>JALDNG010000016.1:15200000-15475000 GCA_024349245.1 Neodontobutis hainanensis
CCATCCCTCAGAGTTTCTGAAGTACACAAACCTTTGCACAGTTTTTGTGTAACAGTAAATCCAGAAAATGTGCGCCGATGAGAAGATAAACTTTGTGAAACTGGTTTAAAATCTCTAAGTTAAATAACTTATATAAACATTGATCTTTATTGCAAAACCTTGGGCTAGTTCACAAAACAAAAAGGCTTTATCGATGACATCAATCTTCCCAGTTTTAATTGAATTTCTATTTAAAGGTGGAGGTTCAAACAAGTGCATACAGAAAGACCATGTCCTCTCTCGATGATGGTCGTAGAGAACACTCGAGTGGACATCTGTTCCCTGCGCAGGCCATATGCTTCACATGGAGTCGTTTAGTGACCCCCCAGTGACCCCTGTGGAGGCGGTTGCATAAGTTCCTGCTTTGCATCAGCGTTTTCATTTTTGTTGGAATTATACTGTTAAAAATGTTTGTCACTTGTGTTGATTTTTCTTCTACATTTTTCAAAGTTATGATGCATGGCTCATGGTTAATAATGAACACGTCACTCTTCTTTATTGTGAAGGCTTGAATAGTGCATTGTGGGTTTGCATAATTACGTCTCAAAGAAGAAAAACTCACATCTGCATTAGCTTTTTAAAAATAACAAAAAAAACTAAATTACAGCGATTGTATTAGACTGTACCAGTAGTGGGCAGTGTAATCGTTGGCTGATCAGGAAGTACATGTGGAAGTGAAGGTTGGCTCCAACAAGCATGGTTCACATTGACTTTGATGTGAGGAATATATATTTTAACACATGTAAAAGTGGGATTATGTTTGCCTTTATTGGTTAGCATTAAATGATAAACAAGACAATGGCTGTGTCAAAAAGCACTTCCTGTAATTGGTCAAAGGCTTTGGCCAATCACATGCTTTCGTAGAAAAAGGTCTCAAGAGAAATTGGCTACATCTGGCTACACAGTGAAACAGTAGCTCAGTGGGTAGAGCAGTTGTCCTTCAACCAGAAGGTAGACGGTTCGATTCCCGCTCTCCCCATAGTTCATACTGTCGTTGTGTCCTTGGGCAAGACACTTAACCTACCTTTCCTCCAGTGGCTGTAACACTGGTAATTACTGTAGAACAATGTAAGTCGCTTTGGATGAAAGCGTCTGCTAAATGAATAAATGTAACTAAAATGAAAAACTGAGAGAAAAAGGAAGCAAAGTGAAATGTGGATGAATCTTGGCACTGTATTGATTAGATGTTTATGGGACGTGGCTTCATCTGTGGGGACACACGGGCTGGGGTAGGCTCTAAACTTCAGTTTGATGGAATGTTTGAGTATTTTGCAGGTGAACTGGTTCAGTTTTAGAGTAATATGCTGTTGTTGAGGCGCGTGCTTAGCACTATAATGGGAAAATATTTTGGGCAGCTTTTAGTGAGCGTAGGAGTTTATCACTGAAGTCCACTATCAGCAGAGTGCACTGTTCAGTCCACAGCCCAGTGTAGAGCGTGAGGAGTTAGGGACTAGGGAATGTTTTTATCCTATACATCCTATACCTTTCTTACTAGCTTTAAGTCATTAAAATGGTGTCTGGTTTTTCAAATGACTTTTGACTTTTCAAATGACAGTTTTTGTGCCACTTGACTTTTTTTAGTTTGGTTGTAGTGGAGGATGTTGAATGAGAACAGGAGCTTCCAGTAACACAGAGTAAGATACTGAGTGTTTTGCAGTATTACCCTCCTGTTTTGGGGTCATGTAATTGTTCATTAGTCCATATTTTAGTCTGGTCCGAGGACAGCAGAAGAATGGTTCAAGCAGGGCTGTAAGTCATGTGAGGACGATGATCAGCCTCTTGAGCTCAAAAGAGACTCGTTATTTAGATTAGAGTTGACAAAACAAGATTCGCATCATCACAATAGTTCACATAGTGCTCTGGGAATAAACAGAAAATAAAGAGAATTTATCCAACAGCTCCATCTAGAGGAAAGACACGTATACTGCAAAGACTGACTGAAGCTGAAACACAGTAACACCGCTCTCTTTACAGGCTTCATAGTGGAAATATAATAAAATTAAAAGTGTAGATCAGTGTTTAAACGGTGTTGTGCTAATCTAAGTACCTTAGACAAAACTGACGTGTATAGTTCAGTTTACACCTTCAAATTTACAGGTTGCCTAAAGGTTAATTTACCAGATAGAATTTGTTGTAGAGGAAGTGTTAGAGTAACATGGCTGTTATAAGCTTCTTTTATTAACCAATTATAAAATAAATGCTTTTGGTTCAGGGTTCAGAAACTGGAAATGAGGCTATTTCCTTTTGGATTTTAAAGTTTGTAATAAAAAAACACATATGAGCCTAAAGGGAGTCTGTGGGCCTCTCAAAGTCTATAAAAGACTTCTGGATTTAGAGGATTCAGAAATATCATGAGGAGCAACATCAAAAAGATCAGTACAAAAAATATTTAATCACCTGCCAATTAAAAAAAATAAAAAAGTCTCCAGTCTCTGATCTGACTGGAGCAGGAACAGGAACAAGAGCTCTGGTTTTCCAACAGCTCCCCCTAGTGGTGAATGGTTCTAGTCTCCCACAGGACACTACAGCCTTGTCCGAGGTCCATCACACGACTCAGTTCTGGGTTCCTCACGGTTCCATCACCTGGAAGTCTTTATTTATTGACTCTATTTTCTGCTTCAGTTTAAACACCATTCCACAAACTACAGCAGCCTCAGAGGGACAAACCAGGATCCAGAATCAAACCGCACAGGAAAATCATAAGATCAACCAAAGCATACACTTAAACAGAATAAAATTTATACCAAAGGGGCGATGGAAAACACACAAAACATAACACAACGATTAACAAGAACTTTAGTATTATCTTGTTTGCAGTTTGTCCAGGCTTAAAAGACAAAGTTAAGGCCATTCATCAGAAGGATTAGTCATTTATATCAACACTTCTGAGTAGGATTTCTTCTCTGGACGGTACCCGTCTGTGTCCTCATTATGTCGCAGAGAAGTTCATTAGAGTTTGGTCAGAAGGGCTCAGACTGTGGTCTCCTCTGAAAGGACCAGTCTCACATGAATACTGATGTCCCCACTGCTGGAGTCTTAGCAGGTACCTGCCACGAGGGGGCGGTGTTGCCCAAAGAATAAAGAAAGGCTTCTGTGTGTGAAGGCTGCTCCCTCAGAAACAACTTAGAAACAACTTAGAAACAAAAGCACTGACATAGACCAGTTTTAAAAAGCACTTTTCAAAGGTCTCAAGATTTTAAAATAGAGACAAGATGAGACCAAAACTGGTTTCTTTGTAAATTTTTGAGAATAATCTCCGAAATTTCTCCAACTTATGAGGAGCCATATTTCAAATTGGCTTTGTTTGTTTTTAACTTCTGCAAAGCTGCCTTTTTTTTGTTTTCTTGGCTTCATTCAGATTCAGTCTCAGCTCCGAGAAATACCATCCTGTCAGGAACTATTATTTCCTCTTCCTGCTTGATACAATTAACGTTAGCTGCATACCATGTGCATAAATACTCTTTAAACTCTTATAAATGCAGTTTAAAAGACCTCAATAAAGACTCAGTCACCTTCCATTTGCCTCAAACATGGAAATAAATGTCTTTTACATTCACTAATTGGGCCGAGTTTGAGAAAAAGCACAGGCCTGTACGTGTCTGGAGGCTGTCGAACCTCAACGAGAGGGTTACACCAAAATGTTTGCTCGTGATTGGATAAGGTCCAAGCACTTTTATGTTTGGTAACCATACAGACAAGTCAAATCTGTAAAGTATTGTTCACCAGGTTTGATGATCGTGTTGTTGGTGGAGTGTGACTGAAATCCTGAACACCTGGGCCATTATCGTCAGTCGAAATCAGCACACGTTACACTGAGAAGAACACTCAGGGCTCTGGTAATTATCTTCATCCTCCATCGAAGCCAACACCGACGACTCTGTTAGACCACGTTCAGACGACAGTGTTGATAGTCTTTAGGTTCGTCCTGTATTTGATTCCACAACTTTGCATTGGTGCTGAAACAATGTCCACCATGGGTTACAGTTTATGCAGTTAAAGGATTCAATGTCCAAAGTGAAGGGTGCACACTTATTTTGATTCTTGGTAACTACACAAAGCAGTTCCTTGTGTGTGTGTCTCTTCTGTTCAGCTGCTGAAGACTCAAGCCTCGTCCTGGTCTATATCAGCCCAATACGCATAAATCAAATCCATGTTTGTAACGGTGCATGAATAATAGCTTGTATCTTAGAGGATTTGGAATAGAACAGCAGTAGAATGGGTTGAGGGCCGGAGATGGAACACAGGGCCCAGTATTTGTTTGGTCAGCGATACAGATTATTTTCCAATCTGGAAATCCTGTTACACTAACGTGTAAGTTTTTACAAATGACTTTAGTTTCTCCGACTGGGTGTCTTTCCACTCGAATCTAAAGAGAACAGACTAATTCTTTTATCGAGAACAGAAAAAGTATTTGGAAAACTGGCCAAGCTTGACAAAAATGGTATTGGGACATGTTTTTAATTTTTGTTTGACTGTGTTTTTGAAAGGTTTTACTGTAAACTAACACACTGCCTCTCACTTTGTAAGGCCCTTTCCTGTTCGCAGCTCCACATGCATTCAGAGCACTCCATGTTTCTGTGGAAGGTCCCCTCTCTTATGCAAATGTTCCCAGATATTGTCAGTAATTCAAGGTTAGTCAAACAGCAGTGTGTTGGTTACTGGGCTCTCTCTCGGGGGAATTTCCTGCCTGGCTCCACGACTCGACGCTGGCAGAGCGACCGCCGTCAATGTCAACGCAGACAACACAAGGTAAAGCCATTGTTTCGGGGGGGCCAGCTTTTCTGTTGATCACAAAGAGAGAGGCAGGAGGCGAGCCAAAGAGGGAAGAGAACAGTGGCAGGAAAACACAGAAGAGACAGAGCCGGCAGAAAACAGAGGCAATGGAATCTGGAAATGAAACCCACGTGTGTCCGCTGCATTTAAGTTTGAAACCCCGTTCTTTTTGTGGCAAAACTTTGGGAATAAAACACTTTGGCAGGACATAAACTTCTGTATCTGATGGAAAAGGCCTGTTTGGGAATGACATCGGACCAAAGACCCGAGCAGGAATCAACCCCAGGTCTCCCAAGCACAAGGAGAACGGCCCCGCCCAGGCCAGGAGTCGAACTCAGGACCTTTTCTTTTGTGGAGTGAAATGTAAACACTTTAAATAAACCAAAAGGTGACACAAATCTGCATTCGTTTCTTGCTCCTTTCATAGCTTTTTTTTTTCACTTTATGCATTAAAGGGATGTTTGTGGAGGTGTTTAATGTACACACAGGTAATGTACTATATTTCCATTTTGTCTTTTTCTGTCACAATCTGAACAATTCTGTGTTTGCTTCTTTGCAGTCTTCTTTGATTCATTAATAATGAACCAATACAAAAGCCAGAACATCAGACAAATCTATTTTTAAGGGTATTTGGGAACCAAAGATTGTAAAATTATATATAAAGTGGATAGCGTGAGCCCATTGCTCCTCCATTGCTCCTCCATTGCTCCTCCATTGCTCCTCCATTGCTCCTCCATTGCTCCTCCATTGCTCCTCCATTGCTCCTCCATTGCTCTCCCATTGCTCCTCCATTGCTCCTCCATTGCTCCTCCATTGCTCCTCCATTGCTCCTCCATTGCTCTCCCATTGCTCCTCCATTGCTCCTCCATTGCTCTCCCATTGCTCCTCCATTGCTCTCCCATTGCTCCCCCATTGCTCCTCCATTGCTCCTCCATTGCTCTCCCATTGCTCCTCCATTGCTCCTCCATTGCTCCTCCATTGCTCCTCCATTGCTCCTCCATTGCTCTCCCATTGCTCCTCCATTGCTCCTCCATTGCTCTCCCATTGCTCCTCCATTGCTCCTCCATTGCTCTCCCATTGCTCCTCCATTGCTCTCCCATTGCTCCCCCATTGCTCCTCCATTGTTCCTCCATTGCTCCTCCATTGCTCTCCCATTGCTCCTCCATTGCTCCTCCATTGCTCCTCCATTGCTCCTCCATTGCTCCTCCATTGCTCTCCCATTGCTCCTCCATTGCTCCTCCATTGCTCCTCCATTGCTCCTCCATTGCTCCTCCATTGCTCCTCCATTGCTCCTCCATTGCTCTCCCATTGCTCCTCCATTGCTCCTCCATTGCTCTCCCATTGCTCCTCCATTGCTCTCCCATTGCTCCCCCATTGCTCCTCCATTGTTCCTCCATTGCTCCTCCATTGCTCCTCTATTGCTCCTCTATTGCTCCTCCATTGCTCCTCCATTGCTCCTCCATTGCTCCTCCATTGCTCCTCCATTGCTCCTCTATTGCTCCTCTATTGCTCCTCTATTGCTCCTCCATTGCTCCTCCATTGCTCCTCTATTGCTCCTCTATTGCTCCTCCATTGCTCCTCCATTGCTCCTCCATTGCTCCTCCATTGCTCCTCCGTTCACTGATTGGCCTTACCACAGGGAAACAAATGGCGGTTACAGCCGGCGTTCCATGAGAGAGGCCTGCTGGGAACACATAGGCAGGGCAACTATTTCTCTGCTGAATGTGACACAGAGGTATAGGAACAACACATAGCCAAGGTGCTTAACACACAAAATGATTTAACCCTGGGACACACACAATTTTTTTTTAAATAAAATTAGAGAAATTAAATTCTCTTTATTAAAAAAAATAATAATACACAAAAAGTTGAATCTTACGCAAATTAGATTTTTTGTAGGTTATTCGAATTTTTTTTTTCTTGTGCAAATTAAAATGAACAATTTAAGGAGTTCTCTCTTTTGATTGGATAAAAGCACACAGGATACCAGAAAACTGTCAGAGGGACAGTTACTGACTCAACTCTGTAAAATAGTTTATATCACTTACTTCAGATTTAAGCTCCTCCCTCTAATGCTACTTCACTCTGATTGGTCAGAAGAGTAGGCCACAGAAATGTGTGAGTCCTACTGATCTCTGATTCAACACACAACCTTTAACTCTTCTCACCTTCAGAGGAGTGCATGCCATTAACGAATCATACAGTCAGTGAGGTTGGATCCGACGGCTTTTTTGAAGCTAGATTTATTTCTCTAAACCGATTATATTCCCGAGAAAAAAAAAAAAAAAAGGCAATCATCAACTTAATTTGTTCGAGGTGCTGCCAGACTTTCAAATTGAAATATATACATACCTTTGCTTTTTCTTATCATTTTATTTGACTTCTTCACGGTTAAATCTCTTTTCTTGATTTTCTTTTTTTGACTAAAAACTAAAAGGTTATTTGAAGTTGAAAAAAATATTTAAAACAGCTTGTGGAAAATCTGTGTTTGATGTTTGAAGATGATTTGTCAAGTGAAAAAAAACAAAAAAAAAAGAGAACTACCAAATTGTTCTTGTTCTTAAAAGCAACACTGCAGTTAAGTAAGAGGAAGATTTTATCACATTACATTTGATCTGATGTTGAATAATGTGCTTTAAGCCGAACAAAGAGGCTAAGTCATGCTCTTTCAGAAGACCAGCACCTAATGAAGGAACAAATAATTGTCTTTTAACTTATAGAGACAACACTAACATTAAATCGACCATTACTTTTGGATTTAAAGGTTTGTCTGCCTCTGAAGCAAAGCCAGCCTCCTCCAATTTCTATGCTAATGCTGTTGACAAATGTGCTGTGGCCTGGCTGTCTGAGCTTCTCCGAGCGGCTTTGCATTGTCCTCTCGAATTGAATTGTTCCGTGAATTAACATATAATTGTGTTTTCAGCTGTGATTTATGCCCTCGTCGTGTGCTTCTGTAGTTGCTCACTTTAGACTCAACCATATCAATCTTTATTCTTCTTTTGTCTGACTCATCTGGCTTTTCTTTCCCTTGTGCTTTTCCTGTTGGCGATGCGTTCACTTCTATATCCTCTCCGTCTCGTGTCATTCGTCAGCGTTGCGTTCGAGGGCTGACAGTAAAGTGCCCCGAGGGTTGGACCGGAGCAGCACACGTCTTTCTCTGTCATTGTTTCTTGGCAGTGACACATTTTGTCTCTATCTCTTTGTCTCTGTTGGGCTCCAGTGCTTTGTTCTGACAGTGTTAAAATACTCTAGTGTTGAAGGACTACTGTCAACGTTCAAGCCAAACGTGAACTTTGTCGGTATCATTCTGAATATATTTCCAAAAGAACATGAGAAGTGTGAGAGTCCCATGTTCTGACAGACATCTCTCTGAACCTCTTGTAATATCAGCTGTTCAAAATAAAGTAGTGTTCATAGACTTTGTGAGTTCGGGACAGAAGGTACCTGGGGCATCGATACACATGAGTGCATCGGGCAAATTATTCATGAAGCAAGCAGGTTAAATTTAAAAAATAAAATAAAAAATAAAAACATTTCACTCGAAGACAACAATATTTAAAGGAGCAGTGTGTTCTTTTGGTAGCTTCTGGTGGTGAAAATACTGATCACAAACTTTCTACTTTTTTTTTCCTTCAGCCTGTGAGCAACTGATGATGAGTTTACTTTAAAAGTTTAAAGATGTATTTGCTACAGAAGCCTTTTAGCAAAATTACAAATGTCCTAAAAATAAAGACAAATGCTTTTTTCCTCCAGCAGTGCTTAGTTTGTCCTCTCTAGGCTGTTGTAGTATTTATAAAAGGGTGACCAAACAGTCCCAAATAACCAGGACTGTCCCATTTTTAAGCTTTTTGTTCTATGTTCTGATGGATAATCGATGCATATAATCTGATGCATATTTTTAAATTAGTTTTTTTATGTTTGTCTGTCATTGTTTAAACATAAACGAATGCAGTTTTAGAAACAAAATCATAATATAAATGTGACGGCGAAAGAGCAAAAGATAAAAAACTTTTTGCGGCTTTTTGTCTCTTTGAAAAGTTTCATTTTAGGAATGGTTGCTTGCTTAGTCAACTTTAAGGCCTCAATTAAATGATTTTACTTTATAGTTACTTAAATAAAAATGTAATAGCCACATAACTGGTTAAACATTTTATTTGTTACATTCAATCGTGTCACAAAGATTTAGAATTTTATTGTTTATAAAACTAAAATTTGACATGTGTGGGTTCACCTTTCTGGCAAGCAACAGGTCACTATTACCTTTTTTTCTAAATTGTTTATGGACCTTTAAAAGTTATAAACCCCATAAATAAATGACATAAAGAAACGCACTCTGTCTTGGCGTGTTAGTCCGCTCTGAACAACATGCCGTGAGTCCTGTGACCTCAAGTCCACTCCTCTCTGTGTCACTGTGTCCCGGTCTGCCCTCAATCACAGTCCACTGACTCCTGACATGATGAATGTAATGGTGTGGGCCCCGGGGTCACATGAACAGAGCGACCTCACACTGGCGACAGGCAGCTGACTCCTCAGACCCATCTACAGCCGAGGCTTTTTAGTCATATTTTCACAACAGAAGAGATGTTTTCTTAGAGTCAAAGGACAAATAAAGCTGTGGTTGAATTATTGGGTGGAGCCTTGAAGTCTTTCAGTATCAGCGTTTATAATACATGCATTTTTCATTTTTATAGATTAGCATGCACACATTCTAATGTAAACCCTCCATAGTTCATTTAATCCAAACATGTCTTTAAACTGGGCTCTTTACTCTGGAGCGGGGTTCAGAGGTTAGTGAGGTTACTTTGGGGATAACTATGTGTTTTTCAGCATCACAAAGTTCACTTTTTATTGAGGTAGAAGAAAACGTAGGTGCAGACAGACTGACCAATCAGCAACAAGGAACAAGCTGCTGATGTGGAGCATAAACGTTTATTCTGACTGACATTTTTGCCCAGACTGGCTTCTACTGTCTTGCATTATTGACATCCTCTGTGATATTGACTTTTTTAAACGATAGACTCCTGACTTTAAATCTAATGTATGTGCCAGTCATTCAGTTCCTGCAGCTGTTTGATGAGTTTTGTCTTGGTTTTGTTTGTTCCACAGGCAATGAAACTGTTAAATAATCTTAAATCTCTGTAAAGGTGGCTGTTCTGAAAATACTAGTTTTGTTGTTTTCGTTTGTGCTTGTCATGTTGTATGCAAGTCTTTTTGATGCTTGGTGATATCGCTGCAAGCCACTTTCCGGATGGGGACAGATTGAGTTATCGACTGTATCTGCCTGTTTGACATGAACACGCTCACGGCTCCAGAGTTTACTAAACCAGTGTCTCTCTTTATGATCCTACAGATTTAGATCACGATTGTTAGGTTCGGTCCAGACATAGACATAACGTCTCTGGGTTAGGTTCTTTCTCAGAAAACAGGGCTCTGATCTTTACTACAGTATTTCCAGATGTGACCCATATCTACGAACGACGTGTTTAATCACATTTATTATATTACATATGCGCTTTTTATTGATTTTGTACAATGCGTTTTAAAACATTTATGTATACACTTTTCTATTATGTTTTTACACTGGTCCAATCTTTATGTCTTATTGTGGACGGAAAAGACACATTTAAACACGTTTTCTTGCTGTGCCCAACATTTTGGATTGTGACTTTTAAAATCTGAGGGCACAGACGTGGATCTATTTCTGCCCTCTTTGTCCTCTGAAGCTCATTTGTCATTTACATATACACATGACGCTTGTGAATGACATTTTGACAGAAAGAGGAGATGTTGATTGATGGATCAGTGAAAGCATAAACAAAACAATAAAAAACACTATTTTCATTTAGCAGGCTTATCATAACAGTTTATATTTGACATTGTCATTAAAATAAAACCAAACATCTGCTCGGTTTATGCCAAATGTCACCCTTCCCGCTTCACTTCTCATAACATCCCGAGCTATTTTAATCAAAACCAGATCATTTTAAAATTACATTCGGCTTCAGGACTCATCTTTGTTTTCAAACAGATGGACGAACATCTCAGCTGATAAAGCGTGACACTTCAACATAAGATTAGAGCCTATTTCTCCGTCACCACATCAGTCTCTTAAAAGTGATTTATGTTTGAGTGGAGCTCGTTATGTTCCTTTGACACAAATCCCTGCTGGAGAGACTCATTATGGCGGATGATGATGATGATGATGATGATGTGTTGTGTTTGAGGACAATGTGAACGTGAGTGACTCTCAAAGCGACATGTGGCAGATTTTGGGGCATTTGAAGTCTCATCTAAATCTCACATTTTCTACATTTTGACATGTTTTTTTTTTAACACACGGCAGGTTATGTGTCATAGAAAACCCTGCACTCAAAGCTTCAGATGACTCAGACTCAGTTTTTTAATTAATACACTTCGGGTTGGGTTTAGAAAAGTACTTATTCCTGTTCCGTATAAAGCACTGTTATTTCAGATTTTATTCAGAAGTTTGCTGCATAAGGTTTTTTCACCATCAGATCCTTTCACTGAGAAGTGGCAGGTAATTGTCGAATTATTTGAGCTATTTTTCTGTCTGACTCTTCGTACGTAATGTGAACATGTCATTGTGCCATTCTGGAAAATATCATCACTGTCAAATACTCGCCAAACACCATAATTTAAAATATAAAAAAATAACATGTAATCTGCACGTTTACATTTACAGTTCAAGATAATTAAAAATAGGGCACCTCCATCACTCAAACAGTTAAATTACCCTTTGAACAGATGAGCAGAACAACATGGTCAACAGCCAAAGGACAATGTGCCATACCTAAAAGAACAACAGCATTAGGACAATTTAGAATGGAACAAACTCTCAACAGCACTAAAGTTACGCCAAGACCTGAAAAGAATAAAACACAGATATGTCCCTATGTTTCCCTTTGTCAGAACGATTGTGTCTGATGCTACACATTGTAACTTTACTGAGGGCTGAGGGAAGAAGAGCAGACAAGGCTTGACCAGGGTTAACCAGGGAACAGTCACACTTATTCTACCATGGTCCCTGTTTGTGTGTCCTGTACTGTTTTCTGAACTGTTCCACACTCACCTGGACACTTAGAAGAACACCTTTCTAGCACCGGTTTGGACCCCTTTTGCTGATTCAACAAGGTGTTAGAAACATTCCTCAGAGATTTTGGTCCATATTGACTTGAAAGCGTCACACAGTTGCTGCAGATTCTTCCATGATGAGAGTGTCCTGTTCCAGCACAACCCAAAGAGGCTCTATTGGATTAAGATCTGGAGACTGTGGAGGCTGTTTGAGTAAAGTCAACTCAACCAGTCTGAGATGATTTGAGTTTTGTGACTTGCTGGAAGTAGCCATCAGGAGATGGGTCCACTGTAGTCTTAAAGAGATGGACATGGTCAGGAACAATACTCAGGTAGACTGTGGCGTTTAAACGATGCTCAGTTGGTACTAAGGAGCCCAAAGTGCGAAAAGAAAATAACCCCCACAGCATTACACCACCAGCACCAGCTTGAACCGTTGAGACAAGGCAGGATGGATGCATGCTTTTATGTTCTTTACACCAAATTCTGAGCCTACCATCTGAATGTTGCAGCAGAAATCCAGACTCATCAGATCAGAGTACGTTTTTCTTGCGTTCAGGGATGGTATTCTTTAACCAGTCTGCCATTCTCCTACATTTACATTTTTATTTACATTTGTTCATTTAGCAGACGCTTTTTTCCAAAGCGACTTACATTGTTCTACAGTAATTACCAGTGTTACAGCTGGAACACCACTGGAGGCAAGGTGGTTAAGTGTCTTGCCCAAGGACACAATGACAGTATGAACTGTGGGAGAGTGAGAATCGAACCGTCTACCTTACGGTTGAAGGACAACTGTTCTACCCACTGAGCTACTGCCGCCCCTGCCGCCTCCTCTGACCTCTGACATCAACAAGGCATTTTCGTCCACACAACTGCCGCTCACTGGATATTTTCTCTTTTTTGGACCATTCTCTGTAAAGCCTAGAGATAAAAAGCCTAGTCTCAAGTTATCAACAACTATTTTACGTTCAAAGTCACTTAAATCCCCAGTTAAACGTCCTCATTCTGATGCTCAGTTTCAACTTCAGCAAGTCGACTACACCACATCTGGATGTCTAAATGTTTTGAGTTGCGTTTGTGTTCCAAAGCAATTGAACTTCAATTGAACATCATTTTATCCATAATTTCCAGCTCCAAGCTGTATAAACTTGAATCCTTATTGGATTTAAGGCATATCAGGTGATGTGTATTTGTGTAACGAGGAGATCAACACTCTATATCAAGGTGTGCATAATTATTAGGCAGATTCTTCTCCTCAGGAAAAATGGGCCAAAAAGAGATTTAACTGACTCTGAAAAGTCAACAGTTGTAAAAATTCTTTCAAAGGAATGAAGCACTCTTTGAATATCTAAGATGTCGGGGCGTAATCACAGAACCATCAAATGTTTTGTAGCAAATAGTCAACAGGGTCACACGAACCGCCAAAGATTTGCAAAGAATCACACGTAAAGCTACCAGGAACCCATTATCCTCCAGTGCTGCCATATTCCACAAGCGCAACCTCCTGGAGTGTCAAGAAGTACGAGGTGTTCAGTTCAGAGGTAAGGCCGAGGTAAGAAAGGCTGAAACCACCTCTGAACAAGACACATACGTTTAAACGTCAAGAATGGGCCAAGAAATATCTGAAGACAGATTTTTCAAAGGTTGTGGACTGATGAGAGTGACTCTTGACGGACCAGATGGAAGGGCCTGTGGTTGGATAAGTGACAGACACAGAGCTCCACTTCGACTTAGGCTCCAGCGAGGTGGAGGTGGGGTATGGGCAGGTATTATTAAAGATGAGCTAGTTGGACCTTTTCGGGTTGAAAATAGACTCAATATCCACTCTCAGACCTACTGCCAATTTTTAGACGACACTTTCTTCAGCAGTAGTTCAGGAAAAAGTCTGTATCTTTCAAGAAGACGCTCCATCACATGCATCAAAGTTCTCCAAGGCGTGGCCAATAAAGACCTTAAAGATGGAAAAACTAAAGACATGGCCCCCTTCTTCACCTGACTTAAACGTTCTTGAGAACCTCTGGGCCCTTCTTAAACAGGACATTTACAGAGAAGGTAACAGGACTCCTCTGAACAGTGTCTGGGAGGCTGTGGTTGGTTCTGACCAGATCAAGAAACTGACTGACTCTGTGAATGGAAGTGTTGTGACTGTTATCAAAAAGACGCAAGGCTACATTGGTCACTGAGTTTATTTTTTATTTTTTTAAATATCAGAAATGTTTATTTGTAAATTTTGAGTTTGTTCATTATTCTCACTTTAAACATGTGAAAATAAACACGTGAGATGGAAAACTCTGTGTTTTTCATTTAGTTGCTTAATAATTCTGTACACCAAGAGTTGCCTAATAATGGTGTACATGTAGATATTTTCTTAAGAAAACTTCACTTTTACTACTTAAATGTTCAGGTTTGAAGGTTTGTTAACATTTTGAATTGACCAAGAGCACTGTAGTACAATAACAAAATAAATCCTCAAAAATACAACTTGTATGTGTAATGTATGTCAGTGTGTCTGAGGGACTGCAATGGAACTTTGCTCAGAGAGTTATAATCTGAAAGCACTATGTGAAAGTGTGAAAAACCTGTATAAATAAGCTGACAAGACACGTCACAGTAACATCACGTGACTCTTCTGAGAAAGAATACAGGAAGCTTAGCAGCCGAAACATGTCAAGGAAAAACACTTAAATACATTGGTCTGATTATAAGAAAACAAGTAAATTTTCATGGAAGACTAAATGAACGTCTTTGGACTAGAAGGTATATGTTTTTTATGTTTTTGAGGGAAAAAATACAGTTTAATCATTTGAATTGAAAAGTTGTACACATTTGTTTACAATATTTTATTGTCAATAATACGTATATGAAAGAATCCATTTCATTATTAGCCACGTCTTTCTACTCATGGAAACAAAAAAAAAAACATAAACAGAGAAATGTGAAGCAAACTAAAATGCAGATGAATATTGACAATAAATTCATGAAACGTTCATTAAGACAGAGATAATTGCAGAACGCTTAACTCGACGCTCCACGTGTTAGTCTGATGTCTGATGGTAAATTGAGCTAGGTTTACTTTTTTAATCAAATAAAAGTAGATGAAGTTGCCCTGCTGTTGTTAACTTGTTGGTCTGGCAGTAACAGTGTGCTCTGTTTTTGTTAAAGGCTCTAGTCTCTGCCAACAAACATGGAAGTAGTGAATATTATATAGTGTCATTCCCCTCTCGCTCACCCTGTTTCTAGTCCTATCATAAGAAAGAAAGATTTTATTTATTTATTATTATCATCAGACAACAACAATATATTGAAGTTTCATTTGTGAAATATGTTGATTTATTTGTGCTTTTTCAGAATAGTAGAAATGCCACATAGATACATTTGTTTTGATTATCTTCTGGGCCGAAGGGTTATCCAAAGAATCCAGTACGCTCTCAATAAGTGAGGCTCAGTGATTCGTTGTGTCTTCTCTCACGACAGATCTCTTTATTCACGTCTTGTGCATAATTAACCATCGATGATGAGCTCAAACTCACAGCCGCAGTCAGGAGCCGCAGCTCTTATCTGCTTCCTCGTCTCGTAACCGGCCTCACGACGCAGCGCTGACCTCTGTGTGACCCCATTCAGTTCAGATGGACCGATAATGACACGAGGGACAGAGGAGGCGCTGGCATCTGTGTCTGATAAACACTTCCTGAAAACACCGGAGCTGATACTGATGCACAGATGTGAGCAGACTCAAGCGAGATAAGGTTTGGAGAGACCCACAGGAACATAATGTAACGGTTTTCCTTGGCCATTTAAGTAAAAGGTTTAAAAAAGGCTACTAGATTTTAGTAGCATGTATTAGATATAAGTTGGATTAATAAAAATGAAACAATATGTGCTATATATTTTTTAACAGACACAGACCATCTGGAGGCTCCTGCTGAAAGCGTTTGGAAAAGGACAGGTTCTTTAAATGAAAACCTGGTCAGTCAGAGCAGCTCTACATCATCAAACCTAAACCACGCCCAGACCTGTCAGAGCTGACACCTCATTGGACACAACGAGCCGGTAAAGCCTGGGTTTAGACGTGAACACTTTGATTGGAGCAGTTCAAGATGGATTTTTGTTTGGAGAATCCAGCTGCAGGGGAAGGTTAACAGGAGGCCCATCTTTTTAGAGGCCCCTTTAGTTGTTTTGCTTTGGTTTGGTTTAGGTTTACATTTATTCATTTTTGTAAAAATATAAATTAATAATTTCATTCATTTCATTTTATTATGTTTTATTTGTCTGTGACAATTATTGATTAATTCTTTATTGTCATTACACATGTACAAGTACACTGCAACGAAATTGTACGGTGCTTAACGGTGCAACATATTACATTTATACATAGACACACAAAGGTTGCAGACCACACCAATGCAGCCGCAAATAGGATCTTCTCCCGGAAATGAAATAAGTCATTGTACAAACATAGCAGAATGTTTTTGGTTGTAATTTTTTATTGATTTATTTTTGTAAATTAATTTTTTATGACAGAATATCTTTTAAAAGAAGGAAGACCAATTCTTAAAATGTATGTTCAGTGTTGTTGTGTTTACTCACACATCTGCCACTGGGTGGCGCTTGATTGTTATACCTGGTATCTAACAGCATCTATTTAGAGACAAGGAAAGCTTTCTCAGCTGTTGCAGTGTAGGGACTTGCATTCTGTACTTCTGCAGGTGCTAAATGATGACGGTATATTTTGGACTCTTTTGGAATCTTGAAGACAAATGACCCAAGCGTCAGACGCAGTTTTAGGCCACTTCTTTTACGTGCGGTACCCACTAATGCCAAAATACACAAGACATTACCCTTTGGAGTAAAATCTGAATTGAATATGTACCTTTTAATGTTTTATGATCATGTTTCTTGACCACACAGTCCCATCTCTCCACATTCTTGCTCCATGTGCAGTGTGGGTCCTGGGACTCCTTTAAAAGTCAGTGTATTTTCCGTATTATTAATCTGTTCCAAACGCAGCAGGACTCTTCCAGTCTTTCTCTCTGCGCTGGGTTTATTCTCAGCGGACCTCTCTCTCTCCTCTGTGTCTCTCCACCCTCCTCTTCCTCTTCCCTCTCCCCTCTAACCCACACCTCTCCTTTTGCCTTATTATCCACAAAGAGAAAGCACAGCGCGCAGTGATGCTCCGGTCTCCCTTCGTGTCTCCTCTCGTCCCGATACAACGCTCCAACATGGGATTTAACGGGACTGTTCTGAGGAGGCGACGCGCTTTATTTAGCCTCAAGTAAAAGAACCAGACGAATTGGACGAGGATATTCTGAGATTTAGAGCTGGCTCTGGGGAGACGGTCCCACAGGAGGCAGCGGGACGCGGTGGATGTTTGTGCAGTTTTTGTTACCGGTGAAAGAAACTGCTGGATCGGATTAAACGCTACATCTAAAGCTTTGGATCCTTGACACTTTAAGTCATCATTCTTATTGGGTGTGACCATTTAGAGCGGGTTTGTTCATAGTGTCATAGTTTACAGTAAAAGTCATCTCTGGGGCTGCACTTGGCGACAGTGGAGCAGTGCACTTGACTTGGGACAAGCCAATACAGAAGGCTAGACTGAAAACTGGTGTCTGTGAGGAGAAATAGGACAATTATATTAATAATTCCTTACAATATCATATTATAGTACATGCATGGGATGTTGTTGTCTTGAATTAATCAATGTACCAGGCATCTGTCACACGTCAACCACAGGATAGACATCAATTAAGAAAGAGATGATGGAAAGAGAAGAATTTAAACAATTTACAAGCAATTCATAAAAATGTACTGAGCCCACACAGAGTTGCATGACAGCTTTGGAGAGAAGGACTGGTTTAAAGGCAAACCTGGATTAGTTTCTGCCACAAGACACAGACTGTTCGTCCAAGAAAAGAGACCAAGACAAACTCCAAACATAAATGTGTTGAATGGAAAAGGAAGACGCCACAGAGGATACTAAACGTTTAGGCTCTTGCTGGATTTGAACCAAGTCGTTGATCAAATACAATATGAACCTGGCTGAAGTATTGGTGGCACTGGGCTACATAGAAACAGTTCATCAGGACACGAGTCGGGCCATTTTCAATAATAATCCCCTTAGTGAAAATCTACTACAGTTTGTAAAGACAGAGAAGGAGGCAGTTTGAAATCATACTGTACAACGTCGCCATTGAAAGGAACTGAACATAAGAAGCTCAACAAATCTCGAAGCATCTTGAAGAAACCTGGGAATAAAACTGATGCATAATAATAAATGCAAGAGTGGAGTTTTGTTCTAAACTAGAGCCGAACTGCTGTTTTAAGGATTTTTCACATTGCCTTGTGGAGTAAGAAAACTGTGGACTGACATCATGAAGTTAATGATGTTTAAGTTATTTTTCATCCTTCTGCCTTCATCATTAGTGACAGAATCAAAAGCATAAGTAGGAGCAGAAGGAATGGTTGACCACTTCTTCACCTCAACAGCCTTTTGCACAAAACGTAGCTGTGTTTAGCGGTACTTCGGTGGGACTTTACTTTTTTGCAGATGTCCTTGTTTAATTTGGGAATGAGGCGTCCGCAGGTCAGATATTCTTAGATAACTAAAGTTGGGCTGAGATTTTTGGTGATGCAACATGGCCTGACTGAAAGTGGACAAATGCTAGGCAAGAAAAAGTGCTCAAACCTTATGTGAGCAGCAGTTGAAGTTTACTTAAAGGCTCTCTATCTGGATGGACTGTCGCCATGAAGTCAGTTTTGTTCAGCCGATTTTTTATCCTTTTGCCGTGGGTGCTCATTGTCATCATCATGATCGACATCGACAGTAAACGGACCGTCCGTTCCCCGATGTCGACGCGAAGCAGAGCCCAGCGAGCGGCAACAATGGCGGCTAACCTCTCCGCGTTACCGGTTATCTACGCCATCACTCCCACTTACACTCGTCCCGTGCAGAAAGCCGAGTTGACGCGGCTAGCGCACGCTTTCCGACAAGTCCCCCGCTTCCACTGGATCGTTGTGGAGGACTCTTCGACGCGGACGGAGCTGGTGTCGAGGTTCCTGGCCCGTTGTGGAGTGACGTCGTACACGCACTTACACGTGTTTACGCCGCGGAGGTTCAAACGTGCCGGAATGCCACGTGCGACTGAGCAGAGGAACCTAGCGCTGACGTGGCTAAGGCAGCACAGGACCAAAAGAGACTATGGAGTGGTGTACTTCGCTGACGATGATAACACGTACAGCCTGGAGCTCTTCGATGAGGTGAGACTCATGTTTCTAGAGTTGTTCTACCGACGCTAGTAATCGGTATTTTACGGTATTAGAGCCTTTTTACTCATACTTGCTTTACTTTCACCTGAATTGTGAGGCAAGACTGCAGTTTCCACCAAAGGTAACAAAAGTGAAGCAAATATGTAAGTGTCACAAAGATTGGTTTCAGTATCTGTGTATATGTTATTCATGTTCAGAGGTTGAAATCCTAGAGTCTTGTCTTGAGTGATCGTAAGTGGCTTTTTAATGAAGACTGTCCCACATCAAGCTCCGTTATTTATTATATATATTATCACAGTTTTTAAATGTAACATGCTGTAAAGTTTGGTGTGGACAGCTTCAGTCAATGCAGGGGACATAATGACATTTCTGAGTTAAACTACAGACTAGAGTAAATAATAATTATGGTTGGTTAGTAATGCTGTGTTTTAGCACCCACTAAATGTTGATAGATTAACCCAGTAACTCATTTATTTATTTATTTACAGTAATGTCCTTTTCTGCTTTTATTTTATATTTGAAAAGGTCTCAAAATACATCAGACAAAACTAAAATTTTGAGCTGACCTTAAACTTTTATCTCTGAGTTTAGTGTCAGACTGATGTGATGTCCTTAAAGAGTCAATGCATTCCTTACCAATAGCCAATGGGAACATCCCATAATGCAAAAAACATTTACATCTATTAAAATCATTGATAATAAAGTTTAGATGAGTAAATAAGGTCTTGTTTTTTCACAGATGCACATCACATTATGTTAAAACAATTATTACAAAAACAATTATCTCAGATACAACAAATCACTGGCTGCTTTTTGTTTAGTTTGGGAAATGAGTACTGTGAACACCTACGACTCTAATATCACAGACTACACGTCCCTCTCCCAATGCTGTAGTTTTTTTAAATTCCATTTCATTTGTTGCTCAAAGCCTCCACAATCCTTTGCCTCCATCACATCCTATAAAAGTCTTCTTAAATGATAACTCAATTTGGGCACTGTTGCCGAATAAACAGCTGGAATTGAAATGCTAATCTAGTAGAATATTAAGTCGAATGATGCAAAACTGGAAACGAGCTCATGCACTTTGGAAAGCTGCCCGGTTCAGAGAAGGCGATGAAATATGTCGAGTCATTTTGCAAAATAACTTTATTATAAGACATTATCTGTGCTGTGAAGCTGAATGTGACGACACTTTCTTCTGAAGTTAGAAAAGAACAGGACCAGAATAATGTCAGAATAATGTGCTCTGGTGATACAAAAGCTCAAATCTATTCTCGGAGAAAGGCTGCATTTTCTCGTCGCTGACAGTGTTTGTCATGCTCTGATTGTCAAGCTGCAAAGAAGATGGATTGTTTCGCCCAAATCTGATTCACTCCAAAGACAGAGATTCGAGGATTTTGTTGTCAAGGTCTGCTAAGGCTCGAGAGCTGATAAAAACACCACTTACTGAAATTAAAGCAAGGATTTTAGAGGTGAGACTGGGTAAAGTGAGGAGATTTTAGATGTTGAAGAAGAATGAGCGAGATGCCACTTTCAGTAAAATAATTTGGACTGGATCATTTTCTAAGTAGGAGGCAATGTAAGCGTCACTAATATAAGGTTTTGTAGATTTTTATGTTGGTAGATTACTTCAGCACCACTGCAGACACTATTGAGGTCCCTGAGGTCAAAGGTGAATATAAAAAAAGAGGCCTAAAGTTAATTAAGTTCCTGAATAAATGAGGTCTGAGCAGACACCACATTTGTGAGATGTCTTTAAAGAAGGACTGCAGGGGTTACGAGGTCATTTGTTATCATAGGTTCAGGTCCAGCAGTAGTGGGACTACATGGAAGAGTGTCAGTCGTACAGTCTCTGGGAAGAAGGCCTGTTTTAGCCTCGTTGTTCTGGATCAGCTGCTCTTCTGGTCTTCTGCCCGTGTGGAGGAGTGTGAACAGTTCAAGTGCTGATGGGATGGGTCCTTCATGATGGAAGTGGCTCTGCTCCTGCTCCGGCTGATGTAAATGTTCTCTTTGTGTCAGCATCAGAGCAGTTCCCATTCCACAACACACCAATCAGAGGCTCTTAGCCACTTAGCCTGTTTCAGCCTTTCAGTCTTTCTTATACTCAGACACACGCAGATCTTTGAAGGAAGACACCATCTTCATCAGCAGTTCCTCCGATGAAGAGTGCATTCTTCTTCACATTGATCCAGAGTAAGGCACAAAATGTTCCACCTCCATCCTGCAAGACTGTTAAATAAGGACTAAGACTGACCAGAGTTTGACTGAACATTTTCTCAAACACAACCAATCTGGACTTTAAGAGGAAACAAACTAGTCTTCATTCTAGGAAAAGAAAAAAGAGACAACAGCATGAGATCTTGTTCAAACTCTGTTGAACAATGCTCATGTGATTGCTGATTGCTCATGTCTGATTACAACCATCGAAAAGTCACTCCGAGTCTGAAATAACTGTAATTTTCTATGTAGATTTTAATGGCAGAAGGCCACAGAACCTAATTGCTTTTGATGTACTGAGTCTGCGCAAAACAACACCAAAGCTTCAGCACAAACTTTTACTCCCTGATGTAAAAGAGAGGCGCCAGATTTAGTGACAGACATTTACTTTGAAAGTTTAGTCTGATATTTGGATAATTAAATCTAGCATTTAAAAAAATAACTCAAATGAGAAGGAGATGATTAATCTCTCAAATAACACAAACGAATAACCACAACATAATGCAAATGTTTCCCATTCGTCTTCTGCACTTGTGGAAACTGGAGTAATATTTTTTTACTAGCTGGTTTAAATGTCCACTAAAAAGTAGATTTAAATGGGTAAATGGCTTTGTCGAGGGCCTGGTTCTGGTGTCGGCGTCAGAGCAGACTCCACATACAGACCTGTTTGTGTGTCAGTGTGCGCCAGCGAACAGAGGAGTCTAATTTGATTTGAATGCGGGTCGAGGAGCACAGAGACAGTCGTTGGCAAAAAAGTGAGTGTAGCGTTAAATGAAGGCGGCCTCACTTCCTCCATTCCTGAATGAGTCTGTGCAGAAGCAGTGCAGTGACAAATGAGACCAGGAGAAACTCCTCTTTCTGTGCAGGACGCTCACTTTGACTTTTAACACTTAACAGGACAGTCACATGCCCCGGTTTGGTCTAAGCGTTTGTGTGACTTAACCAGTTTTGAAACGAGCTGCTTGTCGGTTCAGCCACAAAATCTTTTCAGTTTTGATGATTTTCTGAGTAACATGGGCCAAATTGGGCTTTTGTAAAATTGTATTGGGTATCTACAGCTGCTGTGTTTCAAGCTGCTCTCAACAGTTCACGCTTCACAGGAGCTGGAAAGTGTCTGTCCAAATTAATTTAGCCTTAGTATTTAATGGCTGTATTTTATTGGGTTTGTTAGGACCCAAATGCAGCACACTTACGACAAGGACACAGCTTTATTTACTAAGAGTTGCAGCAGGAAAACCAGGAGCGCTTCAGCAGAACACGGTGGCTAAAGGTTGACTGCAGACGAGCAGCAGGAAGGCACAGGTAAAAGTCCAGGTCCAGAAACAAAAGGTGCGTGGGATCAGGTGAAGCAGAAGAACAGGAACGGACAGGGCTGATATCAGGAAATCGGACTGAAAAGTTACTGGGTGAGTGTGATTTTAGTCAGTACCCAAAAAAAACGGATAATGTCCCTGAACTAAACGTGAGGAAATGTCTGGGCTGTGGATATAACAGTTTACACTTGTGGTTGTTTGACATGTTTCAGTCCAAAGTCCAAACAGAAAAATAATAAGTAGAATACTGAGTGACCCCCTGACCCCTGAGTAACAGTCTGCAGTACAGCACCCGGCCTTCTCTTTCAGGACAGACAAGGAAATATTCAGATGGTGCACTATTGTATGGTTTAAATCAGTGTGGCTCATTTTTAGAGATACTTTTATTGTGAAAAAATGAATCATACACTGTAGTTTGTTGATCGGAGCATCCATTTCTGGAGAATTCATAAAAAAAATACACTGTCGATCTGCACTGCAAGAACTTACTGTTATTTCTGATCTTTATTTTTAATGAAGGCCTAGTTTCCATACAACCCATCATTTGTTGATTCAATTTTTAAACAAATGCAGTTCTATAACACTTACTTACTCTGATATGGCTGCATTTATGTTGGTGTAGATCAGCCTCACGTGGGTTTAGAGCATTGGAAGTCTGTCTCAGATGAATGATACAAACTGTTGCAGCTTCCTCAAGTCAAACGTGGTCCTCTTGACTTTATTGGAGCAGCTCTCTTTTGTCTTAGTTAATGACAATACATCTAAGTTCTGAAGGTTTGCTTAAAATACAATTTATATCTCATATAGAAACACTTGTGTGGCATTTGTAAGACGTCTCTGGTAACAAAGCCACTCTTCTTCACACAGGGCAGTAAAAATACAAGCCATTTCCAGGATTACTGACTTACACAGCACCATTCAGTGAAAACGAAGCTTTGAAAAATATTGGAGAATTGTAAAAACTCATGTGTCATAATAATAAAAAGTCACAAGCCTTGGTCTGAATGTTGGAGAAATTGTCTAAAACTAAAGAAATGCATTTTCATTTTTCTGCTGTTGCCTGACGGCTCTGAGCAGAAGTGTCAGTCCGTCATTGACAGCCTAATTAAATCGTGTCTGCCTTCGGCTAAACACATACTGAGCGCCGGCAGTGCTCAATAAAAGAAGCAAAAGTGTAAACTAGACTCGAAATGCTTCTGAATATTAGCGTGATGCTGGCTGTAGTTACAGATGGATATGTGAGTGGATTCTGAAGTGAGACATATTAGTAATAAACAAACCGATCCCGCTAAAGGCACCTTTGGATGGTCCCAGGTTCAGAGCTTTGAGGTTGTTTTCTACATCAATATGTTCACGTGACTTTTAGAATGTCCAAATAGAATAAAGTTATTTATCTAGATTTCAACACTGTCAAAAGTGTTTTTTTGTGTTTTTCTGTGTTTGAAAAATAATCTGAAGCAATTAGATCCACAATAATCATTGAAACCATTAAAGCGTACACAGGTCTGTTAAATGTAAATCAATGGAAAGGTTTCGACGGTGGGTTGTTTAAGCCCCACACTTGTCTTTTTTTACTTCAAAAGAGTGTTTATTTTGTAAATTTACACTACTTCCTGTTTGTCTTATGTGCTGTCGGCTGCTTAACATTGAGCATCACATTTTATTCACAGTTCTTGAGGTTTTCTCCGAACAGAGCGCCATAAACATAAGCTTCTAAAAGGTCTTTACTGCCGAGAGTGACGTTCAGGGGCTTTTTATTTGATCAGCTTCCACTGCATCCATCTTTATATCCTCCCATAATCAAATTCAGGAAATACGAAGCGATAAAATAAAGAGCTAATTTATTTTCTGACTAATAATTGTGAAACTGAGCTGCTGAATGTGTCTTATTCATTTTTTAATAAAACAGAAACAATTTGCAGCACAAGCATGAATAAAGAGGATGACCTCGCTCTGACCTTCAGGAGAATACTCTGCATCTTCTTTTCCTTTTCCTTCTAAATACACGCTCTGTTCTCCTCGACCTCTGAACGACACTGGCTCCTTTGATGCTCGTTTAAAACCCGACCCAAGTGTCTCTAAAGTCCCGTCTACGTCTCTCGTTGAGGATTCTTATTTTAGCATGTTTTCAGACACACTGTATGAAACCTGACAGTCTACAGTAAAGCATCAAGTTTTTTATAGTTTTTTTACTTTTTACATTTGCCTGTTTGAAAAAATTAAAGACAAATAAAGCTCCATAAAACCCAGAGGAATATGTTTTAGATCTATAGCTATACATTTCCTATTGTAGTTATTTTATATTTTCAATGGGAAAATATAGCTTATCCTCCAAAAGGGCACATCCCAATGACTGAGGTTTTTGTCGAGACACAAGGACAAACTTGTTAAGATTTGGAGCACATCTATAAAAAGTTGGACATTTGTTCAGCGCTGTTTTTACTCAGGTGAGTAATAGTTCAGTGGGGACGTGGCATACTTTTGCTTCGAAGTTTAAGATTCTTATTTTAGAGGCGCTTTACAAGGTCACTGTGAATATTTCAACAAAACTGCATAAATTTTAGTGCAATACTTTCTGTATCAGATAAAGAAATAAAATCAGAATGTGGAGAAATTTCTTCTTGTCCTAGCAAAAAGACCAATTTATAAATCAATATGATAATGGACTCTGACATTGTCTCTTGTGTTAAGTTAAGGTTAAGGTCATAGACAATGATAACACAGCCTTTTTTCAACACATTTTCCCAAAGTGTGTCAAAATAATACATTGTATGGCTTTTCAGTTCTTTGTGAGGCTTTGTTATGGCTTTACCATCATAAAAACTATCTTGTACTTGCCCATCTAGAATAATTCACATTTAAACAGTTCCTTCAGTTCATTTTTTGCAGATATTACTTCTGTTTACACAAACCTTCATAAAGCATTCAGCCTTCGTACAAACCACGCTCCGTCGCGTCACAGCCTCATCGCTCGTCTCCTGCAGAACCTAATTTGATTCATTCATTTTCTCCCAGCTCATTTCTTTCCCGCCTTTCCCACCGATTGCTTCTGCTTCTGCATATTAATAACACTCAGATAAAAATACACTTGATTAAAATCGCAGGCCTGGCCCAGCCACCCGAACAGAAAAGTGCTCGCCCCGACGCGACACAATGACGGCTCTTTCTCGAGGGCATCAGGCGGGAAGCGAGCGCATCCGTAATGGATTTCATATACTCCATCATTAAGAGCTGCTTTGTGTGTACACTCCATTCACCGCCACCTATTTGTTTGCCCGGGAGCCAGTCGGAGTTGATTATCAGGCCGAGGCGCTCCGGCAAATCTAATGTGATCCCTCTCGGTGCTGTATTTTTCACCAGAGTTGCCTTTGTTTACTGGTAAATAGTTTGGAGACTCTGCTGCCATTTGTCAGGTTGTACAGCTTCTGGAGGGGCCCACGTATTTTTAATCTGTTGGAGATGTGAGTTATTGGTGAGCTCACTGCTGCGTCTTCCCTCCGGTAAAGATATTCATAATGATAATGAGACAGAGACTCCACAGAGATGACTTAATATCTCACAAAGTCTGAGTAAAATAAGCCGGCAGTAGCTGTGTGAATGTTTTTTTTTAGCTCAGTGTCAGAGGTGGTGTTTACCTTTTAGAAAAGTGAGCTACTGTTGTCCATTAAAGACAAACGCAAGAGAGTTGAAAATTCATAAATTTGTTCTCCAAGCTGTACTCTATGAGGGATGGAAGAAACAAAAGTCAGTTGATTAAAGTGGATGTGACTTGAAAAACAGACAATAATCTCTTTACATTAACAGAAGATTTTTGTTTTGTCCGCTCAGCTCCATGTGTTTAATGCAAGTGTACTTTAAAGAATTTACTCCAAAGATCGAGCTGCATTAATATTAACTCTGGTGCACGTTGTTCAAAATATTTTAGTTCAAAAATGTATTACATAAATCTAAGAAGCTGCAGTGTTTTGTGGTATTATTATTTGTTTGTCAGAAGTATGACATTTACAGTCTTACATCTTGAGCTGCAGCTAGATTCTCACAAACTTACAAAAATCAATCTTGAACAGCTCCAAGCTCCAACCTTACCGACTCGTGTCCAATGAGGAGGCAGCTCTGGCAGCTCTGGGCGTGGTTTAGGTTTGAATGTAGCTGTTCTGATTGGATAAAACTGTGGTTGATAAGACAAGACATTTATTTTTGTGCAGCCCAATATCACAACAACAGCCGCCTCAAAGGGCTTAACAGACTGCACTAGACAACATCCCCTGTCCTTAGACCCTCCATCAGGGTCAGGAAAAACTCCAAAAAAAACCCAGCCGGGAAAAAAGAGAAACCTCAGGGAGAACCACAGAAGGAGGGATCCACTCCCAGGACGGACAGGCCGTGCAAGAATGTGTCCAGGACAGTTGAAAAAATACATATAAATACAAAACATATTCACAAAAAAACATTTATGTTGACATCGTCTAGTGTCCAGTGTGTGTGTGTGTGTGTGTGTGTGTGTGTGTGTGTGTGTGTGTGTGTGTGTGTGTGTGTGTGTGTGTGTGTGTCTGTGTGTGTGTGTGTAAGGTGGATGGTTGATAAATCCAATAACCTCTAGGTTTTCATTTAAAGAAACCGCCCTTTTTCAAACGCTGTCAACAGGAGCCCCCAGATGGTCTGTGGAGCAGTGCATTCATTTAGATTTTTTTAAGTGTAGATTGAAGTCCTCGCTCTGGCACGCGTTTTGAAACAGCGTTTTTTTTTTTCAGGGATCTTAAATAACATTTGTAAGTCATAATGTGGCCAAAACACACATAAAAAGTAAGATTTTCTTAGATTTTCTCAGATTTTTTCAGATACCTGCTTCTATGAGAACACGACAACATTTATTTTGTGAAGTCTGCTTTTTCTGTCGGTGGATTTGTGACTTTACAGACCTTTATCTGAAATCATCTCGCTCTGCAGTTCAACAACATACTTTTTGCTGCAATGCTTTGAGAATTATTGATTTCCTTCCTCTGTACGTGAGCTTATATGAACATCTCCTTCTCCTACGCTTATTGTCTTTGTACATTACTGAAAATAATAATATTTCTTACTTAACCACTAGAGATAATGTAAGCGTCAAAGACATATATGCATATTCAGGTCTCTCTGGAACTGGAGAACATATTGATTTTTCCCTCTAAGTCCACACTTTCTTTCTGTTGCTGCAGTCTTTCAGGTAAAAAGTCCACTGTGCTGCCTCTGTTCTCTAAACTTAAATACGTCTTCACACCACAGAGCTGTAATATCTCCAAACTATGAGAAGAAATGTTGTGGGGGAGCAGGAAGTCTTTTAAATTGGTTTCAAAGCCAGTTAAACTATGAAGAGATACAAAAATCGATGGCAGCCATGAGCTGGTTCTGTTTCTCTGGAGCCAATAAAAAGAAAGAAGCTCAAAAAAAATACAGCGACACAAAGCCACTGAGACTGAAACAAAGAGAGCTGCAGCCAGGACGCAGTAAAAAATCCAATAAGTGTTAGCACTGCTCTGATATCTGCCAGTGGTTCATGTAAATTAGTTTTGAAGGTATGGTAACTTCTGTTTTATTTCTGTTAGATGAACTGATTTGATTGATAACCTAATGACAACTACTAGTTAAGGAACTAGTCATATTCTATTTATATAGCCCAAAAAAACACCAGAAACCTCAGCGAGAACCACAAAAGAAAGAATTCACTCCCAGGACGGACCGGCAGTGCAATATACTGTGGCATGAAAAAGGATCTGAATATTTCTCACATTTCTGCCTAAAATCACCATCAAATGTGATCGGATCTTTGTCAAACTTACACAAATGAAAAAACAGTGTCTGCTTTAACTAAAACCACCCAAACATTTATAGGTGTTCATATTTCTAATGAGGATAACATGCAAACAATGACAGGAGGGGGACGAATAAGTAACTGAACCATCACATTTAATACCTGGTTGCCCCCCTTTGTTTCCTGTAGTTCAGATCAGGCTCATCGATCAGGATCAATCTTCGACCATTCGTCTTCACAAAACTGCTGCTGTTCAGTCAGATTCCTGGGATGTCTGGCATGAATGGTTGTCTTGAGGTCATGCCACAGCATCTCAATGGGGTTCAAGTCCGGACTTTGACTTGGCCACTCCAGAACGTGTATTTTGTTCTTCTGAATCCATTCTGAAGTTGATTTACTTCTGTGTTTTGGGTCTTGGTCCTGTTGCAGCATCCATCCAGTCTGACAGACGGCCTCAGCTTTTCTTGCAAAACATCCTGATCAACTTTTTAATTCATTTTTCCATTAATGATTGCAAGTTGTCCAGGGCCTGAGGCAGCAGACCTAAACCATGATGCTTCCTCCTCCAGGCTTCACGGATGAGGTGTTGATGTTGGTCAGCTGTTCCATTTTTCCTCCACACATGATGTTGTGTGTTCCTCACAAACAGTTCAACTCATTAAAAATATGAAAACCTATAAATGTTTGTGTGGTTTTAGTTAAAGCAGACACTGTTTTTTCAATTGTGTCATTTTGACAAAGATCCGATATTTCATGCCACTGTATTTCTTTATGGATACTATAACCAGAGAACCCAAGAAAAACTCTACTAGCTCTACGAGGAAAGAGTGTCTGTGGTGGAGATAAAAAGAAGAGATACAGAGGAACAGGAAGTGGAGGTTACAGACCTCAGTTATATTCATTATACCAGTGTATACTCAACAACATGGACCATCCCCTGCATTGAGTTTTTAAACAACAGAGACATCTGAGATAAAGAAAAAACACAAGAACTCCTTCTTCTCGACTGAAATAAGACTCAAGCTCTGAATCAACTAGTTTACTTTTTAATTTATTTGAGGAGACCTAACGACTGAATTTCCCCTTGAGGAAGAATAAAGTTGAACTGAATCCTTTTTCTTTAATGCACACACAAAACTGATGCAACACATCGTGGATTGTTTGTGTGATTTTTCTGAATTGATTGAAAAGAGTTAAATAAGACTTGAACTTGTTATTACAATATTTCTGTTGTAACACATAAATCTAGTCTTTGAAACTTTCCTCCTTAACCTCACGTCTATATGTTCCTCCTCAGCTCTGCATTCGACTTTTTCATCCTCTCCTGCTGTTCTTATACAACGGGACGGTGCATCCCGACAGAGCGTCCTGTAGCTCAGCCAGACCTCGTTTCAAATGAAGTTACAACAGGAGTTTGTGTTTAAAAGCTCCTCGATGCCAGGCCTACTCTGCAGATGGTGTGTTAAAGTCGTGAGCGCAGAACAGAATAAAACACCATCTGCCCAAACTCTGCACCCCACAGCTTCGTTCAGACGCAGCAAGTATCTGATCATTTTGTCTACGTCAGGGTCTTCTGCTCAAATATAAGGTTCTGCCATCCAGGGAAGCTCCAAAGTTCATGTTTAGTCCTGGAGTTCTAGCTTTAGTCCTGGTTTAGGCCTTGTTTTATTCTAGATGTGATCCTAGTTTAGTTGTTTTCAATGGGATTAATACAGTTTAGTTCTAGTTTTAGTTTTGGGTTTAGTTCTTGTTACAGTATTTAGATCCAGTCTTGTGATAGTTTTGGTTTGGTACAGTCCATCTGAGTAAATGTAGCTCTGGTCTGGACCTAGTTTAGTCTTGGTTTTGTCTTTGTGTAGTCCCGTTTTAGGCCCAGTCTTTGCATTTGTGTTAAGGGTTGGGGTCCACTCCAGTGAATTTTAAAGAGATAGTGTTTAGTCCTGACTCCGTTCAGTCTTAAATTTAGTTTGGTCCTGGTTTGGTTTTGATTTAATTTCAGTTGGATCCTGATTTTTTTTTTTAAGGTTTAGTCCTAGAATCTAGACCTGGTTTAGCCTTGTTTCAGTTTTGTCCTGATGGCCCTCCACTGTCTCTGGGACCAGCTCTCTCTTTAGTTTATCTCCTCTCGAAACTGCACTAATATGACTTTTTATTGTCCAATCATGTCGTCTCGTTAAAAGGTAGTGCTAGGTTGGCTCTTCGCTGAACTCCTCATCATCGACTCGTCAGACTCTGTGCAGCCAGACGGATCTTACACGTGTCGTTTTAATGTGGTTTCATCCTGAAGAGCCGTGTTACAGAAAGATCTCCACCAAACGCTGTCGGACTCTGATTTAACTGGACCTGCTCTAATGAGAGTCAGATATAATACTGACCTTTCAGGACTTTGTGACCTTTAAAATATGATCAATGTAAAATGAAATGAAGTCTTCAGATAATCCAGGTAATATTGATAATGTAATAAACAACAATAGAATCATCAGCACTATATTTGTAAAATGTCAATATGTATTTTTCTTTTCTGGATACATATAAATGTATATATTATATATATATATATATTTGAGCTAAGGGAGATTTCTAAGGGAACAGCAGGGACTTCTGCTTTTTTCAGATTGGTATAGTCCTAAAAACTTTATAAAACATCCAGCTGTGAGACCATGAGGCCCCCAAAGACGGCTGATCACATTTATATTTGTATATTTTTCATGTTATATGCCAACAATTATTGACTTTTCAACAATTAAACACTGCCAGAGACAAATACCTTGCCTTCAAACTGTTGTATTAAATGGACTCGTATAACGACGACTAAAGGACTAAGCCCAGAGTTTAACCAGCACTAAGGAGACTTCCTAGATCCACTGCTGCAGGGAGGAAAAAGACTCAGTTATATCTACATGACTCTCGTACTGCATTTATACATTTTAATTATCCCTCTCACCTCGACTCATAAATGATCTCTGTGACAGTAACAGTGCTGACAGTCCAGAGGCAGAGCAGCTCTGAGCGTTCGGTGCATTACCTTTTTCCTAAAATGGTGTCAGTGAGTGCTGAGGGGGGAGTTTAATTATTTAAAAACCGTCTGACGAAAGTCTTGCCTCGCTGACAGGCTGCTGCCACTGAATCAAACCGCTCTGCTGTGCTGCCGTCAGCTGAAAAAACCTCCGTCTACGCAACTCAGCTTTTCAGGAATCAGCCGGAGGAAGCAAAAAAAGAAAGTCTCATTTCCTGATTGCTTATTATCCATTAGCTGAGTCTGGAGAGCTCCTCGGTAAACCCTGTGATGAGAGCAGGACACTCATCAGCTCTGTCACAATCCTGGTGCTTTATTATTCAGTAGCACAGTTTTGACTTTTTATATCGCTACAAACTTATTATTATACTTTAACAACTTTACAATCGCTCATTTATAAACCTTACATTGATATTTTTTTGTCAGTGTCTGTAGTTTGCTTAAAAACAGTGAATGTGAGTGATGTGTAGAGAAAAAGGTGAGCAGAAGTACTTGTATGGCTTTATTTAAGGTGGGTTTAAACAGGAGTAAGAAAAACTTTAACGTAATCTGATTATTTTCATATATTCACTCTGTGTCAACACCTGGAGCATAACCTCCAGGTGAGCGTCTTTTATGAATGACATCTGCAGATTTCTGAGAAGCACATTTAAGAGAAGGTAGTGTCAGAACTGTCCTAACAAGCTGTAGACAGTGGTAGGTTTTCACCGGCTCCATGTTTACAAAATGTACAGAGTAAAATAATAATTCAAATGTGCTTGAGCCACTTTCCCAAAACAATTTAAGATTTTAAACAAAAGAAAGTCATATAAAATGGGTTTGAATAGCACACATCTAGTATTAAATGAAATTGTTTTAAAGGTGGCTGAGTCTTAAAACAAAGTCTTAACACACATCATGTCCTGAGAGCCAAACAAGCCTGACCTGTTCCAAAGTCAACGTATATTTTACAGCGAAAAGGAAATGCTGCTGTATCCAATTGGGTTTTGTTCCAGCAGAATAGTTTGTGACCCACAGTCTTCCAATTAGTGAGTAAGGAAGCCCAGCTGGGACAAAATCAGCCTCATTTCGACTGCAGGTTGTTGATTACATGAAAGTAGCTTCCCGGGCTGCTTCGCTTTGAGAACGAGCTCCAAACGACCGCAGAGTAATGAGCAAAATGTGTTACAAACGCCCCCTGCTTCCTTCTGATGAAAAATACATCGGTACAAGGCAAATGTTTAACAAGACTCCTTCTTCCTGCGTCTTCAGAGGAAACGCTCAGGTGGAAATCATTTTCGGTCAGGGCCACTCTGCTCTAGATGCAAACCAGGCTTAGAGGATTCGTATTATCCCTCTGGACATACAAAAGTAATGTTTATAGCACAACATGAAACTGTAAAATAAAACTTACATGACATTCTGTCCTCGTTTAGCGATGCACTCCGATTTGGATTTTCTGAAGACATGAGGCAGAAATGCAAGAGATGATATTGGAGACCAGAATGTTTGTAGTTTTTTAGGAGCATGGTGGTAAATTTGCACAATGTAATTCCAGACCTCTGACCCTTCCTTTCTGCAGCCTGTGAGCATCTACAGTAGCCCAGCAGGGACATGAAGCTGTCTATGAAAAAACCCATTGGTAACTAGACACTTTTTATGCATTTTGATTCATTTATTTGCATATTTGGGATGTCCACCAACTCACAAATATTAACATTCAACCAAACCAGGAAGTACTGCAGTGTTGTAACCTTCTCAAAACACTGGGTTCAAAGTTCCTAAGAGGCTCGCCAAAAATAAAAATAAAATAAACATAAAATAAGCTATAACCAAATCTAATTTTATCATGAATTCATTATAAAATGTGCCTATCCTGCTCTAAAGCTTTTAGTATTTTAAATTACATGTCACTTGAAAAAAAAAGGCTGAGAGCCAAAGATTTGTCTGATTCATTTTCAAAATCTTGATACAAGCTCACTTTAAATTTAATGTTGTCACAATTAAACTGTTTATCTGGCCTATTAAAATCCGAATACTTACAACTTATGAACCATAAACAGATTTCAGACACCGTTTTTGTGCCTTTTGACCTGAACAACGTAATAGTGGCTGTTTTGCTTTAAGTTAATCTTTACTCACAGTAAATAAAGTCCATACAGTGCTGTAAAGAGAAAGGATGCTCTGGTATACCCTAAAGTCACACATGATACAGACGAACATCTAAACTAAAGAACCCGCTGCGTTTGTCGGTGAGAATGGTTCAGGGCTGTCTCCCTGGTTTATGAGCATGAGTCTGCTCACAGTTGTTTATTATGCACAGGACACGTTCAGGCTGAGTCGCCTCGTTGCAGTCGATGGCTGTCAGAAAGTGGCAGGCTGCTCATTTGGCGCCCTCCCTCGTGCAATTACGCCTTGATTGGCCGCTCTCGGTTTTCCTGTTGCTGCTGTAAAGTAGATTGTACGTTCTCCGCCTCAGGGGTCGTGCTCAGCCGCCTCGGGCCAGCGAGCACTTTGCATAATGTGTGTGTAGCAGGTAGAAGAGAGGGCTGCGGAGACCACCGTGAAGGGTTCATGCAGAGCCTTAAAGAAGACAGAAAGGTTACAAGAAGTCATGGTTCTGTTATTGGAGTTCTACACTTTAATATAGTTCAGGCCAGAGACACCCATAAGATGTCAAAAGGTGGATTAATTATTGTGTGGCTTTAAATCAGGGTCGTCAAAGTCAAACTGGGATGAAGTCAGTGAAAGAAAATAAGAATAATTTAAACAACTTAAACCTGTTAGAATCCATAAAAAATATATTTAAGTTCAACTAAAACCTTTTCAAATCTATATAAAACTTTTTAAAATTAATCTAAAACTTGTTCATATCTGACTAAATCATGCTCAAGTCCAACTGAGACCTGTTCAAGTCCAACTGAGACCTGTTCAAGTCTAACTGAGACCTGTTCAAATCCAACTAAAACTTGTTCAAATCCAACTAAAACCTGTTCAAATCCAACTGAGACCTGTTCAAATCTATATAAATCCTGTTCAAATCTATATAAAACCTGTTCAAATCTATATAAAACCTGTTTAAACTAATCTAAATCCTGTTCAAATCTATATAAAACCTGTTCAAATCTATATAAAACCTGTTTAAACTAATCTAAATCCTGTTCAAATCTATATAAAACCTGTTCAAATCTATATAAAACCTGTTTAAACTAATCTAAATCCTGTTCAAATCCAACTAAAACCTGTTTAAATTAAACAAAATCCTGTTCAAATCCAACTGAGACCTGTTCAAATCCAACTGAGACCTGTTCAAATCTATATAAATCCTGTTCAAATCTATATAAAACCTGTTCAAATCATATAAAACCTGTTTAAACTAATCTAAATCCTGTTCAAATCCAACTAAAACCTGTTTAAATTAAACAAAATCCTGTTCAAATCCAACTGAGACCTGTTCAAATCCAACTGAGACCTGTTCAAATCTATATAAATCCTGTTCAAATCTATATAAATCCTGTTCAAATCTATATAAATCCTGTTCAAATTTATATAAAACCTGTTCAAATCATATAAAACCTGTTTAAATTAATCTAAAACCTGTTCAAATACAACTAAAACTCAGAATACCCAAAATATAAGCTACCAAAATGTAATGGTTAGGCCAAATAAAATGTTGCAAAAAACTAAATGGTTTATTTAAAGCTTTTAAATCCGACGCCAGATGAGGAGGCGGGCTTGAAGCTTGATTTTAAAGTTCAGTATTTTGGGGCAGATCTGATTCATAGTGGAGTTTAGAAATCATACTTAATTAAAGCAAAGCTATCTTGGCAAGAAACGCAAAGCAATACGACACAGAACACGAAACCAACCCAATAAGCAGCTACCCAAACACACCAGAGCGCTCTTGTCCAATACTGACAACAGCGTCCAGTCGGTAGAGCTCATGATTGAACCACAAACCCCTTCCCTCATGCCCCAGCCGTTAAGTTTAGATCAGATATGGACATGGACTGGTTTGGATGAAGGCATTTACCACAGCAGCAAGACTACATTTGATACATTTCTGTAAAAATAGCAGCACATTTTCCCCGTGTTTTATATTTGACTGAGGACTGAGCAGTATGTTTCAGAGCAGGGCAGAGCCACAGAATTGTTGTGTATATTATTGATGGCTCAACGCTGGTCCCTTGAGTTTTCTTTTATGAAAGGCTTATCTTACTTTTATCTGTTTGTCAGTTTCAAAAATAAAAACTACAGTAATATACATCTATGTTATTTGTAAAGAGGTGTATGGCCTTGAGAAGCCTCTTTGCTAAACCCCATGTGGTCGTGTTGTCTTTTCCACAGAGCCCTGCGTCGATGTGAATGATCAAACCTAACTCGATGGGACTATCTGGAGTTTAGTGGTTTAGTGATTGTCTTAACCCCAGATTTACTGCTGCTGCTAAAGAAAAGGAGACTAAGGAGTTCATTAAGTCACAGACCACTACTCCACACTTTCAGTTTTTAACATGTTGATCCAAGCTGTTTTATGATCTTTGTTTTATCAGTAACCGTTACCATTTGTGTCGAGCTAAATAAGGGCCTTCCTTATTCAGGTGTGAGCTGTGATTGGCCAAAACCCCATTCTGTGCTGATTTGATTAAAATCCTTAATAATAAATCAGTCTAAAGGTCTTGATTTTTTAAAGATGGTTCCTAAAACAATATGATATTAGTGTGTTTTTTCTCACTTACATACACTCCATGGATGTCTTTGAAGGAACCAAACACAATCATAGTTCTTCGATCCTCAAAGGACATTGTTCAGTTGCTTTGGCTGTGGATGAAGAAAAAGTGGAAAGAATAGGGTTATCACTTTAAACATTTAGAATAACTTTAGTTGATAAATGTCCTGAGCTTTCATGGGAGACTGTGTTTAAAGTGAATGTGTTTCTCTTCCAGCAGTGCTCAGTTTGTCCAACAAAAGTACTGACCCTTTCCTCTGGGTTTTAGGCAGCTTTAAAGGTCTTCTTCGTAAAACAGACAAATGCAAAGTGAAGACTGTGAAGACATTACACATTTTTGAAAACATACTGGTGACTGACATGTTTCTTTTATCTTGCTGTATTCTACAAATTTTACAAAATGCACCTTTTAAAGTCAATTATTTGAGTGACATCCTGTTTTCTCAGAGTTGTGTGCTCCGAATGAATCGCTTAAAACACAGCACCATTGTTCATCTGATGGAGGGTCATAAAACCAAGATTCATTGAAGTGGCATAAATGGTAATAAAAACTCCCCATGAAACAATAAAACATATTACAGCCACTGCCTCGGTAAAATATTTTTGTTCCTTGAATGTCACCGCAGTCATTTGTCTTCTCGCAGAGATTTAAGGCTTTTCCGACGCGGAGCCGCCAGCCGCTGTGAGCCGCAGTGAGAGCCATCCGTCTGGAGGCAGTCGGGTTATTACTGCCATATGACAGCCTATTATCTCTGTATGACAGGCCATTACCTGCACAGAGGAGCCGCTAATGAAAGAGGCCGAGGACAGAGCGGAGACAGGGCCGCATCAACAAATCAAACACATGCTCTTTGCACTGAAACCACTGCCGCAGACTAACACTTCAGGTCCACAGCGGACTCGGTGTCATCGGGTCGGAGTACTTTACCTTGACTCAGCTGCAGACGCGTTCGAGTGTGATCATGGCTCGAGCCGATGAAACACAAATGTAGCACATATGCATTCAGACGGTTCATGCTTCGTGTCCTCTGTGGTGGTATCTGAAAGTGACATCTCTCCTTTCTACAGCCTGTGAGCACCTATGGTAGCCCTGCAGGGACATGCTGTTGACAACGAACAGCCCTAGACAAATAGGATAGATAATGACTTTACTTTTAAAATATAGAAACAAAATCTATTTAGTTTCTATTCTTTTATCCAAGATTGTGTTAAAAAAATATTTTAAGTGTGCTTCTCCTCCAGCAGCGCTCAGTTTGTCCTCTCTGGGCAGATATGGAAACAGAAATGGAGAATAATGGCACAAAAATCTTGTTCCACTGGGTTTAATTGAGCTTTAAATGTTTAATTTTCCTATAGTTTGGGTGAATTCCTCAGCTCTATATGACAACCGTTTGCAAAAAGCACCGTTAACTCTTAAATGCATTGCTAAACAGAACAAAGTTAGTTCTGACCAGGACCTTCCATATTTCAAGTGAAACTCAAGCACAGAATTTCTGACCAATCACACAACAGCTCTCGGACGCCCACAAGAAAAAAGTTCTGCTCAGTGAACAAGCTGCACCTTAAGAACAAGAACAAATGTCTTCTTCTTGGCCTTTAGTCATAAACAAAAGTTATTGTTGGATATAAGTCAATCTCACTTTGACCAGAAATTAAGAACTTCAGAACCTACTCAGACTTAAAAAATAAAAATAATGTATTTGTACTTACAGATGAAGAATGTGTGTTGCTCTTAAAGACTGTTCCGTTAATTCCTTTGTGTTGACATGTTTTCTTCATGTTTTTTCTTTGCAGATGCGCAGCACAAAAGGCGTCTCTGTTTGGCCCGTGGGGTTTGTCGGAGGTCGAGCTTATGAGCGCCCCCTGGTGTCGGGGGGTAAAGTGGTGGGCTGGTACACGGGCTGGAGGCCGGACCGACCCTTCGCTACAGACATGGCAGGTACGACTCAACACTGATGAGACATAATAATATACTGGAATCTCCCAAAAATAGCTGTTTTTATTCCCAGCTTTGAATAATTGTCTTGAGACTCGGGCGTTTTGTCTGATGTTTGCTTTTTCTTTATTTCCCTCCTCTTTCTGGTGTCTCATGTGGATTGTACTTTTTATATTGTTTGTTTGAATTATTGATTTTTGAAGTTGCACCACAGCTGAGACACCATTATTGTTTCCTCAAATGAGTTGGAAAAAACAATACCCACTCTTTTGTGAAATATGGTTTTATGAAACAATATTTAAAGTCACAAAGTTAATCCCTGAGCAGTTATGAGACGTGATGTTTTTATTGTCTCAAAATCAGAATGTTTGATGAGACCTGTTTAAAAAGGCTATCCATTATAAAATGTGGTCTCAAAACTCTTTTGACATTATCAAAGTTAGACACATAAAGCAGTAGTCATCGCGTTGTAGGACTTTCAGTAGAGGTCAGTTCTCATTAAGTATCTAACATCTGTTGCTTTTGGGCCATTTCTTTGACTGGCAACAGATATCTGAAGTCTGTTGCCATATCTGGGGGTTATATCTGGGTTCGATTCCCGCTCTCCCCACAGTTCATACTGTTGTTGTGTCCTTGGGCAAGACACTTAACCCACCTTGCCTCGTATGAATGTGTAGGAATGTTTAGTGAATGTATGTGGTGATGGTCGGAGAGGCCGTAGGCGCAAAATGGCTGCCACAGTCTGGCGCAGGGCATCTGTGGCTACAGTTGTAGCTCACCATCACCAGTGTGTGACTGTGGAGTGAATGAATAATGGACGCCCTGTAAGCACTTTGAGTCCCTTGGGAGAAAAGCGCAATATAAATACAATCCATTATTATTATTAAAAGGCAAACATGCTTTAAAATATAGCACAATCATTTCATTAAAAGCAAAAGTGAGATATTTTGTGAAAACATGGCTCCACACACAACAATACTGTTTTTGTGCAACATTTGCATAAATGAGTTCACGTTGCTGAAGTGTACTTTTGCCGGGCTTTATATTTTATAATTTACACATAATACAGTGTTTTAAATTGCTTTTGCAGAACCACTTGGAGGCAAAGTCTTCAATTCAGAACTATTTTACATTTTGATAGTAAAGGTTTAGTGGATTGCACTATATTTAAATGTACAATGTGCATTTATGGCACGTGTCAGTGAGTAAAGAGCGTTAGTGAGCGCTCAATATTTAGTTTGCATTTAACATTTAGGCCTCTCAGAATCTTTGCAAAACTATTACTGGTATTAAAACTGTAAACTGAACTATTGAAAATGAATAAAGGTTATGAGGTTTTGTAAAACATATAGAAAAGGCTTTGAATAAGGCCTGGAGTAGAGATTTATTTAAAATTGTCAAATCTTTCTGTAACAGTGAATGTGAGTCTACGGGACTGAAGGCCAATAACGACTGTGTCTGTTGAACTACAGTCCTTTTCAGTGTCGTCTGAATGATTCTGTGCCGTGTGGACACTGATTGACAGCTCACTTCTGCCGAGTCACTCCCTGAGCTTCAGTGTTTCTCTGACGGACAGCTCCAGCGAAGTGTGTGACGTTTCACTAACGAGACGAATGACAGAGCACTCTCTCGCTGAGGCACATTGTTATGAGCTGTTTTATTCTCTGTTCCAGGAGAAGACAGGCATCGATTTGCTTCAAAACTGACAATGTACGGACTTTTAAATAAACAGAGGCAGTCAGTGTCCTATTACAACATTTTGTTTACCTCACTCGATTAATTTAGGTACAGACTGCAGAGCTAACTTAGAAAATGTCTGGACAGTTGAACAATATCTATTACATAATGTGCCTTTCTATCCATCCATCTTCTTCGTCTGATCTGGGGCTGTGTCGTTAGGGCAGCAGTCTGCAGAGGTCCCAGGAGATTATACTCTTCCCAGGAAGGTGTTCAAAACAGATTCCCGAGCTGCCTGAGCTGCTTCTCGAGATGTGAAGGAGAAGCGGCTCTACTCCGAGCTCCTCGTCCTGTCTCAAAGGGAGCACAGCCACCCTGTTTGTATCCAGGACCTGGTCTTTTTGGTCATGATCAAGAGCTCATAGGTGAGAGTAGGACCGTAGCTCAACCAGTAAAACAAGAGCTTTCCCCTGCAGCTCAGCTCCTTCTTCACTAAAACAGACCCTTACATTGACCGCATCGATCCGTCCATCAATCCCCGTCTTCAACCTTCACTCGAAAATTAAAACCCATGATACTTGGGCTCCTCTAGCGGCCTCAGAGGCAGGAGCTCGCCACTGCACAATGGCACATCTATCAGGACTGTCTAGTTCAGTCAATGAATAGTTAAGATTTTTTGTTAATTTCAAAATTAAAAACACTATAGTAATCCAGGAACATTCCAACATCCCTCCATTTTTTGGTATAATCTCTGACCTTTTTAGCTAAAAACTGTAGTTTGATTTTTCTAAAAGTCTGGTCTGCTTTGACAAACAGGTCTTAGTCCTTTTCCAAGTGAAATTAGAAGTGCAAATGGATAGAAAACACATGCAATATCTATACTAATCAACAGATGACAGCATATGAACAGTAACTAGTTCTTGTCTTAAATTGTAGAGTAAATGCATTGAAAAGGCGCCTAAACAAAAACTGTGTTTTCACAGCTTACATAAACACATTTCCCGCAGTGTCCTTTTTAATTAAACCACAGAAAAGACTAAGCAAAGATTCTTTTTCCCTCTACTCGCCCTGCACCAACACGATCACACCTCTTTTCACCTAATCTTCCACAGAGTAATTATCAGCTGCACATTTACACTGCACTGTATAATTACTCTGTCCATGTGCCGTTTTATTACCAGGCGTTTCTCCTCAAATTCAGAGAAAACAACAATAGCAGCACGCAACCGACATCCCAAACTTTATTCACTCTTTAATTAATATTCATGTCTCACAATGGGCCGTCTGCAGACCGTCGAGAGCATGCACTAAAAGCATTGTGTGGAGCGGCGCTGTATTGTCGTCAGGCCACAAAAGCCACATATTTAGAGCTTTGTCTCGACACAGAGGAGCCGGGACAATGACAGCAGAGTGCTATTCACCTCATCGTGTGTAATGATGAGCACACAGTGGTTATAATAAAGACATACACTAGCTTTATTGGACTGATTAGCATGTGAGAGTAGCGCTAACAAAAAGACTGAAAGTTCTTAAGGCTTTTCAAAGACAAATGACAAGTGGTGAACCCTGACCACATTGATCAAGCTTGAGATTTATAATTTTGGACATTAAAAAACATTTAAATCATGATTTTCTCAGATTAAAGCATTATTTCAAACTGGACTTTAAATTTTACATCTGTAAATCATGTACAGGCAATGATCTCAGTCCCTGAAAGTGTTGTTTTTTTCTTGGACACAGTCATGACTTTGTTTAGTCTGAAAGTGGGGTGTCAAAACCCACCGGGGGTAAAATCTGGCCCAAATCTGGAATTTGAAAAAACATTTTACATCTGTATTGAGTTGTTAACTTTTCTTTATTTAGTAATTGTTTACAAGCGTTCTTATCATAGATTGTAAATAAACATGGATGTAATCCGCCCATTGGTCCCCTATTCACTGATATTGTGAAAGGGCAATAACATGTCCGTTACATCCGTGATTTTCAGCTTTTACTCCATAGTAAAACAATAGTTTTTAGATTGCATAAACAGACATATTAATCACAAATTACCCCCCCCAAGAGTTGTCACATAGTAAAAACTTAGCTCTAGAGACCAGAGCCATCTTTTGTACCAGGCTGTAAACGTGATTTTTACACTTAAAGTAAAGCTGCATTGTGTTTCTCCTTATATTTCCGCTTTTGGAGCCTGCCCTCTGGTGGACGGAGGTATAACGTTGTATTTCGCCGTATATTGCCGTATGGCGGCGCCCTTACTCGAGGACCATTTAGGAGGTTTCATGAGAGACGCTTGGTTATTATTCCTATTCTTTTATTGTCTTGAATGACCAAAATAAAATAAACTTTGGAAAGTGTAAAATGTACAGCTTACATCTATGTATGAAGCTTAGTTTTAGTGCACATGGAATATAAAATTTGGCACCACTATGACACTAATCATGACAAAAAATAAAAACAGAATGAAAAAAAAGATGAAAACTGAGAGAAAATAAATGCATTGTTTGTGGGTCTATAGTCTGTTTTTACCTGAGCTCGGTGATGCAGTTGTGGGAGTTAGCTACGTTACTGTTCGCAAAATAGCATTAGCATCAAAGCCATATTGTGAGGGTGAGTTTGTGAAAACATAACGCCAACATTAGCCTTTTTCAGGTGTGGTCGATGAGACACTGGCATTATGATGTAATTGTTTTTTGCACTAAAACAAAGAGAAAAAAGAGTTATAGTTTATTATGCTTTTATTTTACTGATCCGGTCCAGTTCAGATCAGACTGGACTGTATGTGAGCCCTGCACTAAAATGAGTTTGACTCAGTTCAATTAGATGTTTAGATTATTAATTCATTACAGTAGAGACTAAAATCCTGGCTTCACTTACACAAATATATTTTTTCCTACTTTCATTAAAAATATACCCGTCCACACAGCCCCACAACAAACGCTCATAACAAGCAAATGCCAGACACTAGTCCTGAATCCCATGGCTTAATTAAGAACATTTAGTGCATGTACAGTGAGTTTGTTTAGCTTTAGCTGCACAAAATCTATCTTCAAGTATCAGCGATGGTGAGTCAGAAAGAAAAAACTGACTCATTTGTTTGGACAGATAATGAGGTGAAAGGTCACCTGTAAAAATCTCATTAGTCCTTTAGAGCAAAGCTGTGGTTGTTTTAGCTGTTACCATGGAGATGCACATATCCACATTCAGCGTCAAGGTAATTTAGTGTAAAAAATGTCTGTAAAATTTAAAACAGTCACTTAAGTCACTTATATTAAAGCGTAACAAAGCTACATTAATGTAAGTTTAAATCTGAGTAAATTTTCACAATGTATGCTGTTGAAAATTTGCACAAACAGCAACACATAAACATTGCATTAGTTTAACATGTTTTACAAACCCACTGTTACAAAATACTATACTGTCCCTGTAATTACAACACTCTCAACTACTACTATTTTTTTCTCTTCTTATACTTATATTATACTATCAATCAGCATTGAAATACATCCTAAATTGGTAAAAAAAAAAAATCTTTGCTACAAGAAACCTGTTGGCACCCTAAATTATTAAGTACTTTTGTCCCAGTAAGCCATAAAAAAATTGTGGTGCATCTATTAAACGACAATACTGTAAAACTTACTAAAACAATGGTTTGTACTAGATGCTGTCATGATGGGACTGTTAATGTTTTTCTTGCTCTTACAAACCAGCTCAGTTTTTCACTCTTCATAAATCATCATTAAAAACATCCTATAGGTGAACACTTGCTATAAGGAACTTCTTGCAAGTTGTTAGATAGTAGGAGTTCTAGCCCAAGAAAAGAGTAAGCGGTAAGTCTTAACTGAGCACAAAATAAACAACCATCCATTGTAACTTAATAGGATCTATACTCAATACTGTTGAATACTAGAGTCTATCATGGGATCGGTTCATTTTACTGCACCACATCGAATACAAGCCTAGGTTCTCAGTTCAGAACCATGGACAGTGCTCAATGTTATGGCTGTGTAATATTTTGTTTTAATAAACCTTTCAAAATACACTGTCCTTTTGGGCACTACTTGTATAAACCATCATCCGAGCCCTCTCCTCGTCCCTCTGTCTCGACCTCCACTGGTTCAACCTTCGTTAGTGTTGTTTGTTTACGGCCCAAAGCTCCTGTCACATTCGGGTTTATTTCGCAGCACCTACAGGTCATTAGTCCTGCCCCCAGTTGTGTTCTTGCTGTTGGAGTGTCCCCAGTGTCAAGTTGTTTTTGTCAAGCTGCTGTTTATTTTCTAACACTGGACACTTGTCAATCAAAGTGTGGTTGATATTTGGAAAACTCATCTCACGGTCAAAACTAAAGCTTGTCCCAAAGAGTCACAAACGCAGAAATCTAAATGTTGCTTAGTCATTGCTCCTGGTTTTTGTGCTTATTTTATCCTGGCTCGCTCTAAACTCTTTGCATTTTCCAGCCGAGTCTCTGAACTGAGCGTGGTCCACAGAGACAGAGCTCAGAAACAGACAGAGAGAATAAAATACTGGACCAAAATATAACTTGGCGGGAGCAACCACCGAGCGGTCACATGGTCCACAGGCTGCAGGCTTCAGGTTTCACTACAACAAAACCCCGTGGATCAATAAGGCGCCTGTGCCAAAGCCTCACTAGATTCTCTCTCATTTCCAACTGCTGTTTTTCCGGCTCATAAATTTAGTGTTGTTCCAAAATCCTCACATTCAGCTACATTTATAACTGTCCTTTTAAGGTCTCCAGATTTCCACACGCATTTTTAACACATTACATTGTTTTACTGTCCCCTTTGAAAAGCACTTAATCTGAGCAGGTTAACTGTGATTTAGCTTCTTTTGTTAGACTTGGTTTCATCTTAAAGCCGTTTGCGGTGGTCGTTATTGGCATAAGTCGGGTCTGTGTGGCATTGTTCGATTAATGCAAACCACCAAGAGTCTTGCATTTTACTGTGGAGCTGTTTTTTTCTATAGGTGGTCTCTTTAATTGAACTTTTCACTTGTAAGCAAGGGTAAAAACTGGGGGGTGGGTTTAATCACATTTTGGTGTAGATTTTGCAGCATTGTGCAAACACTGGCCTTGGGTGACATTTTTTCCTAAAAACAAGGACACTTAAAATATTTCCGCAAATTAATGAAAATTAGAAAAAAAAATGAAAAATGATCAGTACAACACCAGTAAACCATGAACCAATTGATTTGATCAGAGCTAAAAGAGTTTTTCAAACAGTTTACAAAATGCAGCATGGCTTATATCTTGTACTTTTCTCAAACAGTTGTATTGTTCTTGGAGCTCGTTTGTAAATCACAAGTTTATTTTTGGCTGATGGTCAAACTGTGAACTGTGAAGGACAGAATAGCCCTGTGCTAAAGAACATCATTATATCATTATTGAGCTACAGCCCTGTGCAACACTCTTTTAGTGTTTTTGTAGATATCCAGATTTCCAAAAGACTGAAGATCTAAACAGTAAATGATTGTGTTAGAATCAGATCTGTGTCGCCATGTCGGTCGGTCTAAAGTGGGACCACATTATTGCAGAATGTGGAGGCTCTGAGGCAAACAAGGCAGGGATGTTGGCTTCAGAGACGGCTGCAGGTCACAGATGATATCAGGTAATTGCTCACGTATCTTTGAGGTCCACCTGAGCTGCTTTTATCTTTTATCTGAGTGATTAGCCCTCGGTATCTGCACAGCGCTAACAAACCGATAGTGTTGTGACCTCAGCTTCTACATCACACATTCGGGTTGTTGCTTACAGCTTGTGCTTATGAAACTGTGTTTTTTTTCCTGCCTTGTCATTCATCAGACGGGCTGCTTTCTGATTAAAGGTGGTCTTTCATGTGGAGGTCAATCATTATCACAGCGAGACGGTGATTGAATCCTCCATCAGTGAGAAGCAGCTTTGAAATGAAACGATTAATGACCTTTAAGTGACATCTTCAGTTAGCAAAGATACATTTTATAGAAAAAGTCTATTTGGAAAGTATGAATTATAAATGTGACTCCGGGCTAATATCATTTTAATCATAATTATTTGTTCACAGACCTTTAGGGTATTACGGCTCAGTAGATAAAAAAAAACACTCCTGTAAGAACTATCAAAGACTATTTAAGTGTGCTCTGGCGCATTCTGGTTAAACATGGAAAGGGGTGTCTACCTGAAGCGTAAGGACCACAGTGCCCCCTGTTCGCCCCCTCGTCCCGTTCACCGTCCTCTGGCCTTGTTTCTGAATCTCAATCACCTCCATCACCTTTCCCTCTTGCAGTGGTCAGAAATGACCACATTTTTAGGTTTTACTCCTTTGTTTTTTACTGATATTTGCTACGCGATGGATGGGACAAGGACGATATTTTTCTTTGTCACAAGAACAAGACATGCTTCGTTTGTGCTGTGTAAAGTTTCTCTGTCATACTGTACAATGGACAGGCTGCAGTTTTTAGCTCCACTCTTTGGAAAGTAGAAGAGTTTTGTGGGATGCTTTGTACCCGTTTTGAAATTGGAAACTGACTCATATTGATCGGTACTGTACTGCTCCAGTGGAGATGAAGCTGTAGATATCCCGGTCCCTTGAGTGATACTACTGCTATGTGCTTGGTTTATAGCTCCTGTCATTCACATGTGTCGTGACTTTTTACTACTTTAGGAAACTTTGAGTGCACTACATTTAAGTCAGTGGACACAAAATAACACAATCAATATAAAGTGCACTATATATGTTAAGTTAAGACCAGGATCTACAATACAAAGAGTGTGATTTTTTGTGACTATGCAAGAACACAAGTTTATCTAAAGGGTTTATTTTGTTCAACTGTATACTGTAACCTTTAATAAAATGTGTTTTTGAAGTTATGTGATAAGTTGTACTGTAATGTAACCAAAAGTTTGGCCAGTGGAATGTGAACAGGTCCCAGTAAACCCAGAGGAAGTTTATCTAACTGTACATGAGTCTATCAGCGTTTGTACAAAATCTCATGTCGACAAATAAGACATTGAAGAAGAAGAAGACGAGGGAGGATTAGTGTAATCTTAAACTGATGTGAAAGTGGGGCAGCTCTCACTTCGATGGCTGTCTGCACTGACTCAGCAGAGTGAGGGCACACAGCGGGGGGCACTACATCTGCAGCGAGAGGCTTAAAGGGGACGCAAGCAAACACGATTATTCACAGCAAACTAAACTAGGGACTCTAGACTTATCAGAAGAGGAATTAAGATTTTTGGGGAAAATAATTTAAAAGGACAATTTCCGACAAATTTAAATTCAGCATTTATCTAAAATAACACTAGAATACCTACGTAATAAATGGTTTCTACTGTGAGCTTTAATGTGCCTGGACTAGACTTGAACACTAGATTTGAGTAAAATGTTTTGTGGGACACTGTTAAGAAAAAGGTTCAGCCATCCCTTGTCATTGCTGTCATTCCTTTCCACTTTCAGCCATGATTTTTATTCAAATTACCTACATGTTTTATTAAAAAGAAGACAAAGTGCAGAAGTAAATAAGCCTTGTCTGAGGCGCTGTCAGAGCAGGGTCACCTAGAGCCAGACACAAAAAGAACTAACACTGACGCACAACTTGTCAGCGGCCAACCTTCTGGCCCCGGGATCTGACGGCACATCTGATGTGAGAACAGCGACGGGAACAAGGTTAAACGCTGCAGTGGGTTTGTTTGCTCTGTGGACATCTGCTGCTTTATGAACTGTTGCAGGATTTTGAGTTACTGATGAATCCTGAGCTGAAACTCCACATATTCCTCGTTGGAAGACAGAGCTCAGGGTAATTAGGTGCATTAGGTAGAGCCAGATGTACTCATTTCTAAAAACATTTGATTAAAAATGGTTGAAGGCCAGCTCTACTTGATCACACTGGTGTCATAAACAGTGCCATTTTGCCGGCTCATTTTTGCTCTAATTACCAGAGAATGGCAGACCCCTGTGGTAAATGAATTTCATAGAGCCATGTCACCCTCGTTGGATTCACACTTTCATTTTCAGTGGAGGTAATAATAGACTCAATCTGTGTTGACCCCTTTGTCTTTCTGCCTCATTCTTAAATCTTGTTCTGTATGATTTCAGGTTTCGCGGTGAACCTCCAGGTGATCCTCGCCAACCCTCGGGCTCAGTTCAAGCGCAGAGGCTCCCAGCCCGGGATGCAGGAGTCTGACTTCCTTCGACAGATCACTAAAGTCACAGATTTGGAGCCCAAGGCCAACAACTGCACCAGGGTCAGTAACAGAAGCTTTAATTGCTTTGGTCTGTTCAGTTCAGCGTGCATGTTCGAGTTGAGATGTGAGAAAGAGAAATCCCAACTGAGTGACTGGTTGACCTTTTGCTGCACTACAATCATAAGAAAGTTAGGCAAAGACAACACTGTACTGGATTTATAGAGACTAGTTGCATTGACTGAAGGCATTGCCAGGTTACCAATACTGCTCACGGGTCTCTGAGACCCCACATCCGGCCCAGCAGGTTTTTGTCCCACACTAGCCCTGGAGGTTTTTATTAGGATCCACATAATCTTTACATCTAAGTTTAGATTCAGAAAATATTGGGCTTTGGTTATTGTTAGGAAATATCTGAGCTGCCCTTGAAGCAAAGAGGAGTCTTATGTGAGAGACAGGCTGGAGACTCTCTGGATGTTCTCTGGCCGGAGAATTTTATTACCCATCAACATGGGACCCAGAGACAGGACACATAAATAATCAGTCCAGTATGCTTCTGGATTAATAAGACTCTTTAATCTGTCCACACAATGCAGTTTACCGATGAAGTCTAGACTTGGGGCATCTGCCTGAGCGGAAACACAACAGAAGACACTACAGCTACAGCCTTAGAGCTCTCTGTCACAGGGTCTGCTGACCTGAATGAATAGACAGGCCCAATTGATGCTGAAGACCTACACAGTTTAAGAAGATAAAGTAGGTCTAGAATTCACCAACATGTTTAAGAAAAATCACTGACTGCAGGATCGAGATATGGGCCTCATGTGAAACAGTTAGTGTGATATTTTGGACTTAAAGCTGATGTGAAAAGAAATAACAGACAAATCCCACAGCGTTTTCAGTAATTAGTAAAGAATAAAGAGATTGAGCAGAATTGCTGTGACAATATATAGTAAAAAATATTAATAGAAAAGGCATGTTGTAATCAAGTTAATGGTTTGTGGTCAGTTTTGATTTATTATCGTGGGACCTCTACAGTCCTCGGGTTAGGGTTAGGGTTACTCAGTTTTTCTTTTCACAAAAGTTAATGTGCTCATTTGGGTCACATGAAAGCACATTATTCTTGGATTGAAAAGAAAAAAGTACCATCAGCTTCTAATATTCAACACTAGGCCTCTTAACTCATTCAAGTTGGTCTTTTTTAAGAGGCATTGCCTACATTAATGTTTTTGTGTTGTATTTGACATTGTGGGGGCACATATTAAACTGCATTCATCTCCGCTGTAACTAACCAAAGGCCATTTCTCCAACTATCGACAAAGTGAGTCACGCTTTAAGCTCGTGGCCTCGTCTAAACCTCGACACAAACGTCATTATAGCACTATCAATGCTGCGCTCTCAGACGGCTGAGATCAATGTCCCTCATTTTGAAAGAGCGCAGCCCTGTTGGCTCTGAGTCTTTATGAAGCCACTCATCCTCTTGACACAGATGACTTTAAGGACTTTGAGAGACATTGATCACATTACGTTTTACCTTTCATCGAGTTTGTCGGCTAAAAGTGCAAAATCCCCAGATGAGAACAAACATGAGTGAAAAAAGTTCACAGAGGTTCATTAGGTGTTTCTTTGTAGATTGCTTTTTTTTGAAGATTGGCTGAAATAAATTGAGAAAAGCCATTAAGAAACATCTATAAAAAATACTCTCTGTTAAATGTTAAAGGGATTTATAATCTTTAAAAACCTATGGACACAAATCAATAAACATGAAGCTTTGTTTTCAGGGGTTTAAGGAGAATACTACAGCAACTTTTTACATCATTCTTAATTCTTCAGTTGTTTGGAGATGGAGATGTTTTGAGAAGGGTGAAGACCAAAGAGAAGCCTTATGGAGGCAGTGATGGAGCCATGAAGGTAGTTGGTCTGAGAGAAGAGGATGAAGAGGATAAAGAAGAAGAAGAAGGAGACATTCACTTTTGGCGATTGACTTGATGTGCAGCAGGCCAGACCTTTAAATGTTTAAAGAGTCCCTTTGTTGTCAAACCTAAAACACATCATTTATCTAAAACTAGCAGCAGGCCACAAGAAATCACCTTCACATGAAGTTCTGTGGCAAGTCTAGCAAGAATCCAGCCGAGGCAGAAGACTCATAGTGGAGGCACTGATTGGTTTAGCTGCACTTTGATTTTTAAATTTACTTCCACATTTGAACCCCCGTCTTTATTGGAGGAATTGATCTGACTTTTTTCAAACTACAAATACAGCCAACCTGGAGTACTTTTATATTAACCTCAAGGCCCTTTTTAATAAACCCTCTTCCTGATAATATCCAACACAGCCTTCTTTACGAGCACCTGGAGAGTGTGAAAACAGGTCCCAGTGCTCTCTTAGTCCCTGGTGCATTGTGGGTAACGGTTTCCTGTGGTGAATCGTCTGCAGCCCCTCCTCCAAGCGCCCAAACATCGCTCACAGCCGGCTCCTGCTGCTGTCATTATCATTAACGGCCCCATCATCTTAATAATGGAGGCGCTTGGTATCAATACAGAGCATTAGCCGCGATGACATCATCAGTCATCGCCCGCCACAACACGGACGGACAACACCAGATCAGAATTTATCATGTCATAGTTACAAACGCAGAGCGACAGGGGACCATCCATCACAAAACACTGGCATCAACACTTAACAACCCGACGATGATGAGGATGAAGGATTTGACAAATAGGGACTACATCCTGGGATTGTTTCAGGTTCTATTGAGATTGAGTTTGTGGTTCTGATATCCACCAAATGATTATTTATGTTTGCAAATCTTGGGTGATATAGATATATTTTTGTTACTAAAACAGCAGGAATAACTAAAAATAGATTTGTGATGCTGCCTTTACATTTTTTGCCTCCTGTTATCAATCATCAAAAAATCAATTAAAATATATATTTATAATACAAACATTGTTTTTTAAATATGTTGAAAAGTATGATATAATACTTTATCATGAAAGTAAACGTCACACAGTGGAAATTGCTTTTTTTCCAACACATGCGTCTAGAAAAAAAGAAGCTTAATGACAGTTGCTTTGAATAAAAGCGTCTGCTAAATGACTAAATGTAAATGTAACTATGTGTTCATTCATTTATTTGATCGGTCTTCCATCTAAATACCACAATCTCCATACATTTTGCTTATTATACATTATAAACCCTGTTATTACTCACTGTCCCTCAGAAGCCTCAGCCTGATTCTCTGTGGCTTGTTCAGTTCATGAGATGTGACCCGAGGTTTACAGCAGCAGCAGATGAGGCTTTATTCAAGCACACGTTTTGAATCTTTAGAAAGTAAACCTGCAATCCATTATGCAAAACACTGGTGTGTCACATGTTCCCATTAAGAGCATGACTGTAGTCAAAACTGTACTAAATTCATAAAGTTCAGAAGTTGCACAGTGAGTGAGTTTTTGTAAATCAAACCTAACATATTAGACTATCACGTCCACATACCCAGAGCTCTGTACTCTGTTAGGGCGCGTTCACACTCGTCGTGTTTGGTGCAGTTCAGACTGACTCTGGTTGCTCTGTTAGCGCGGTGGGCTTGGATAAGTGTGAATGCTCCAGATGAACCTCAGTACACGCCGAACACACCAAACACACGCTGCGAGACCCCAGAGGTCCCAGAGCGGGTCCAAGTTAACTCTGGGACGGTTCGATTCAAGTGTGAACCTCACGCGGACCATGGACAAGACAAAAACATCACCTAACGTTTAGTTTCCCAGAGAAAAGGAAAAACATAAAACAAAAAGTAGTCATATTTCCAAAGACAAGAAATGGAAATGTTGAACTAAAAATCAAACATAACAAAGGCTAGGGTTTAGTTTTGTACAGCCCTAACTTAATTTCTTTTTACCCCTGCTTTGAAAGAAAGCTGTTTTCATCTGTGAAAAAAAAAAGACCTTAAGACGACATCTTAGGTTTCATTCAGGTCTGGGTTGTTCCACTCGGCTCCTAGAAAAGGGTATATATTACAGTGTTGGTATCGTCAACATGCACTGTCCCAGTCAAATAAATAAAAAAGACAAAAAGAGAAAATGTAAACAAAGGGAGGCAGTGCATTCAAATTTCAGAATCAAATTGGTCTGACACTGAACCAACTTACTTTTTTGTTTTGGGGCAGACTAATAAAGCGGAAGTGTGAACGCACCCTTAGTTTTCAGCTGCTCTACTTTGTTTGAACCCACAGCGCACACTATTTAAAGAATGCTCTTTTCTAATTGGATAAAAGAAAATAGATTCCCAGTTTATTGCTAAAGCAGACACTCAATAAACCAATTTAAGCAGCTCTGAACAGAACCTTGCCGAGTCTTGGTGGTATATGACCAAGTGTAGGCTCCATAGTCCTCTCCGGCTTCGGTCTGTGTGGTCTCAGATATGGATCGTCTCATTTCGGTGCGATAAGACTCTGAGCAAACTGACGGCAGCTGTAATCCAGTTAGAGCGGAGTAATGGCGGCAGACGGCAGTGACAGCTCCGGCAGCAGGGAGCGGCCCAACAGACGGAGACACATGATAACACACAGAGAAGAACAACAGGAAGGAGGACAGAGGGCAGGACGACCCGCGTGGAGCGTGATCGAAGGTTTCAAACAGACAGAGCGACAGAGGAAAGACAGAGAGACGAGGCCTGACAGTGATTTGATTTACAGTGACGCTTTAGTTCAGACTAAAACCGATTTGTGTTTTATTAATGTGGCCAAATGCATCTGTGACCACCTCTGGATGTGCCTCTGAGTGCACTTCTTCAGTCACATGACCCGTTAAGAGACATTCTCGTTTTTTATTTTCCCAAAGCTGCTGGGATAGGCTCCAGTCAATCACGACCTCTAACGGGACTAAGCGGTAGAAAAAGAAAAGAATACTCAGTATGGCTTGGTTTGGTTTGGTTTGGCTGACCGCTGAGGTTAAAGCAAGCAAAAAATAAACAGTGGCATAAAGTTTATTCAATCTGCTTTACTCAAAATTTCCTTCAATCTCTGTCACACACAGCACAGCAACCTTTCCCGCTTACATTTATTTCAATTCACAAAATACTAATACTGACCGTACAAGTTCCGAGTCAGACCAGTTGTCTTTGTGAGGCATGTATAAGTGAACCGAGAATCTGTAGACGGTACAATAAACAAGTAAAGCATGTATTATTACCATCTCTGAGTGATAGAATAACTCTACTTGAGACAGAAGCTAGCACAATCCAAATCATCTCCAGTTGCTTTCATATCTGAGTCTGTTTACAGAATCGCAGCAAAACTTAATATCTAAGCCCCGCCCCCATTATTCACACATTCAGTTCATGACTTTGATTCAAAAAGGTCTGATCTGTCAGTGTCATAGCTGCCAAATTTATGTGACTTTCACAAAACACATATCAAAATTATTAAATAAATCGGTCATTTCTAATGTTTTCTCTTTGGTTGAAATGTTTAAGAATGTTAAAAAGATGCCACAAGCTTTCGAGAGTAGGGTTTAAATCCTAGACTTCTCCTCAATCACCTCCTGTCAATTTCATTTTTATAAACAGTAAATGTACAATTTATGTAGGAAAAAGGTAAATTTATTACCAATTCTTATCTCTGCCTGGGCAGAGCAGCCCACATTAGTTTACTGGAGGCTGTAGCAGGTCCCTTTAAACTTCCCTGTGAGATGTTATTTCCTGAGAAAGACTCCAGTGTCTCCTCTTCACAGCAGTCTGTTCCTGCAGCTATTACGGCCAAAGCTCCAGTCGCCTCGGGGAAGACGAGAAAGGACTTACAGAGGGAGGAAGGAGAGACAGCTCAGCAGAAGAAAAGTGAACGTGATGGAGGAGAGTGAGAGAAAAGCACTGTTCCCTCTGTTTTCTGGAACATTATACGAGAGATGAGCTACATATCTACACATAACAGTACAAATACAGTAAACCAAGAGTAGTTAATCCACTAAAGTAGTCCACTGGAGCAGTACTGGTCATGTCAGTCCCCAAACCTTTTCTTCTGTCCACTTTCCAAAAGCTTTCCTAAAGTCTGATGACTGCAGCCTGATGATTGGATAAACCTTAAAACAACAAACAAAACCAAAAAAATAAAATAGGCTTAAAGAATTTCCTTCTTAAATAGTCATAGTTCAAGAAATAAATGCTTCTAGGCCATCAAAAAAAGACGTTAACAAAACTACCGTGTTGTTAACGTCCATAAAAGAAAAAAAGAGAAACACGGAGGCAAAGTAAGACAGAGAGGAATATTTGCTGTGCATTTACTCGATATTTAACGAGGTGGACACTGAACTCAGAGCCACAGAGAGTTAATGCGTTTTCTGTGGAGGTGAATTGTTTCTATTCTATTTTCTGTTTAACAAAATAAAAGCACCAGGTCACTATGTTGCTGCAGGAGGTGAGGGGGCGGGGTGAAATAGAAGGAGGTGTTGGGTAATGCAGCTTTGTTCTTCTCAAAATAATAATAAGTTAAAAAAGTGTGAATGCTGTGAATAAACCAGAAACAACTTAACCTTCAGCCTCTTGCACAACACACCAGTATTTACTCTCTTCAAAAACAATACTCTAGTTAATTAGAATCTCTTAACATCAGATGAAAAATTTCAGCATGACACAAAGGGAACAAAAACAGTCAGCCGCTCGCTGTTATTTCTATCAACCTTTCAGGAACAAATAGGGTTTCCAGAAAGGATGTGAGTTAGTGGCTCTGTAATCCCATTTCCTTTTTCTGGGACTTTCCCATGATTAAAAAACTGCTCAACTCCAGGTTTTCCGATCTGACTGAACTATAAAAATAGCAGCTCCACACTGAGGCTTTAGCGGCTGCTACATTAGCCTCGTTAGAAATGCAAAGCGGCCAATTAGCAGCAGTCTGGAGCCGATGACACGTTCCACCTGAAGACGCCCAGAAACAACGCACACAGCTCGGAACCGGCAATAAATCACTGCTCCTCCAGTCTCCGAGCGAGAGCGGCGCGGCTCCGGACACAAAAATGTCACCCACCTGAATTATAGCCTCATTAACTACAGGCTAAAAATAAACATCACTCTCATGTTCAGGAGGCCTCTCTCTCTGGGTAAATGTGTCTGTGAGTATTTTTCTCACCTGGAAATGACTGTGAAAGCAAAGGCACACACAACAAACACACGACAAACACACAAAAAACACACGATACACACACACAACAAACACACGACAAACACACAAAAAACACACGATACACACACACAACAAACACACGACAAACACACGACAAACACACGGCACACACACGACAAACACACGACAAACACACGACAAACACACGATACACACACACAACAAACACACGACAAACACACAAAAAACACACGATACACACACACAACAAACACACGACAAACACACGACAAACACACGGCACACACACGACAAACACACGACAAACACACGACAAACACACGATACACACACACAACAAACACACGACAAACACACGACACACACACAGACAACAAACACACGACAAACACACGACAAACACACGACACAAACAAAAAACACACAATACACACAATAAACACACCACACACACACAACACACACAATAAACACACGACCAACACACACACGACACACACACAACACACACAACAAACACACGACAAACACACAAAAAACACACAACACACACACGGCACACACAATAAACACACAACAAACACACAAAAAACACACAACACACACACGACAAACACACGACACACACAATAAACACACGACACACACACAACAAACACACAAAAAACAAACGACACACACAATAAACACACAACACACACACAACAAACACACAAAAAACAAACGACACACACAATAAACACACACCACAAACAATAAACACACGACAAACAGACAAAAAACACACGACAAACACACAACAAACACACAACAAACACACGAAACACACACGAAACACACACGACACACACGACAAACACACGACACACACAATAAACACACGACACACACAACAAACACACAAAAAACAAACGACACACACAATAAACACACATTACACACAATAAACACACGACAAACAGACAAAAAACACACGACAAACACACAACAAACACGACACAAACACACGACACACACACAACAAACACACGAAACACACACGACACACACGACAAACACACGACAAACACACAACAAACACACAACAAACACATGACACATACACAAAAAACACACGACACACACACGACACACACACAACAAACACACAAAAACACACGACAAACACACGAGAAACACACGACAAACACACAAAAAACACATGACAAACACACAAAAACACATGACAAACACACAAAAACACACAACACACACATGACAAACACACAACACACACAAAAACACACAACAAACACACGACAAACACACGACACACACACAACAAACACACGAAACACACACGACAAACACACAACAAACACACGAGACACACAAACAACACACACACAACACACATACGACCCACACACGACACACACACACACACGGCAAACACACAACAAACATACAAGACACACACAACAAACACACGACCCACACACGACACACACACAACACACACACACACGGTAAACACACAACAAACATACGAGACACAAACAACAAACACACGACAAACACACGACACACACAAAAACACACGACAAACACACGACAAACACACGACACACACAATAAACACACACGACAAACAGACAAAAACACACGACAAACACACAACAAACACACAACAAACACACGAAACACACACGAAACACACACGACACACACGACAAACACACGACACACACAATAAACACACGACACACACAACAAACACACAAAAAACAAACGACACACACAATAAACACACATTACACACAATAAACACACGACAAACAGACAAAAACACACGACAAACACACACACAAACACGACACAAACACACGACACACACACAACAAACACACGAAACACACACGACACACACGACAAACACACGACAAACACACAACAAACACACAACAAACACATGACACATACACAAAAAACACACGACACACACACGACACACACACAACAAACACACAAAAACACACGACAAACACACGAGAAACACACGACAAACACACAAAAAACACATGACAAACACACAAAAAACACATGACAAACACACAAAAAACACACAACACACACATGACAAACACACAACACACACACAAAAAACACACAACAAACACACGACAAACACACGACACACACACAACAAACACACGAAACACACACGACAAACACACAACAAACACACGAGACACACAAACAACACACACACAACACACATACGACCCACACACGACACACACACAACACACGGCAAACACACAACAAACATACAAGACACACACAACAAACACACGACCCACACACGACACACACACAACACACACACACACGGTAAACACACAACAAACATACGAGACACAAACAACAAACACACGACAAACACACGACACACACAAAAAACACACGACAAACACACGACAAACACACGACACACACAATAAACACACGACACACACACAAAAAACACACAACAAACACACACGAAACACACACGAAACACACACGACACACACACGATAAACACACAACAAACACATGACACACACACAATAAACACACGACACACACACACAACAAACACACAAAACACACACGAAACACACACGACACACACACGATAAACACACAACAAACACACAACAAACACATGACACACACACAAAAAACACACGACACACACACAACAAACACACGACAAACACACAAAAACACACGACAAACACACGACACACACACGACAAACACATGACAAACACACAAAAAATACACGACACACACACGACAAACACACAACACACACACAAAAAACACACAACAAACACACGACACACACACAACAAACACACGAAACACACACGACAAACACACAACAAACACACAAGACACACACACGACACACACACACGACCCACACACGACACACACACGACACACACACAACACACAACACACACACGACAAACACACAACAAACATACAAGACACACACAACAAACACACGACACACACACGACACACACAACAAACATACGAGACACACACAACAAACACACGACACACACACGACACACACACAACACACACACGACCCACACACAACACACGACAAACACACAACAAACATACGAGACACACACACGACACACACACAACACACACACGACCCACACACAACACACACACGACAAACACACAACAAACACTTGAGACACACACACGACACACACACAACACACACACGACACACACACAACACACACACAACACACACACACACACACGACAAACACACAACAAACACACGACCCACACACAACACACACACACGGCAAACACAAAACAAACATACAAGACACACACAACAAACACACGACCCACACACGACACACACACAAAAAACACACAACAAACATACGACACAAACACACGACACACACAATAAACACACGACACACACACGACACACACACAAAAAACATACAACAAACACACACGAAACACACACGACACACACACGATAAACACACAACAAACACATGACACACACACAATAAACACACGACACACACACGACACACACACAACAAACACACGAAACACACACGACAAACACACAACAAACACACGAGACACACACACAACACACACACACGACCCACACACGACACACACACAACACACACACGACAAACACACAACAAACATACAAGACACACACAACAAACACACGACACACACAACACACACACACGGCAAACACACAACAAATATACAAGACACACACAACAAACACACGACACACACACGACACACACACAACACACACACGACCCACACACAACACACGACAAACACACAACAAACACACGAGACACACACACGACACACACACAACACACACACGACCCACACACAACACACACACGACAAACACACAACAAACACATGAGACACACACACGACACACACACAACACACACACGACCCACACACAACACACACACACGACAAACACACAACAAACACACGACCCACACACGACACACACAACACACACACAACACACACACAACACACACACGACCCACACACAACACACGACAAACACACTACAAACACACAAGACACACACACGACCCACACACAACACACACATGACAAACACACAACAAATACATGAGACACACACACACAACACACACAAGACACACACACGACACACACAACACACACACGACAAACACACAACAAACACACGAGACACACACACACAAAACACACACACACACGACAAACACACAACAAACACACGAGACACACACACGCACAATACACACACACACGACAAACACACACCAAACACACGAGACACACACACACAACACACACACACGACACACACACACACACAAAACACACACACACGACAAACACACACCAAACACACGACACACACACAACAAACACACGACACACACACAACACACACACGACTCACACACAACACACAACAAACACACGAGACACTCACACACATGACCCACACACAACACACACACGACAAGCACACAACACACACAAGACACACACACGACACACAACACACACACACGACAAACACACAACAAACACACGAGACACACACACACAAACACACACACACACAACAAACACACGACACACACACAACACACACACGACTCACACACAACACACAACAAACACACGAGACACTCACACACATGACCCACACACAACACACACACGACAAGCACACAACACACACAAGACACACACACGACACACAACACACACACACGACAAACACACAACAAACACACGAGACACACACACACAAAACACACACACACACGACAAACACACAACAAACACACGAGACACACACACACACACACACAAAACACACACACACGACAAACACACAACAAACACACGAGACACACAACACACACACACACGACAAACACACGACACACACACACACACGACAAACACACGACACACACACAACACACACACGACACACACAAACACACGACAAACACACAACACACACACGACCCACACACACACAACACGTGACACACACACACACGACAAACACATGAGACACACACAACACACGACAAACACACACAAAAAACACACAACAAAAGCAGCTGCAGTGAAGGGAGAGCTTTCTGTTGGATTCATTTCGAGGTGGCAGACACTTTTCTCTGAGTGGTATCTGAACTGACAGAGCGCTGTGGATTATATTTATGAAGAGCAGAGGACTGATATTTTACCAATCATAGATAAGTCGAAGTAAAGATTGGAATAACTCAGAAATGTTTATTGGATATGGATTCGATGTTTGTTGTTGGGACCTTGAATTTGTGGTTCTCTCCAGGTCTGTTTTATTCCCACTGCCCAAAGAACATGCATTTGTCGGTGAATTTGTGAATCTAAGTAAAGGTTTAGTTTAACGGTTTAATCTGTGAAAGCTTATTGAAATAGCAATCTGTGAAAAAAATAGACTTATAGATGTTATCCAGGCTTTATAATTAATGATTTAAACAAATGAGAATCATCAGCCCACCAGCTGGAGTTTGGCCAATCACAGCTTGTTTCAGAAAAAAGGAGTGCTCCCATTGGTCAACATTGATGTTCATAACAAAATAAACCAGGAAATGGGTAATTATTTTGCAAAATATGTCAAATTTACAGCAAAACAACCCCAAAAGGAGAGAAAATAGAGAAAAGGGCAGTAAATTAAATGTGGATAAATGTTGGCAAAGCTTCGACGCAGTGGCTCAGGGGTCGTCCTTCAACCGGAAGGTGGGTGGTTTGATTCCCGCTCTCCCCACAGTTCATACTGTCGTTGTGTCCTTGGGCAAGACACTTAACCTCGGGTGGTGTTCCAGCTGTAACACTGGTAATTAGAAGCTTAATGTAAGTTGCTTTGAATAAAAGCGTCTGCTAAATTACTAAAAAAGTGGCTACAGTCTAACGGGAAAATGTCAGGTCAGCGCTAAACTACAGTTTAATGTAAAGTATTAGTGTTTTGTGAAAAATTGATCCAGTTTTAAACTAATACAAAAGAAGCTGAAAAGGTTACTACGCTGAGTGTGGGGGCAAAATTAGAATCAAGTAATGGAGCTGTAGGACTCGACTAAAGCAGTACAGGTCGGGTCAGTACAAGTAGCATTACTGAAAAAGGGCCTGAAGCATTCTCAAAAAGTGTGTTGCACTGTACTACTTTGGGGAGACTTTAACTCATGGTCCACTTTCCAAAAGGTGGAGCTAAACACTGCAGCTTGTCGTTTGGACGATAGATATTCCTCACTGGAGTAAAAAAACAAGCTTTACCAGTCTTTGTGAAGGAAAATGCAAGAGACGAATCCAAACTTGTGACAAACAAACTTCTTTGGATGTTTCTGTTGTACAGTTTTTGCTTTGTGTAGTAAATAGTGAAAATGCTGTGTTTTTTTTCTTTGCTTGTAAACCCTTGAGTCCCTGCTGTATTTCTGTTTGTTCTGATTTTACTTCCTCTGGTCTAACATCAGCAGAAACCGGTCTCATTCCTGCTTCACTCTGTGTTTTTCAGGTGCTAGTGTGGCACACTCGCACTGAGAAGCCTCACCTCGCCAACGAGCCCAAACATCGGAAGGACACAGTGGTCATCGAGGTCTGAGCCAGGGACTGGAGATAACAAAACACACCTGGGCAGACTTTCTTCTTATCGGGTTTTAAAGCGATCAGGATTAGGGAGGACTGCACAAACTGAGGAGCTACTGGACTCAAACTGCTGTCTGTCGAAAACTGCACAGCGATCAAATGTGAACAATATGGACCCTTCTTCTTCTCTGTCTTTGGCTTGTTGATGTAAAATGTTATGTAAATGTGAAGCATCAGAAGTGCCATGTGAATGAATCTTAACATTTGTCAAATGTTGTTCATGGTGCGTCACATTCGACTGCTGTGAAGACATGTTTCCTCTGCAGCGCTACGACGCAAGACGGCTCAGTTTCCATTGTCAGAATGCGTCTAAAGTGTCATAAATAAACATACTGTGGTACTTTCCTCGGCTTTGGTTCCAAAAGTGAGATGTAGTTTCAAAAGGGTGGAGCTAAACACTGCACTCTGTTGATTGGACGACAGGGAATCCTCACTTGGACCAAAATAAAAATAAAAAGGGAAACACAAAATGGGAATTTTTTTCTAAAACAAAGCATGTCTTATTCTTGTGATAAACAGTCATTAAAAACAAAGCTAGCATTTATTATGGACAGCTTTTTAGTCAGCTTCTTGTGGCTCACTTTGGGAATGAAAACTGTTCCATTTATTGTCTACTTTGGACAAAAGCAAATAAATAAAGTAAATTGTGACTTGAAAGAATGATTCCCTGAGATCCAAGAAAGTGGTGCAGGGTTTTGAAGTGTAACATTTAGAAAGCTGGGAATAAACCAGAAACAACCTTCTTCTACTATCGTTTGTTGTAGCTGTATAAACTAGTCTTTGTGAATGAAAAATTATACATTCGCTTTGCATTAAACCAGAGCAAAACTTCACATAAAAAAAAAGTAAAAGAAACCGGGGCAGCTCAGTGAATGTGAAGTTTAGAAAGCTGGCGATCATTTGGAAATCTTCGTTTACAGCGATACCTCCAGCCTGTCATACCTCGTTTCATGAGAATTTAAAGTTTCTTTCTTCAGGTCAAGTGTGGCAGACATTACTGTCCCTCACACGGTGCACTGGAAACACAGTCCTCTTCTGGAGTTTCCCCAAACAAACCAAACCGGGCCGTACCGTTCGGCGGAAACATGGCTCGAGCGTAGAACAGTTTTTCACAAATGTGACTGAAAATAATGATGCATTAATAAGTTTATTATTAAGCCTAAGCTCATTTTTGTCACTAAAGCAAGCTAAAACTAAACTAGGAATGAACTGTAAAATGAAAAGAATGGTTTCTGATAGAGACTGTGTATTATTTGGTCCAAATTGCACAAAGAGCGTGGTGTCAGTAAAGTCCTACAGAACCAATGAGTTTTAAAAATAATGTGTTACTACTGGAACAATACATGAATGTGAAATGTATGTCTGTGTCTTGACTAAATTTTGTAACATTTTGGGAAAAGCATGTTCGAACTTCATTAAAGTTATTGTGGGAACTAGTCATTAAACAAATTATGTCAAAACCAAACATTTGGCTTCAGTATCTTTTGCAGTCAAGAGAATTAGTGCTACGGCAGAAATGAGCCACTATTTTATCTTGACAACTAACGAATAAAGAATGTCGGTAATTCTATTAAAGTTACTCTTAGAGTTACAGAATTACAAGATAGCGTATTTATAAAAATAAAACCAACAAACAAAAGTAGTTCCAATATTTTAAACTCCGCAGAACCCAGTAGAGGAGGAGCGGCCATTACTTCAGCCGCCGTATTTCCAAGTTGTTCAATCGATAGTTAGAAGATTAGAAGATTTAAGAACAGGAATGCAGAAAGTTTTTTCAAACCCATTTTGACTTCAACAGAGAAGCGTTGCCTCTTCAGACACTGTGAGTTTACAGTCTTCCTGGGATTAGTGAGTCCAGCCGGACGAGTGCACACCACAGGTTTAGACTTAATAAAAGACAAACGCAGCAGAAGAAAATCCATAAAGGCCATTGTAGAGACGCCCTGAAGCCTGCCGACAGTTAGTGTTGTGCATACGTTATGTGTTCACTGTGGCCCAAGACATTCCTGCTTTAACACAGCTGCAGAGTTACACAGAAGAGCACTTGGATGTTGTAGACCACACTAGAATCTGATATTTTTATGCTTCTAAACTTCACATACAGCCTGATTTGTCAGTGTTTAAGTGACATATGGGTCTTTGATTCATTTGATTCCATTAGTGTTTGTCTAGTCTTCAGTTCGAAGCTCAGTGAGATAAAAGTCTGCAACGTTAACAAAAAAACGTTAAACGTGGGTTGTGTTTCTTGAAGGTCCGTCATGGCTCTGTTAAATACAGAAAAGAAACACAATGGTTCTCGAAAAAGTAGAAGCTTTAGATTTACACTGAACGCATCCCTGAGACATTACATAAGCTCTTTCTTTTAACTCTGCTTTGTCAAAATCTTTATTTTACTTTGAAAGAATTTGTGAAGAAGCGTATGTTGCCTTTATTTAAAGCATTGAACCCATTAGATCTGAGCCAGTTGTGTAAAATGACAGTGAAAATCAAATAATCAAAATCCTACGTGTCAAAAATAATACATCGAACCAAGATATTGGGATTCTCTTGGTCTTTGAAGTATGGGTGTTTTCAATTCACCAACAACCATTCATTCACAACCATCTTTTTTGTTCAGAGCGGTCACACTACTGTCGCTATAAAGCCAATGTGCTAATGATTCAATGGCGGATAAATACTGTGTGATTCTCCTTCAACTCACCCTGGACTCTTCTCGAAACAAAGCGGAACGACCTCTGGCACGGGCCTCTCTCTTTGGGATGTGACTGGATTTGAAATGTGGCTCGAGTCAATGATCCACCAACATCTCTGCACTGACGAGCCACCATCAATAGTGTAGCCTCTGCAGGAAAAAAAACAACCAAAGAGGAATCGCCCCACGAGAAAACCCACCTGGCATCTGAGGACCGGACGCAACCGTCTCCTGTGCCTCAAATGTTCAAAGAGATGTCTGTGTCTCACTGTGGTATTGTCCCAAAAAGGTTTGAGGAGCACGAGTTAGGTGTCAAGAAATAAACACGATGTGAAATCCAGCCTTGAACAGCCTTTATTTAAAATGACCCACCAAAGACAGTTAAGGTAAACCCAGTCCATCTTGAGTTTTTAATAGTCATCTGAAACAGGGTTGTGTGAACCATATTCATGAGAAAGGGTTTAAGTTCAAGGAGACCTTTATTTGTCTGTACTAGGCACCAGAAAACGTAAACAGGATGGAAATAAACCTGGAGGACATGACTGAAAATGGAAATGTCTGAATGAGTGCGCACAAGAAACTTTTGCACCAAAAAGTTTACTTAGTTGTTTTTTTTTTGCCAATGTCCCTTTACGAGCTGCGTATTATTACTTTGAAACCACTAATCTGCTCTTAGTTGTGGGGATTTTGTTCATTTGTACTGTTCCCTCGACAGCCATTGACTGTTTTATCTGCAAGCACCGTTTTTATGAACTACAGTGGACCATACATTGGAAAATATAGACTGTGGCAAAGAGAAATAGCGAAGGCATCCCACTCTCACCAACGGGCTGCTGTAGTGGGACTGGTGACATTACATGGGACAGATAAACTATTTAAAATCCCAGTTGAATTGCAGCATTACATTCACATGTTTTTTATTCTTTAACAATTGTTTCATATATTTTATGTCAAGAAAGCTCGGATTTATCCTGAAGCTCGTACGTACAATTTAGATTTTGAGGAACCTCATCCTGGATAAATGAGTTGCTTGAGAGCTAAAAAAAAAGGTTTTCCACAAGGTTTTTTTTTTCAGGGGTCTTAAACTAGCACGACCGCACTGACCACTGCAGCTATGCTTTTTTACACAGGGTCTGAGTAAAAACTCCAACAGAATCATCAAACCATTTGAAAGATGGGTGTGTAATTCTTCTCAAATGGAGAATGTCTTTACACTTTTTAGGTCTGAAATGGAAAATTAAGTTGACGACCATTATACGTGAAAATAAAAGTTTGTCTTCCCATTGACCACCTTTTATATACAGTATTTTCTGAAGAAGGTCCCACAGGACATGGTTCACTAAATGATGCATTAATCTCTCTCTCGGGGCTGTCCAACAATCTAACGTTGTCTTGTGAGTTTAGCCCTCTGACTTTGGTCGTCCAAGTTTATTTACGTCAGACTAAACTGTGCTTCTTGTACAACACAGAACAAAACACCACAACAAAGATGGCAGGTGACACAACGAACAGTTACAGCGTCATATGTCACAAGACAACATTTGGGCTCACAATAGAAGGTTTTTTAAGGTAGTATTTCCTGCCCTGTTTGTGAATTGAACAGACACTATGTGCTGTTTCTTCGATGATGTGGGAGACGACAGCCAACCCAAAATGAGATACAGTACCTATTATGAGCGCAGTAGGAGACACTGCTGTGATTCCTGTGGCGCTGTAATTTGCCTCGGAGAAAGCGAAGGCAAATTGGCTTATTTCAATAACAAGGAGTGTCTAAACTGGGTCAGAGCCCAGATACAGCCGAACCCAGCTTCAAAAGAACAGCACGACAGAGAAAGACACCCAAGGGACACAGGGCCGCCCAGCAATTACCCAGACTTAGAGAGAATCCTTGACATTTAGAGTTTGGGGAGGGTTTTAAAACCCACAAGCAGAGGCACAGTCAGCCGAGGGCACACCAGTGGATTCTGGGTAGAAAAGTGTTCAAATGTTACAAAACAAAACAAAAAGGTGGCTACTGTGACAATTATAACATCTATAGACTGTATTTAAAGATAGACAGTGGGAAAGGTGGTTATATTAGGTTTTACAACTTTCAATACTATGTCTCCAGAAACAAGCCAAACCGAGACAGAATCCGACAAAGCATCAAGGATAGTGTTTGAGAAATATTTCTTGGGGTTTACTTTGCTAAAAAACACAATATTAAAATAAATCAAAAGAAAAAGTGTATAACATGACAGAAGCTACGTAAGGCTAAGAAAGTAGTATCTCAATGAATAGTGAGTCCCAATGAAAGATGTATAATGAGCATTGGAAGTTGCATCTGTTACCATAGGATTGTATGTAGTGAGTAGTGCACGGGAATAGCTGGCCAGGCTAATGTCTAATTGAACATAAACACATTTTTTTAAAGGATTTTTACAAAATGTGGGATTTTCTCTGTCTCTTTTTCGTTTCTTGTTACAAACTTTGGTATTAGTAACCAATAAAATGCTTTAGTAGTGCATTAGTGAACAATGATGCTTCTTTGTAGTGTTGTTGTAAATGTCAGTGGTAATCTCCACAGAAGTGCTGTTTCTCCTGAACATGACTTGGTTGAAGTTAAACACAAATAACATGCTTTTTTGGGGGGTATTCAATGCTTTTGCGAGTCACAAACTTTAATAAATAAGTCTGCGTGCCTCATTTAAATGCTCTGCTCCCTAGTTTTTGCATTAACTGTCCTACAGCCTTTAGTAAATATGGAAATCTGCAAAGGCGATACAGTACATCAGGCCCTGATCTCACTGGATGCACAGTGTCGAGTCTTTAAAATACAGTCTATGACACTTACAAGACAACATTAGGAGTCACAGCTACAACAGTTCTATGAAAAGTGTAGTTTTCAGCCACTTCCAGGACTTCAGACTGTGAACCACTCAACCGTCTGAGTTTGTGCTTTTGAGATAAAGGCAGTGCAGCTCCAGTTAGCAGCCAAAGAGGTTAGAAGAAACAGCTGGCGTTTCTAAAAATGTCATAGAAACAAAGCATTTTCTGTTTAAAAAAAGACAAAATGCTGAAATAAAACTATAGTTACATCTACTGTACACGAATAAGCACCAGAAGAGTTGTAATTACTTACATTTTGATCTTTCAGCAATTTTAACACAAAAACTGTTTTTACCCTGCATTCTCTTCTACATTTAATAAAAAGTTGTAAAGGCTTACTAAAAGTTATTAATTAGTCATAAGTAAACCCTCATTCCGTTATTATTTTACCTCTGCTTTTCTCTAAGCGAGACAAAACACAGATTACACAGTCTACATTACCCAGTTATTGCGTTTATTACAGAAGGAATATCGACGGTTGAGAGGTCAATTCTCAAAGTCCTGGAAGTTAGCTCAAAGGTGAAAGGGTTATTTTGAGTTCTGCAGATAAGTGTTAATGTTAAAGGTTAAAAGTGAAAGGAGTTAAACCAACGGAGTTGATCAGCCATAACATTATGACAGGTTAAAACATGAATTATCTGGTTAATATGGTTATGGTTAATATGGTTATGGTTAATAGTGAGGGCGACTTGGATGGACTCCAGTCATACAAATATACAACTAATCTGCATTTGTCACGTTATGACTTAATGCTTACCATAACTTAACAATAACATTGGAATCAAGAGCTCAATCCACAGAAAAGCAGTGTGTTTAGAGCTGTTTTTCGAGTAAAAGAGGGACCTACATAAAAACAGTGGTTATAATGTTATGGCTGACTGAGTGAAAAAAACACTAGTACAAAGGCTATATATTAAGATTTTGTAGAATTTAAATCTATACTCTAATGCCTCAGATCAATGTTAGGTATCTGGAGTCATTTTATTGATTTGTTCACACTGGTGTAAACTCATTTGAACACTGATCAACAGTGGCTGCTGCGTGATTTGCTCTAACCCCATCTGCTTGCATTAGGACGTTATTCCAGTCAGAACTCATGTCAGTGCAAAATAACACGTATAAGCAGCTTTGACAAAACCAGTGTCAGCCAGATCCTATTAGCTCCAGCGGCGGACTTCATCCCCCGCGGCGCCAGTCACACGATTTACAAAAATCTAAAGTAGCTGAGAGTCCAAACGTGAGTCTCTCTTAATATGGCTCTGGAAAAGGGGAGGTTCACGTCGCAGTAATACAGTACAGTACTGTTTAGACGATTATCTGCCCTATACACGAGAGGAGGGAGGGGGCATATACACAGCAAAGAGGAGGGGAGCATAGGCCGATAGACTGTAGAGAAGAGTGGACGTAGTGCACACGATGTTAGCTTTAAAGCTGAAGAAGCCATTTTAATTGTAAAAATAAAACTGGAGTGTTGTTGCATTCACTGACCATATATGGAAAAAAGATTGTGAAGTATAACACTCCAATAAAGCAAGCTACAATGAATGCTAGGTGAAAACACTGAATGCACGCTCAATTATAGAATGTAACCATAAACAGTATCAATAATGGACCAATGGACGGTGACTTTAAGCACTTGTAATGGGCTGTTGAAGCTGTGAAATATAGCTGAGTGCAAGTGAACTAGTTAGTATTCAATCATCGTACTACAGCAATACAGTCAATAATACTGTGTTTTTTCTTTTTTTTATATGAGTATGAATATTTTGAATATGAGTACCAGCTACAGAGTCAAAAATGGAGTTTGGGGTTTAAAGCATAATGTTTACTAAGTCATTGACAATTAGTGCTATTTGGTGAAAACATTTATAGAACTAGGTGCTAACATTATTAGAGCGGTCCTTTAACCGGAAGATAGGCGGTTCGATTCCCGCTCTCCCCACAGTTTATACTGTTGTTGTGTCCTTGGGCAAGACACTTCACCGCCCGTGGAAAATAATGTTTAAGTAAACGCATCTGGACTCAGTTTTGTGACTGGCACCAGGTCCAGATGCTTTAACTTAATCTTCACCCTCCAGTGGTGTTCCAGCTGTAACACTGGTGAATGAACGCTTAATGTAAGTCGCTTTGAATAAAAAGTGTCACCAAAATGTGTAAATGTGACCCTGATGAATGGAAGCTTCATGTAAATCATTTTGGATAAAAGCGTCTGCTAAATGACTAAATGTAAATGTAAATGTTAAAGTTTGCCTGAATGTCTGAACGCGATTGGACTAAAGTGCTGCTGACCTGCACAAGAACCCAAACTCTATGGTCACACTTGAATTGTCACACTAAATATTGTTATGCTTGATGTCTTAAAAAGTTTGTCTTCAAAGCTTGTGGTACACAGAGGCAATAAATGGCATTTGATTGGCCTTTGAGTTATTGTAAAATCTAATAAGCAACACATACAGGTTAAATTAGCGGCAAAGCTTTGAGCTCAAATAAAGTGAATGCAAACAACTCTGGAGTTATTATTTTTTTACATAGTACTACGTCCATTTTTCTCTACAGTTAACCGCACTTTAATCATAACTACTGCAGGTACTCAAAAACTAAACTACCATTAGATCACTGATAATAGCTCACTATACGTCAGCGTCCAGCAGCGTTCTCGTCTCGTCTCGTCAGACAACAACACCAAACCAACACAAGGGAAAGACAGAACACAGAAGCTGCATTTTTTTTGTTTTTTTAAAGGAGCCCTGCTGAAGGTTTGGGGGCTCTGTGCGTTTTGTCCTCCGCTGAGATATGAGGAGAAAGCAGCATCACTTCCAGAGTTGAGTGCTCAGAGTCTGGCCGGAGGAAGAAGCTGCTGAGGGCCATCCTGCAGAAGAGGGGGCGCCTACTGGAGGAGTAGGGCCTGTCCCGGTTAGAGCCACACCGGACATCTGCCGAGTCATCTGAGGGAGAACAAGAGACATGAAAATGTTTACTCTAGTTGCTCCTCCTTGTTCCAGCAAACAAACCAGGTCTTGGTACAGTTTGTTCCGGGCTGAGACAATCTGTTTTGAAGGACCAAAGACAAACTGTTTGATGTAAAACACAGTCTGCTGAAGCGTTCACACCTGCAAATATGATTCAGACACTGTTCTCTGCAAACACTTGCCTCAAACATCTTTTGAGAAAACTCTTTATATCCCACAAAACAAGATCAAATATGTTTTGAACGTCAAAACTTCACATATTCCATAACAATAACATGATGTATTTCTCCGCACATCTTGTAATTCAAAGAAATGCCAAATAATGAGGAAATTTCTTGAGTACAGTTTGTCTCCCCTGTTCCCTGCGTTCACCTCTGCTCTAAAAAGCTGCTGGCTCCCATCCTGCTTTCTTCCACATGGCTCTAATCTATTATGAATGTGCTGTGGGTGCATCGAGGCTCACTTATCTGCCCATCTGAGAGTCTGGTGTTAGAGTGTGTATGTGCCAGAGTCAACATACATGAAGCATCCGAGTGCTTCTTCATCATCTCTCCTCCGAACACGTGCACCACCCAGCTTGACAAGCACGCGGAGGTGATTAATGAACTCTCATTAACCTCCCCCAAGAGTGAAAAAGCTGCTGATAAAGTTACAGTGAAGACAGTAACCACACACAGGTCTGTCTTAGTGTCTCTGTGTGGACAAATATTAAAGTTTTACAGGTGGTGCATTGTATGAATAATGAACTCGAAGGGAGTGCTGTAGTCAAGACCAGGTTAAGACTGAGAACAGCGTGTACCAGTTCGACAAGACTGATGCGTGATCAGTGGGAGGAGTCAACAAACAGCTGATCCCAACGCTCAATGTCCAGTCTCAGCCCAACAGTGAGGCTGAACTGTGATTAAGTAATAAGTACCTTCCAATCTTTATCGATTCATCCTGTAATGGTTGGTTTAGTCGCACAACTAGGTTACATAACAAACAAAAACAATGGTCATTACAAAAGAAAAATCAAAAACAGGAACCAGTTCAAGACAATCCTTTGACTTACCAAAATAAAGTTTATTTGAGCTTTCACACGTTAAGTTGATTTGGGCTGGGTTTATTTGTCCTTTTTTGCCTCTTGTCTTTTGAGAAAACCTTATAAATCCGACAAACTGAAATATCTTGCTTACTTTATCATTTAAAGTGAAGATCTTACCAAGGACTCTTCCTATGCTAATGATAATGCATCAAATAATGCTCTAATCACATAATATTGTCCCTGTTTCTCCCTCGGAAGAAAAAAAAAACTTACTATGTACTTCTCTGTTATTCAAGCCTCTGAGCTGAGATTGAGGTTTTAGGGAAAAGGGAGTGGCTTTGGACCATTTATTTTCTGTTGTGAAAATGCCCATAGACTTTACACACATTTTGAGAATTAACTTGCCTTGGAATTAAAATGTTAATAGCATTCAAGCTTAACTACAGCCCACTTCCCTCGACCTTCACCTGATTCTACTCGGCTAATTTAAATACGACTGTCTCATTAAAATGTTAATGATGCTCGTAGTAAAGTTCAGAGTCTACGAGGCAGATACAGATGGCCGGTTAATATGACGTATAATCAGGACGGACACGTCGAGCTGGGAGACATGTCAGCAGGATCTGGTTTATACACCAACAGGAACGCTCGTCTGTACATGTTTTACTGAGCCACACTTTGTTGCTCAGTCAGCGGTGAACATTCGACCAAAGCAAGAAGCATTGGACTTCCATAAAGCTATTAAAGAAATCAATAGCTGCAGGAACAAATTAATCAGTCGGACGCTTTGTGCTGTAACTGTAACAGAACGGCAGAAAGAGTGGAAGGCAAATAAAAGAAACTTGGGATTTTGGGTTTAAACAGTAAAATAAAGTGGGATAGTGGCGTCCATCCTCAGCTCTTCCTGCCTTTTGTTTGTTTTAAATCAATTAAACTGCAGTGTGTCAGGTCGGGTTTGGAGAAGAATGGAAAATGCTTTGAAAACGAGAGTTAAACGAGAGTTAAAAGATATTTGAAATGCTCAGTGTTTGATGAATTTGGCAGTTGTAACTTGTTTTCCTAAAAAAGGCAGCTTCACAGTGGCACAATGTTCGACAGGGACTTGACACGTTACAATTAAAGAGAATGTTGCTTATTAGGTTTATTTCTATTAAATGTTGAAAATTGAATTAGTGAATTCAGGCATTCTAAAGTTAGCTTTATTTTGCAGAAAAGAAGACATAACTTTAATTTTCAGGGTTTAACTGTGTTTAACTCATACATACATTCTCTTTCTTTGATCTGGGGTCTATCTAACAATGTAGACAGAGATAAAGATTTGTAATGTAGAAAACAAAAGTCATACCACAACGACAGAAACCATAGAAGCCTGTAATTTAAATGCATTTTATTGTTGTATTTTTTATGCATTCTACAACATAATTATCTGTAGAAAAAACAAGACCCTAGGCTTTATTATTAAAGATTATATTTAGTCCTGTAATGGAAGCTTTGTCCAATCACAGCTCACTTCCAGAAAAAGTAGCACTTCTATTGGTCGACACAGCTTTCAATTCAGAGGAAATAAAATCGATAATTGTCAGATGCTTCAGTCAGACACTGAAGTCGGAGCTAAAAGTTTGCGGTAAGCTCTGAACTTCAGTTTGATGCATTTCTGAGAAAGTGACAAAAAAACAGAGAATTGGGTAGTGCCCCTTTAAGGCTGTTTTTTGTTAATATCTTTAAACATATGTCTCATATTCAGCTGAGGATTCAGCTGTAGACTTTGTCTAAATTTATTTGTAAGAAAACAAAAAAACATATTTCCTACTCTGCTTTATGTATATTGCATAAAAAAAAAACTCAAGAAAACAGAAAAACTTTCAGGAGTCTACGTGAACTCTATGTTCACGTTTAATGTATTTCCACAGTAAGGCACAATCCTAAATCCTAAAAACCTTTCTTTTTACATTTGTAAAATCCTAGTCCAAATCTTCATCAACTGTGTGATTAGTATTGGGTGAGTGAGACTTTTATTTCAGCGGCAGGCCAAAAGTGAAACACATTCTTATGAATTTAAAACAGGAAGAATAGTTATCTCTCTCTGTGCCTTTTAGTTCAATATGAAATGATGAAATGAAATGAAATTTATGTGAAATGTTGGTAAAAGATGAAAATAATACAAGCATACTAAGAACTGCTGAGAGAATCAGTGCATTTTATTTCAGGGTCTAAATCCCAGTGTATCTTTCCCAAAGATTTAAACAATCAGCGCAGAAGACCATATCTGTATCAGTTCTTAAGAGTTCTTAACTGCATTGTTCTTCTAAAGCTTTTTTTAGGAAAAGGGCCGGAGTAGACAGTGGACACAGTTGAGCTTTGTAAGAGTGTATTACCTGGTCCATGCTCCACTGCTGGCCCTGTTGAGCCCCGTACACAGTCTGTTGGCCCTGTTGAGCCCCGTACACAGTCTGTTGGCCCTGTTGAGCCCCGTACACAGTCTGCTGGCCCTGTTGAGCCCCGTACACAGTCTGCTGGCCCTGTTGAGCCCCGTACACAGTCTGCTGGCCCTGTTGAGCCCCGTACACAGTCTGTTGGCCCTGTTGAGCCCCGTACACAGTCTGTTGGCCCTGTTGAGCCCCGTACACAGTCTGTTGGCCCGTTGTCATGGCACCCTGCTGCACGTAGCTGCCGTTGGGCATCATCACCGTCCCGCCCATCGGCCCAAACTGCACCTGGGGCTGTCCCATGTACAAACCTGAAGCACAGAGATCACACACCTTCAGATCTGTGTTAAAAAAATTGAAAAATCAAGTACAAATAAAGGATCTCCAGAGGTTATTCTGTTGTCATTTGCAGCAATAATAAATATCAATGCTTTCAGAATTAGAAAAATCTACAATATGTTTGTGGAGCAACTTAAATTCTCTTCACTCAGCCATTTTCTCTGTCATTGATAAACTATTAATTTCTACAAAAAAAGTGGGTTTAAATCTGTCATTACAGGTTGCACAGTAGGACAGTAAGGATCAAAATGAGTGATTTTCACAGTTCACAACCAAAGATCACACAAACAGCTGCCTCTATAACTTGAACAATAGCTGTAGTTTTTTTTTTTATAACAAGTAGCAAGCAATGTTTAGCTCCCTTTGCAACTCTGCCTTGTCCACACTCTATTCCTCCTGTTATCTCTTATTTAAATCTCTTATTCTTTCCACTAAAAGGTTTATTTACTGATGTTATGTGATATTGACTGGTTTTGACATCTTTATTGGCTCCTAGTCCGACTTTGCACTGATCATAAAATCCTTCTACTGACACACAACCACACCTTGTCCAGGCAGCTAAGATCTGAGACACAGGTCTGCTCACCATCCCACACACCAGGCTCTGGAGCTTTGTTGGCAGACCCAACTCTCTGGGACTCTTCACCAGCCAATATCTGTAACACCTACAAAAACTCTCTTCAATAACAATAGACTTCCTTTAACCACAATTTATTCAACTCTAAATTTTTATTATTATCTTTTACCAAAATCCACACGGGGCTTGCAATAATCGCACAGTTTAATAAGTGCTTTACACGTCCTACACCTTCAGCGTTATCCTCTTTCCTGTTCATCCATATCCCTGTATTGCCCAGGCCTCCCTCCTTGTCCCAGAGGTTTGTGAAAACGTCGCACAGATATATTTGTTTAGGAGCCGGGTTGATGCTAACAGCCTCCTACACACAGAGACAGCCATAAACCGTCCTGGCACTTCAGTTTCTGGTCTGAGCCTGGGGTGATTCTGCAGACTGTGTGTGTTTTTACGACCGCTGTGGGACTGGGCTAAATGCAGCGTGGAGTGGACTTCTGCCTGCGTCTCCACACACTGACCTTCTATGATGCATCTGTCCTCTGAAGTGAGACACAAGGGATGCAGAATATTTACACATCAGCGCTTTGACTCGACTGTCCACAAATTCAGGACACACCTTTCCTTTTAGCACCTCACTAAAACATGAACGTTTGGCCCGGAGCAGAGCATATGGAGATTAAAAATTCAACGTTTTAGCTTTTAGCAGAATATAGTGAGGTTGCATTTCACATTGGCATTAACCTGTGTTGCACTCTATTTATATAGCTCAATATTTGTGTTTAAACCAAAGGAGGCTGCTCAAAGAAGACGACATCTTTGGCTTTTAGTGTAGCAATTACAATTTCACAGAGTCTAAGGAAATGGAAATCTTTATGTAAGGATAATTATGGTGCACTTGTGTGAGTCATTAAAAAAAAAAAAAGACCATACTTTCTTGAAGACGGTGCAGTTAAAGTGAAGTGAGGTCTGTTTCTCCAAAGCTATTTTAAAGATTTAAATACAATGAAATAAAACAGTGTTAATGTTGAAAGACTGAAATAGAAGAGTGATCAAAATATTGTTTATTGTAAGGACAGTTTTGTATTGATTTAACTCAAATAAAGGCTTGGAAATTGCCAGAAGGGACATTAATTGGAAAACATTAGTCAAATCTGAGTGAAGGGTGAAAGAGAGGTAAAACAACATGATCCATCGTCTACAGGCTGTAACAGAGCAACAAAGGCCGGCCAGTGGACGTCTGAGATTTGTATTCTACAAAGACTTGATCCCCACTGTCTGCAGGACACGCCCCTTTGCCTTTTCCGGGACATTTTACTAAAAAATGTTTTTGCTTTTTGAAATAAATCCAGGGAAAATGGGTCAAATGCTTCCAACTCAGCAAAAGCATGATAATACTAGGGTAATAACATAAAGCTCACACTGGGAGAATAAGTAAAAGGTTTGAACACGCACCTTGGTATTGCGCTAATACAATAAACATGACAAAGACTCTTTGTTGCCTAAAACATGGTGGTTTCTAATATGCATTCAAAGTTGGAGTATAATTGATATGAAAATTTGCTGATGTTTACAGTCTTTATGTATTTAAGTGCAGGGTTATAGCGTTGGCATGCTGTTGTGGACTGTTTAATCAAAAAATTTATTAAAACCAGTGCATTTGTAGTTTGCGTTGAATTAAACGGGACCAAATTGAGTGAAATGAAAGAGTCATGAGTAAAAACATTGCAGTGTGTTGCTTGGACGAGAAAGAAACGTCAGACAAAAAGAGAATAAAAAGGAAAATGCAAAATAAGAAATGCATCAACAAAGCAGTATCTGAAAATGATCCTTTTGCTTTAGATTTGACCAGAGACTGGGACGCAACATAAAAAGGGGTAATCGTTTTGTTTTGGGATGTTGTTCTTAAACATGATTGAACAGATTGTTTGGAGGCAGTACCTATAGAGTGTATAAAAGAGTGAGTGGGACATATAGCTAGGGTTACTCCTCTAATGCAGAGAGTATATAGAACTCAAATATCCCAACAGCAGAAGTAAATGGGGTCTAACTGAATAAACTAACTGCCCCTTCCTGCACCAGTGCCTCTACCATCCATGGAGCAAAGTATTGGTTTTGACAAACATATTTTCGCTATGTACTGCTGCAAAATTCTTGGTTGATTCCAAACTCAGATAGAAAACAATTGAGCTGGCTAGCATCCTACATTACAAACTGAAATAATATGCAACGATGCATCATAAAACCAGTTAGGCATAAAGCCTTACCCTGTCCAGTGTTGGGCTGCTGCTGCTGAGGTTGTTGAGCCTGAGGCGGGCTGCCCACTGAGCTGCTGCTGTACAGAGACAAGATGGAGTCTTTGGAGAGCAGCTTCTTCTTCTCCTCGGCCTTCGTCGTCAGAGTGGAAGTCGTGGTTGAGGAGGTGGATGAAGAGGTGGAGGGGTCTGAAGCAGGAGCCGCTGAACCACCTGCAGCCTGCGTCGAGACATAAAGAGAGGAGTTATTTTTAAGGACATCTGAATGGCAGAGAAAGGGACACTTTCAGAAAAGACCATTTGGAAAAAGCAGACACTCCCAATTAAACCTCAGAAGGATCAAATGCATTTTAATGTACAAAAGATAGATGAAAAAGAATGAGTAATGGAAGCCATTAAAGACTCAATATCTTGCAGGTAACATGGAGAATTCTTTTTTTTTTTTTTTACATCTGAGGGAGCTGTTAAATTTTACAAACCGCTCCCTGATGTTACTTAAAATAGAAACACACACGTGTCAAGGTCACTCCTGAGAGAAAAAAGTTAATGGAGCTGGGAAACCTGAGTTATAAAGAGAATAAATGGAGTAGGTTAAGGAAGCAGAGCAGCAAGAGTCAAGAATAAACTAAATAGGAATAAGTCAGTGTCCGTAGCACTGGTGTATGAATGTGTGTGACTGTGGAGTTGTGTTTGGTGGTGGGAGGAGAAGGTTGTGAGCGCCGGTTGTGTGGCTGCCCGCCTCTCTGTCTGTCCCAGGAGAGAATGTGTGTAAATGGGGTGAGTTGAAACTTCATGTAAAAACACTGTTGTAAAGCACTTTGTGATAATTATCTGAGAAAGGTGCTATATAAATATAAATTACTTACTTACTTACTTAAGTCATAACCAAGACTTTTAGTGACTCGAAGAAACCACAGCAGAGTGAGACCAAGCCTAATCAGTGTTGCTGCTGTGAATGAAGGCAATATACTGTATCAAGACTTTGGTTATGAAAGGCATTTGATTTTTTTGTTCTCTTCAACGGTGCTGCCTGAACATCAGCAGTCTTTTCTAGATCCTGATTCTGACTCACTATTTAATGTTGCAATGTAGGGAATGGTTTTTATTGGAATTAAGATCTATGTTGCTAACAAAATATCTATTGCTAATAAATGCTACCTTTGTTTTTGTAATTAAAATATTAGAACTCTTTCTACATTATTTAAATTATTATTATTATTTTTTAAACCAATTTTTTTTTTCCTAGAATGGACAAGCTTCTTTTGTGTTTTAAATTTTGCTTCTCATTTTCTCCGGAGCAAAGATTGAGTGTCAAGCTTCACTTTTCAGTAACCATACCACACCATGAAAAAAATCAAGGAGTTACCAAATTAGTACGGTGTTTGTACTTTTTGGAACATATCACACAACCTTTGACATAAGAAAGGCCTCTAAGGAGACACTTTGATAGCAATGTGGAAAGGTCAGAGGGTTCCAGAAATTTAATGAATGCTCTTGATGCTTTCTTACACATTTCCTGATCGGACATCAACAGTGTTTGTTGCTCCAGTCGGCAGGTCAGGCTTTGTTGGTTGTATCGAAGAACAATCGAGTCGCCTCTGGACATCAGACTGACCGAGTCACTTCCTGTTTTTAAATCCCTTTTTAAAACAAATTTATTTTCTTTGGCTTTTAACTCTTTTTTAACTTTTTTACGGTTGCACCTACATTTATTGTTTTGTTTATTGTTTTTATTTTTGTGCTTCTGTCTTTTATTTCACTGTTTATCTATAGTTTGTGTTCAGCACTTTGGTCCACTGTTGTTTTTAAAGTGCTTTATAAATAAAGTTGGATTGGATTAAGGAATGTGGACAAGAGCCTCAACAGATTAAAGGGGCCCAACAGTAGTTTAACCCAATAATGTTGATGCACAGATGACTTTATCGGCTGAAATATCCTGTCTGTGTGATCTGTCAGTCTTCTTCAAATGATGGTGGGTCACTTTAAAACGCCTCTAGCAGATTTTATTTTTCTAATCTAATCCCAACAACTACCCCCACCAATATCTATTTTTTATTTAAAATACGTAAAGCGTTATACCGATAATTATATACCACAATTATCGCCATCTTGTTTAACATATTGTCAATGTGATGTAAATACTTGCTTCTCTTTTCTCCATTTATTTTTTGATTTTTGCTCTAACCATTTAAACAGATGTAGTCAGTGCTGGAATAGACACTTTCTCAGTTTTATGGACGTCAGTGTCGACCAATGAGAGCTTCCAACAACTTAAGATCTAACAACAGGAGGGAATGAGTTAAACACACCCATCTACTAAAATCCTTGATAATAAAATCTTAATCATGTTTTAAGGTTATATTTATTCACAGATAATTCTTCCTAAAATATTCTTTTAACTAAACTGGTTATCTCAAATATATTCATTCATTTTTTTATTCATTTACTTCCGCCTAGTCCCATTAAAGGTTGTGGGTGACTGGAGCCTATCCCAGCAGCTTTATGCCTGAGGCGGGGTACACCCTGGACAGTGGCCAGTTAGTCGCAGGGCTAACATTTAGAGACAGACAGTGACACACAATCATTCATCTCACATTCATTCACTAGAGACACTTTAGAGATGACGATTAATTGATACATGCATGTGTTTGGACGGTGGGAGGAACCGGAGTACCCGGAGATAACCCAGGGTAACACGGGGAGGACATGCAGACTCCTCACAGAAACACCGGAGTTGGCCAGGTTTTGAACTCACAACCTTCTTGCTGTGAGACAGGTGTGCTAACCACTCTGCCATGTTTTCTTTGAGATACTTTTATCTCAAATACAAGTAAAACAAAGGTGATTTCCCTTTAATTGGCACTCAAATGGTTAAAAAAAACTAAAAATAAAACTTTTTTTTTCAGCCACAACAAACTGAGAGCATGGATCCTGTCGAAGATTTCCTTGAATCTTCTATGATTGACCATTGTTGCTGTGGCTGTTAGTCCGAGAACCACCTGGACAAACAACATTTAACCAGAAGACAGGCATTTACAGACACACTGACAGACATTCACCATCACTTGTATTCCCTCTGGGCAATTTAGAGCCCGCATGTCCCCTGCATATATGTTTTTACAGCATTTCTCGTGTCATTTGATCCTGACACTCGGCTGAATGGAAAGCCTGTGGTGCACTCATCTGCTTCAGCCTGGACTCACACTGGGTTTTATAAAATAAGAGGTTATACACAACTCAGAAAGGAAGCTTCTGCTGATAAAAGTTACATTTCTGCAAAATATAGATAAACTATCATCTCTGAATAGGAAATAGACTTGTTGCAGTGGTTACATTATCACTGAGCAAAGCTAAATTATTCAGAAACAGTCTTAAATCTACAGCTTTCTTCTACAAAACACTGATAAGCATTCGGAGCTATAACACATACAAATGCTCTTTTATAAACTCTTATGGTCAGTGTTTTAATGGGTTTTGTTGTAACGGTGTAAAATAATGATGTTATTTTAATTTGAAAGGGTAATGTTGAAGCCCCTTTGGAAAAATACTTCTATATTTTGTACATTTTGGTATTTGTTCTTTGTTACTTAAGTATCTGTACTTTACTTGAGTATGCATTTATCTGTCAACTTTTTACTTTTACTCCCTTTGTTTGAACACAAATATCTGTACCTTTTACTTCTTACATTTTCATAACAGCCTTGTTACTTTCACGTCTGCGGATGACATCATGACGTAAAAGATGTAACTAACATGAGAAAAAAAGTCAAGCACCAAAATAAGAGAAGGTGTCTGTCCAGAGTGGGATTTTGAGAAGAGATATGGAGGAAGAAGGAAAGACATTAGCCTTCCATGGAGAACTGTTCGAGGTTGTTGGTTCCTTATTTTGCTGATTGTTAAATAAGTTCAGAACAGGAGCAATGCTTTGGAAGAACGTGGGATTGAGAGCCAACATAAGGCTAGCTAGCTCACGTTTGCCGAGAGCCTCGAAGGCTAAATCAACAGGTCCCTCCAAGATCTTAAAAATATTCAAAATGACCTTTTATTGTGTCAAAATCAGGTCCAAGTATTTAACATTTAATTGCGCCATAAACTTAAAAATTTGAGCAGTTATCACAAAAGTATTGTGTATCACAGATTGTATATGCAACAAATCTGTAGCCTGGATACCAGACTATTCCTCCGTCTATTCTATACAAAGACTAGTCTGGCAATGCAGCCTCCTTCACAGAGGCGGGACAGGTGCCGAATAAACCAATCACACAAAGCGGACGTGGCGACAGCAAGTTGATCAGAATCCACAAAAACGTTAGAAGAAACATTATTAGAGCTTTCACTTCAGACGAGAGGGCCGCGACAAACCTTTCTTCTGTTGCGGGCGCCATCTTTTCTGTTTTAGAATAGCTCCACCCCCCACAACTGTGATTGGTCCAGCTCTGCATCAGCCGAGAGAAGGCTAACAAATCTGGACAATAATGCTGATTCTAACCCTTCTCAACTAAATATCTGTTCACATCACTGTAAATAAAAGCAAAGATATAGCTTTAATTGAAAAGCAGGACAGAGAAGAAATAAGGACAAGGGCGAGCACAGACAGAGAAGAGATTGATGGCTGTTCATTTACTCTGGAGATGTTTTTCTCTTGAGTGTTGGTAAGTCAGTTAAGGTGAGTCAGGTGGTTAAAGCGTTCTATAAATAACAACAGCCCAATAGCATGAGAATAAGTCCTTAATCGAGCCAAGTGAAGGTGAGAACACGTCCTCATCTGATCTCAGTCTCCATCAGACAGCTCAGACTAATGCTTTTCTGTTGCAAAGTTGCATTTAACATAGTTCTGCAGTAATCATAGCTATTTTAGTTTGATTTTTCCATATTTGTCTGTGAAAGTGTTTGGGAGGCTTCAGGCGAGAGATAAGAGCGACATCGAGGCGGATTCAGAGCAGCGTCGATGTCGAGTCGAGGGATGATGACTGATGAAAATTACTGCGAGGCCAGACACTTTTTAATTACATTCTGCTGACAACTTCTCAATGAGTTTCTTAGACTTTAATATAAATCTAGGATTTGTCCAAAAGCAAGTCTTAGAGCAAGCCAGTCTTCATTCACATTCTCAAGTGTCACAATGAAAAGAGTTTACGGTTTTGGACATTAAACAGGGTTTTTTCTTCTAATAGGTATCTCAACATCACATGACCTTCTCACACGTCTTTAGAAGACGTCTCAGGACAAAGTCTCATTCACAGAACGACTAAGTCCGCACGACTGGCTTCTCACTTTAGTTTGTAAAAGCAGACTATCGCACTTTCCCTGACGCTGTGTTCACTGTCGTCATGTGCCTCATGTAGATGCTTTTTACTGTGAATTTGTCTCTGCAGAGGCTCTTTTTACAGTTGAACCGGAGACATACAATCATCAGACTGGAGTAAGACCCATAGAGACATGTTATCAATGTAGAGTTAATACTTGTAATGCACTTGAATGTTTCAGACGTTTTTGTTTTACCATACAAAATGTAAAAACAACTTAATCCATGTGTTTTATGTGTTTTTAAACCTTCCTCTGTTTGCTCTTCTAAGTGTGTAACACTGGTAAATAGCTTAATGTAAGTAAAGCGCTTTGAGTGGCTTCTACAGTAGGTAGAAAAGCGCAATATATATATATATATATATATATATATATATATATATATATATATATATATATATATATATATATATATATATAAACAGCTGTTTGCTCTAAACCACGTCCTGGAGCTTTCACCTGAACATTTGGATTGAACCAAACCGTGCAGCTCAATAAGATAACAGATAAAATACAGAAATAACACGTACATCTCCAGTGCATATGGATTGAAATTGTCCTTCTAATGGCTGCTTCTAACTTTAAAAGAGTTCCTAAATCACAAGCAAGTCTTTTTATAACAACAATTTCATATTGTGTTTATCTCCGTCTAATTAAATCTTCATTCATCATGAAGTATTTCACGCCTCTGGCCACACAGTTCTGCAAAAGCTTCAAATAGAAATAGAAGTCTCTCCTGCATCAATGTAGAAAAAAATACAGCCACTGGGAATCACATACAGTTTATTTGCTTCAGATCAAAGACGCAGAAGTCTATAGGTGACTTCTTGTGACTTTCCAATGTCAGTCATGAGGTCACACTGAACATAAAAAGAACACATCAAATACATTTCTCCCAGAGGAGCTTTCTGTCTGTTTCTGTGGATTGCATCAGCCTCATTAATGCTCAAACTGTCACTTCTCTGATGAGTCTGATGATTTGTTATTTGACACTTTAAGAGGACTATTTGTTCAGAAGAATCCATGGGGAGATGAAAGAAGTGCTAAAAAATATCATGTTACAGAAGCATTAGGTCATTTTTATCTGTCTTTGTTCTCAGCGACACCAAAGGTGTTTCGTTTAGGTGCTTAAATGTTAAGGCATAGTTTGAGTTTTGTATTTAAACACTAAAAATAAATCAGTTTGTTGTATAGACTTTCTTTCGACAAACACACAGACAACCATTCACGCTCTTTTAAAGTCGCCACAGTTCCTCTCTACATGTCTTTGGACGGAGGGATGAAGAACCCACAGAGGAGCAGGAGGTCGGGTCGACACAGAAAGGCCACAGAAAGGATGCAGCTATTATCAAAAACCTATGATGACTGTATGAGACAGCACTTGGCCTTGAATGTAGCATTAGCCATGATTCCGATGAACATTGAACTGATTAAAAAGACGAGTCGTCAGAGCCCCACTGTCTTCAATGGCATCTTCTTCCCTTTGTCTTGGGCGGTCATTAATACCACACACGGGCTCACAGCAGAACATAGCGAGATGGAAAGCCTCTTGAATAAGGCCCTATTCCTCACAGCAGTGCGTTAGTCGACGGCTGCAGCCGGTGATCCGAATTAAAACGAGACAACCTCTTCGTCACCGCTCTGTCTCCCACTGTTCTCCATCAGAGCCTGAAATCCTCCACACTCCCCTCTGAAGGACCATCTGTGGCTCTGAAACCACGCTGGGCTCGCTCTCACACTTTGTGCTGAAGAGAAATCTTAGCTCATTAGGTAAAAATAAAAATCAGTATTCAAGAAGGCGTCTTCAGTTTGGCCCCTTTTACCTTCCTCGTGTCTGGCCCCACAGGTTCATCAGAGCAAACCAGATACATTTTAACATGGTTTAAACCCAAACTGTGACAGTCCAGTCTTTGTTTCTTGTCTTCCATGTGCTTCTTCATCTTCTGTCTTTTACCTTGCATTTTTATTTCCTTCCAGCCAGTGCTTATGTTTAAGGGGGAACATGGGGAGTATATTACCCCACCTCTTAAATCAGGACCCCTTTTTTAGGAGAAGTTTCTGAAAGTAAAACTGAATGGCCTGTTTTAAAACATTTTTTACTTTGATTTATAACTCAGCCAGAAAAATTGCCAATTAGTTTCTTAAAATGGAATCATTTAGATACAGAAACCCTTAATGCAGTCTTCACATTAACATATTTTATTTAGTCATTTAACAGACACTTCTGTTCACCACTGTTACAGCTCGAACACACACTGGAGGCAAGGTGGGTTAAGTGTCTTGCCCAAGGAAATAACGACAGTATGAACTGTGGGGAGAGCAGAAATCGAACCACCAACCTTCCGATTATAAGATGACCGCTTTACCGCTGAGCCACTTATGTTCACCTTTTGTTGTGGTCACCTCAAGCTTTACAAATGAAGCACTGCTTCTAGCAAATACTTCACATTTCTTAACTCGATGATTCGGTTGAAGGCCATTATCTGTCCCTGGCCTTATACTCCTACTTTCTATGTGTCCACTTATCTCCTGACCTTCCCTTGAACGCACTAACATTAATGTCTCCAGCCTTTATATTTTCACTTCCTTAAACCACATTTGCCCAAATCAGAAGCTTTTAAAAACACATTTCAGTCTCTGCGGTCTAAAGACGAGATGGAGAAGAGGGCAATTGAGAATGAGAGAAGTGGAAAGCTGAGGATAACACAAATCCTCCTTCCTCTACAAGGCTGTAATCTTGTTTTTATAATTGGCGCAGATAAGAAGCACTGCTGATGCAGGTTAATAGCTGCAGAAATGAGCAGAATGCAGGCTTCCTTCACGCACAGTTAATCACAGCAGTAGAGTCATGTCCGTTTGCTGAATCCCAAAGCCAAGGAGAGAAGGAGTGTGTGGTTATGTATTGATCATGGTCAGTAAAAACGAGTGACCGAATCAAGGAGGACCAATTTAACAATCGCATGACCAAAGATTAGAGGTGATAAATATCTGTCAGTGTCAGAAACACAATCAAATAGCTCTATTCAAATCCTTTCACTGAGGTTGTTCCACAAACCAATGTTGAAGTTGAGTCCAAGTCATCTTGAGTCCTCAGTGTTTGAGTCCATGTCATAAGAACCAGAGTCTTCATCATGTGGCGTTAATGTTGGAGTCCAAATCAAGTCAAGATCAATCCAAGCTGATCCCAGGAACAAGCCGAGTCACAGAAAGTATAGTAGCTGGAAACATAATAATCTCATGAGACCGCAAAAATGCATACCTTAAAGTTGTATGTCTGTTTGTTTGTATCGTCTTTTGGTGTCTCTAAATGTTTATAAGACTCGTGACCGCAAAGGTGAATGCTTACACAGAGCAGATGCAGGTAAGTTCAGGAAGTTTCCTCCTAGGAGCACAAATCTATGACAGACATGCAGCTGTGAAGGACTCAAACCTTTGATGTGTAATCCAGACTTTGATAAATATGGAAAAGTAATAGTTAAAATGGAGTCAGAGAGTTGTTTGATGGCTTTAAAAAAAAGGTTTCTTATTGTCTTTGGAGGTATATATTTATATTTATACTTAATGCTATTTAAAATTGATAGTGAAGCTTCTATGCCCTCCTCTTCTTTTCTCCAGTGGCCAGGAAGAACAGAGCCAGATCTGGATTTGACTTCAGTTACCATAAATTTGTTGCCAGAGATTGATTTTATTGGGTTTACTTGTTTAAGGTCAGTGAGCTACAGTTAACGATGGTTAAGTGGTTAACGATAAAAACGCAATAACACACTTTCACAAAAAAATTGAATAAAAATAAGAATAAATTAAAAACACCCTCCTGACAAATGGAAAATAACATATTATTCTCAGGCTTGTGTTGCTGTTTATCTATGAAAACCTCTTAATATTCCCGGAGCAGCAGCAGAGGTGGAAATGCATTCATTCACAGTCTGATTGTGAGAAGTGGGTTGGCCTACATTGGGCTCTACCTGTTGCATGAGCTGTCGGAATTAACGGGGAATTGGTGAGAAATGCAATCTAAACAAATATGTGCCTCTCTGAGATGTTTTTTAAGAGCACATGCATTATGCAGCTCAAGGCAGGTTTGCATTTTAAGTGTTTTCTCTGTGTCCACTTTTCAAAAAGGTAGGTTTAGAGATGGAAAAATAAGCTGTGAGAAATTTATTGATATCATTGCAATTCTCAAATACACTGAGGAATAATAATGTGTTTATGGCAATTCTTTCAGTGTCTATTTTGGTTTTGAGTTATGAGCTCTGTGAAGAGGAGGCAGGCTGACGAAGGAGGCACAACATGGTTTAGTCGAGTATATTCCTGGTTTACCTGGTTTTAGTTCTGGTTTAGACATGCTTTAGACAAAGTTTAAACCTGGTTTAGAGCTGGACTTTGTTCTCAGAAGAACAGTTTAATATTATTATTGTACATTTGCAACAAAGTCTTCTCCAAGCATTTCTCAAATCATCATTCATATAATTTAATTTTCTTTTACATTTTGTTCATAATGCTTTTTAATTTTTCCAAACAATAACCAATTTAAACATCAATAAAATGTCTATAAAAGTCTCACTAAAACCACTTAGAACCAGCTAAAGTCCAACTTTAATCATTAACATTAAACCCGGTCAAAGTAAAACCATTTAAAACCTTTCAAAGACCAACTAAATCACCATAAAGCCTGGAAGAAATCCAACTAAAACAACCTAAACCTTATTTAAATCAAACTAATATCGCTTTTGACAGATTTTTCAGATTATTATCTAACACAACTGTTTTTAGCTTTGATCCTGGTTTAACCAACACTTCAGTTCTTTTTTTAGACAAATTTATGTTTCATAAAATTCAAATTGACCCACTTTAAACCACGTTAGATGTAGCACCTCACTTCTCTTACTCTTCTCCATATCCTTCAATTATACTCCTCGCTGTAATAAAACACAGACGAGGAGGCGGTACAAATATAGTGAGACAAATATTTTATGAAATGAAAAACTCCCAGAATTATATTTAAATTCAGGAAACATTGCCACTCACCATCTGCCTGATTGCCTGTCATTTCCGCTGTTTTACTGTTTTAGTGCCTTCTGTGTCCGCTTTATTTATTTTCTTCATCAACACAATATTCTTTTTTCAGTGAGTGTCTTGAATACTGGAGAAACAAGCATAAGTCTAGCTTCATAAATAAGTCTTTTAGGGAGGGGGGGGGGGGGGGCAGTAAAGGTTTAAGGCTAGAGACAGAAGGAGGGCACAGTGAAAGTACGTTATGAAGGTGTATTCCTCGTGTAAAACCGACCCAGACTGTCGGCTGTACTCCCCTCTGGCTCTAACCTACACTGACTTCCAGCTCTCAGCTCACCCCCCCGAGCTCGCTGTCAGGGCTTCTGTACTGTTTTTCTCGGCTGTGGTTGAATCAGGGTAGTAGATACAGCCTGAAAGATGGATATAAACTCAAATGCAGTGCACAAAAAGAACAAAGAGGCGGTGATGTGGAACAGAGGCCTTTGGAAACAGGATCAATAAGTTACTATATAACACGCTACTGTAGTGCCTAACTAGCTGCTAAAAACCAGAAAGAGCAACTGCATGCAGGCGGTTTTATGGAATAGTTGCTAATATTCCGAAATTATGCTTAAAACAACTTAATTTTTTTGTTATTGCTTGGTTAGTCAGCTTAGTCATTGTTGTTAGTTCGGGTTTGGACCTGGCTTTAGACCTGGTTTAGTTCAGATTTTTTCAGACAACATCAACGATTAACGAACTGAAGCAGCACCGAACTTCAACGAATGTTTGGTGGTGGTCAGAGCCGGTGGACCCAATAATGGCTGCCTCATCTCTGTCCATCTGCCCCGGGGCAGCTGTGGTTACCACCGCCAGTGTGTGACTGTGGAGTGAATGAATAATGGAATTAGAATTGTCTCATAATAGTTCTGTCAAGATTTGTTAGAGATGCACAATACTATTTAGCACTAAAAGGTTAAAGGTTATTTTGATTGCATAAGTTCAGCTACATTGTAAAACAAACACCAACTCTTAAGTTAACTTTTTTTTTTTTTTTATAATCAGACCAATGAATAAATGAATGAATGTTTCGACTGCTAAACATTCCGGCCGTCTCTTTCAGAAGAGTCACGTGATGTTTCGTGTCTTGTCAGAAAACAAAAAAAGTTGCTTGGATTATGCTTTCTGCAGGATTACACTTTTGCTGAAATCCTCTTTGAGGCCAGTTGATCATTATTCATTATAAGATTGCACACAAATCTTTCACTCCTAGTGACTTTGAATGGCCTTTTTACAAAATGAGATGACTGTGCTTTGGAGACCTGTGCAGTAGTTCCCTCTCCCAGAAACATTACCTGTTGTGGTTCACAGACATTTTGAGCATCTTAGTAAATGTAGTCATATTTCGAAAACAATAGCACATTTTGTGCACATTTTGGGTTAAGGGTATTTGCTAAAACTCTTATTGCACAAGAATGAGGGTTTAGTCCCAGATTTAGGTCGAGTTGTGATAAATTACATTCTTCAAATTGCACACTCCAGTTTCTATTAACGCGCTGAGGCTGTGCTGAGGCTGTGCTGAGGCTGTGCTGAGGTGGGCTGCAGGTTGAGAGCAGGTTTCATTAGCGGCGCTTTGGGAGCAGTGTAATAGAGATATGGAGATGAGGGCTGCAGCAGATGAAGTCACTCCAGAGGTGAACGGGGGGCATTAGAGGATAAGTGGGAGGCTGGAGCAGGAGAGAAGGGCTCGTACTGCGGGGCTGTAATTGTTCTTCATGCCTGTGTCTGTGGCGATCACTGCCGGTACGTCCCAGCAGACCGACGAGAGACGAGGAGCGTGTGGAGGGTGAAATACAATTTGAAGTGAGCGACACGCAAAGAGTAAAAGAAACCGAGGCATGAGTCACTCTACATTTATATTTGATATGTTCAGGGCAGATGCCTCACTGTACGTTCTTCTGAGGCTAATGCATTTGGGCCTTGAGACCATAACCTTTAGACATCCACTCGTGAGAGCTGGACTTGGTGGAACAGGATTTCGTCGACTCTGGGGATTGTGTTGTAGCATGAGACAATGAGGAGTTCTTAAAATGATGACTCTTGAGTTGTTTATCTTGTATGACTCAGTGCACCCTCTTCACAAAATAATCCCTGGTAGAAAACACTTGAGGAGCCTTGACATCACTTTTTAATTCCTCACTGAAGTGTGTATTGAATGTTTGCTGAAGAGAAAATTAAAATAGTAGTAGTATTAAAATAGTTGCAGTAAATAAGTTGCTATACCCTTGAAATATTAGGAGTTAGTGTGATTTTAAAAGTGGAGAGGTCCAACTTGAATTCCCACGAGAGGAGACATGAGATAGGCTTCACAAGGCATTACCACAATCAAAAGTGCATTAAATGTTTTTATTGAAATATGAATATACAAAACTAAAATCCCAATCAATGTGTCACAGGCTCCCGGCGTTTTTTGGATTTGGTGAGTTACAGAAAATGACTTTTTTGAATGACTCGGACTTGGACTCGGACTAGTCTTTGGTGACTTGGACTTGGACTGAGGATTTGAAAGTAATCGGGGACTCGACTAGAACACAGCCACCAGTAAACTTAAATAAAACCTGAATGCATTCACTAACATTTTTTTTTTAACCAAAACCAAACAGTTGTATTGTTCCTTCAGCTCGTCTTTTTTGGCTGAGGACAGACTGAAACGCTGGAGAAGCCTCACACTTAAACACGTTAATGAACCAATCAGTGTCGAGTTACTGTTGAACTTTTCCAATTGGTTTCTATTGGCGTAACCATGGCTCTGACTGACACACAGTCTGCTGCCAAATGAGTTACAAGCAAGGTGCGCTGCTTTGGCTTTATGATTGGCACAGACAGTAAAAAAATAAAAAAGAAGATTGGGACAGGAAAAGGGGAAAACTGGGACATTTTTGTGTTTCTTGCAGATATCCCCCGGGACACGTGACTGTCCCGGGACAAAAACGGGACATATGGTCACCCTACTTCTACTGCTACTAATAAAACTACAAATATTAATAAGACTGGTAGTACTACTACTTCTATCCTACTCCTACTAATACTACTTGTAGTCAAAATACTACTCCTACCCTACTCCTAATACCTATCCTCCTCCTAATATTTATTCTAATACTACGCAAAATATTACAATATATTCAAGTCAGAGGTTTGATTGGGTTTGATTTTGAACAATGTAAAAATGAGTAAAGGCCGAGGTGCTCACCTGGAAATAGCACAAACCCAACAGTTCTCTTCTGGCTCAGGTTATTCCCTTTTCTCTAAACTGTCTCACATGTGTGTTTACTGTGTGATGGCTGCTGCTAATCCACACAGCGGCTCAAATAATGGCTATAACGACTCTGCAGACATGACAGACAACAATAATGATCAGAGAAAGCTAGTGACCTTTGTAAAGAGTTATTTATGTAAAGAACATGAACATGATCTATTTGACACGCCGTTATGCAAATGACCCATGTACTTTTAACATGGCGTGTGTGGTGAGTAAACGATACTAGACCTGGTCTATTATTTATGCACTTCTAAATCGACAGCAAGGGTGTCTAAAGTTTTTGAAAAGCGAACCACGTTTAATGAGAGGAAAGCTTCCAAGGGCCGAGTCTCTTCTGATTTTATTCTTATTCCACAAGTACAGATTGATTTAGATTGATTTATGCAGATTTTAGTTGAATTTGAACAGGTTTTAGTTTGATTTGAACAGGTTTTAGTTGGGTTTGAACAAGTTTTTGTTCGGTTTGAACCCGTTTGTATAAAGCTACGTCTGAACTAAACCATAAACTAATTTAGTGAGTATAAAAGTGTGTACAATAAACATTGAATTCATGTGCAGACCTCATTTCAAGCCCATCTAGAGGTCAAAGGTCAGCACATTAGGGACCACAAAAGCAATTTAAACTCACAACAAGAAATTTGAAAATGTTTAATTCCTGCAGCGTCGGTGTTCCCTCAGAGACGTCTCTAACGCAGCGAGACGTGAACAATCCACCAACGACAAACGACGCCACAGCATTTCCTCTTCTCTCAACACTTCCTTCTGTTTTATTTACGCAGAAAACGAAGTGCGTTTGATGCACGGCCACAGCCAGCGCTCAGTGGGGACTCTCAGCGCCATTAACGCAGTTCGCCAGCCCTATATCTTTTTCAATCTGCCCTCAATCATCTGCATTTAATCATTTCTCACAGCTCCAGACGAGCACCTCTCCGTCTGCCTGCCTTGTATGAATAGATATTACTGCAAATGTTTTTTGGTCTGATATTGAAAACTAAAGAGTGTTATTTTCCGTTTTCCATTAATGCAGTGCTGTGGATTGGATTGTTTCAAATAAAAAAGCAGCAACGAAACTGAAGCTGCTGCAGATCAAACCTGTTGTTATGCTTCTCTTGTTGCTGCCTCGAGTAAAGTCTACTATTAAATCACAAGAAAATACCTCTCTTACTGCAGCTTTCATGCCTCTGTCTTCACTTTGCTGTGGATGTCCCTGAAATTGGTTTAGTGAATGGTTCTATAGTATTTTATTTTCCATTTCCATTATGTTCTGTATTTGTAGATTATGTGATGGTTAACAATGAGGGCCAATACTGCTCCTTGTAACAGACACCATTGGTCCCCATTTGGAACGCTTTTGAAAAGGAAGACACTAAGAAACAGCCAGACAGTATTTAAGCAACTAAACTCATGTCTGTCTAAGGATTCTCATTGATCAAAAATGGTTTCAGTCAAACACAAGCACAAGAATAACCACAATCTGTGAGTGAGTGAAATGGATGTGGAGATTTTAAACATTAACTTATTAAACAAAAGGCATTTTCTCATTAATTTATATTCTATATAATCACCATGAAGTTCAACAGTTATAACGTCATAAATACATTATTTCTTATAAAACATTCTGAACTTCTGGCTGATTTTCTTGCCTGTAGCAGACCTGGGGGATAAATCCAAAAATCCTACTTTCTGTGTGTCCACACTATTAATATTTTTCTTTGCATAAATGATAATCCTAAGCTCCAGATGTGTCCCATACTTTTCCCAGTGTGCTTGATGAACTGCCATAACCAGTCACATATTACAGATGTTGCTACGTATTAAGACCACGTGAGCTCAATATGTTGGTGTATTTTGAAGCCTGTTTTTTTACATTTGGTTATGACGGGCTCAATTAAAATTTAATGTATGACCTATAAATCTGAGACTGTATCCATTTAAAGCCTGTGATCAGTTGTTGAATTATATTAGCTCATGCAGCTCTTTGTAGACAAAAACACAATCAAGCACAGTATTTGACATCTTAGAACATTTACTTTGTGTTCAAATTGAATCAGACATTAACATAAATATATCTGATATTTGCTGCGTGTTTTGACTTTTTAGATCAAGACTGCCAACATTCGGTCGGTTCAACCCTTTCGCGCCATGTCCAGCCTCTTTATACGAACAACTTCCTAACAATAAAACTATGAACAGTCTTCTTAAGGCAAAGACTAATGGATTCCAACAGGGTTTGTTCATGAGATTCCTGTAATGAGCAACTGTTTTCGTCCAAAGGCAGGCTCAGCTTCATTACAAACTTCATGTTCTGTTAATAGCTTTGACTCCGTGACACAGGGCCACTTCCTGCTCATTTTTGGTGGATTAATTTCATTTGCTAACAAGCTACGAGCTACAAAAGGACATGTTTGTGAGGCGATGGTTAGCAGGTGTAAAAGAGCAGCAGGTAAAAGGTTATTCTCTGTCCGTTCCTGTGCTTTTCTTTCTCTAAAAGAAGCGCTACAAATAATAGCAGCGGCATTTCTTCAATTTAATTTCTCTTTGGGCATAAGTCTAAATAATAAAAGCTTTCCTACTTTTTTCCCGGTTAAGGGTTGTTTTCATTAAGATGCATGTAATGATAAAGATAAATCCGTGCGCCATTTTGTTCCTAAAATGGTAAGATGCTTAGTTTTTAAAGTGACACGATGGTCCCCTAAGCGCAGCTAGAGAGAAGAAAAGATCACTAAAGCTTCTAAACTTCTACTACTTTTCTATTTTTGAATGTTTAAATTATTGCATTTGCATCATTTCTTAAAGAAAAATGAATAAATCCTCATAAAAAAAACTCTTTTATTCCCTCCAGAACAATGTAGAGATGAATTACTTTGTTAAATATTTGCCCACTGAGAGTAAAAAACTAATGAAAGGTGGCCTGCTTTTCACAATTCATTTTTGTGATGAGGACTAAAAGAGAGTCAGAAATGTGACCAGGTTTTGTTTGCACACATTCACCTGGAAACCATACAAACTATGAAAAAAGACTAGACATAAAGGGTTTGTCTTTAAAAAAAATAGACAGTAGAAAGAAATGTAAACTGCACTTCAGACTTTCTATATTTCTTGAGTTATATTAAACAGCGCACATTGAAACCTCTATTGTCGTGTTCTATAAATACACAGTAAACATTAATATTCGTGGAGCTGCTCTCACAACACGTCACTCCCCGCTCTGCTCGGGCCGTGCAGCTTTGAAGGACGCTCATTCAATTAATTCCATAAAGTCTATTGCAGCGTGCTTTGATATGATCCTCGGTGTGTGCGTGTGACGGGACATGGCACGAGGGAAGTCTCCACAGACCTGGGCCCGGTCTGCCGCGGGCGATAAGCAGCTGATGAAAGCCTGTGAGAGAGGCTCTGTTACCTGGGCGGGCTGCGCGCTGCCGGACGACGGGAGAGGGTTGGACACCATTGGTCCGAACAGGTCCAGCTCGTTGTTGATTGGTTCAGCGGCACTGGAGCCTTTTCCACCGCTTTGTGGAGCATCTGAACAAAGACACAGAGAGAAAATACCGGGTTATTCATGAATCAACGAGATGAAATGGAAAACTCAACCATTGACCACAGCTGATAGATTTATCAACATAAGGCGTAGGGCTGCACTATAGATTTAAAAGGTATAAATATTGCTTGAATCACAATATTGTTGCGATAGAGATTAAACTGTTGTAGGCAGCAGCCAGCTACACCTGTGCCTTCTCTGTACAGTGGGTCTGGAATCCCCTTCCATCACAGACACATAAAGAACTGCCTCTGGACGCAAGACTTTGAATCAAAGCATTGCATGTCTGTTGGTGCTGCCTCCTGGAAATCAAACTCAAACCCAGCCTGAGACCAAGAGAAAAAGAACTGGTGTGGCTTGACATGCTTAGATCGAAAAGGGCTAAAGCTAAATCTAAACTAATGCATTTTCATATTAAAGCACACAAATTATGATGTATTTTCAAACTACGTCCACATTACTCCAGCGTTTTAGATTTTGAAAATGCTCCAGTCCCAGTTTGTTTAATAGTATGGACAGAGTTGCAGTATTATGGCCATTTATTTCCAAATCCAACAAGATTAACCTATGCTAAGGCACACCTGCAGATTATTTATGAATTATTTGCGTTTAGTCCTCCCGTCCAAACACATTTTATTTATTTCATTCCTGCCACTCCAAACGCCACAAAATAAAAATAATAAACAAAAAACTAAAACAAAGCAGCCAGCATCCCTATTATTTTCCCTATTTTTCTCTCCATTAAAACAATATAAACAGCTGATTCAATCAAAAAGCCATCCCTTCCAGAACACCAACTCCTCTCAAAGCCTCGACGCCAGAATCAGACTAAAACGTCGCTTCTTCCAAGAGGCTCTGTAGAATTGAATAAAGTAATTCCTTTGTTCACTGAGAGACATAACACTTTTTTTTTAAAAGGAACAAAAGCAGTAAAAAGTAATCACCACAAAAAGGATTTCCCCAAAGTGACCTTTCTGTCTGCAAACTGAAAACGTAGAGTTCATGCTCTGTTACAAATCTGTCACGCCCCAAACAGCTCCGGGTTCATTAAACTTTGCTCCTTCTGTAGTCACTGCTGTACAAGAAGGAGTTTCCACTAATGAGCCTGACTTTGCTCTTCGACTACAACTTAGAACTTACTAATGACTTTTTTTTTGGGTGGGTGGGGGCAGATATAATTAACATTGTGCTTCAAGTTGGAAAGTTCAGTGGGATTAGCAAGATTTTTTTAAACATAATTACTGGGAAATAAGTGTACAGTTGTTTAAATGAAGTCAGCGGAAAGTGCTGCAGAGATTGTGTTATACTTTAAATGGAAATTAAGTCAGCTATAAAATGATGATACATATTCACTTTATGTCTCCAAAGAGCAATAATTACAAGATACTGGCTTTGATGGACATGACTCACACCTGTCCTTTTCACTCAGTCCATAAAAGTATGACTCCCAAATAAACATCACCAGGTCATTAAAACGACTACAGGCCACATTTCAAAAGGTTAAACATAATGGCATTTGAAAAGTAATCAGCACCGAGACGTTTCGGTCTAAACGCTTTTCCCTGTATCTGCGTCGGGCTGAAGGGGCTCTCGCTTGTTCACACTTCAAAAGGGGATAAATTATGGATGTTTCCGCTCTGTGGTTATATAAATGACCCCTCGCTCTCCCTCGTCTTTTTGTTACCCTTCTCCATTCACTGAGCCCCCCTCCCTCACTGCCTCTCAGACTACTGTACATAGTGTTCTGGGCTTTTGTCCAGGCTCACAAATGTAGTTTTACTGTAAACCATTATCCATAAGACATTGTATCGGGCAAACCTGGTTCTATTAGATACACGCCCCACGTTTGGAAAAGACAGGATCAATAGCAAAGAGATTAAACAAGGTACAGCTGTGAATGTGACCAGTGTAAAATGCACTTAATGCTCAAAATCTCCATAACATCCATCTTGCTCTGCTCTAGACAGTGATGCTGCTGGTTTGCACTGCTTTTGGATTTGTACTTATACATAATCACCCTTCGTCTTAATATTTTGTCTTAATTGTACAAGCTGTTGTTAATGTGAATGTGTAAGTTCTGGTCTGGTTTCGGAACATTACATAAACAGCATAGTATGTCATTGCATCCTGTGACATCCCAAAACCATAATATCCCTTGTAATATGTTATAGCACAAAGCAGTCACGAGATCTAATAACTTAAATCACTTCATCAAACCTAAATAGTGACTCAATGCCATAATCAAAGGAAGGATCGAATGCAGATGTATGTAGTCCATTCGGCTCCTACAGTCTGATCCCACTTTAACAGAGCCTTTCACGGTTCTCTTTGGAAATACGCTGAATGGAACCAAGGCTCATCATCACCACTGCCTTTTCAGGAAACCTTCCCAGAGCTCTTTTTTTATTTTTTATTCAGAGTCAGTTCTTGAGCGCTCCCTCTGCTTCACCGTGGAGATACAGCCCAGTTCAGACCGGGGCCGTCCCATTCTCCTCTTCCCTCGATTCAGCAGCACCGGAGGGGGCTGTCACATTAAGGACTCGGCAATAAAATACCAGCCGCAATTAAACCGTGAACTGTCTCTAATGCGATGGTATGAATACATTTCTCTTATTTATATCCAGGTTACTGCTGAGAGCTGTCCCAAAGCCTCAAAAAAATATATCCTTTTTATAAACCCTGTCAATCCTTAAATACTCTCTCTTTGAAGTTTCACACGGTTCATAGTGTTTTTTCTTTGACTGAATAACTAGTCCACTATTTGCTGAGGACACATGAGGAAGCTGAATGGTAAAGTGCGTTTGTAATGATGCAATAAAATATTTGAAGAAGGCGTCTACGACTAATAGCATATTAATGAGTTCATTCTTGTAGTGATTGTAATGGTTAGGGTCATCCTGATCCTGAATGCATTATCAGACCAAGATGATATTCAGTAACAGTGGCTTTTTGGCACAAATTCCCCAGAAATGTTAGCTTATACTGGTTTATTAATGTGTTATAAGTCCATTGAGACGCTCACAAGGAGCCCTCAAGTTTGTGGACTTGCCGGATTGGGTCTGACGTCATAAAAATTACAAGCCATTTAAAAGATCTTTAACAGAAAAAAGTACAAGATATAAACATAGTTGAGCTGTAGGCATCATGCACCACTGTGTTATAAAAGATTTCACTTTTTAGTGTCAACGTGAGTAATGTCATATGCTTCATAAAATAGAAGAATAACAAGTTACTATGATACTAATACTATGATAAAAAGACAGCTCAGGGCCAGTGCATAAGGAGATTGAGGTAGTCACACATGAGCATATGTGTCTAAACAGAACCATTACAATCAAGAATGTACTCGTTAATAGCCAAAGCCAAATCAAATCAAATTCAAATGATGAGCTTATCTAGAAAGTCTGAAATACCTCACAGATCGTTTTCTGTCAGAAAACATTCTTAATTTGATAAAAATATTCCTTGCCTATAAACTGTATCACATTGTTCATGGTTTAAAAGAAAGCAATTACTCTACATTGCAGCAGCAGTTTTTGGCAATTACCAGGATCATACTTCGTGACCATGAGGCTTTGTGGCTTTCTGACGGAAAGCTATGCTCAGATACTTTTACTTTTTTTTATTGAAAACCCTATGAAGACAATATTGGTAAAGTTAGGTTTGGACAATGCTGCTATTTTACTTACCTAATGACCCTAATATGACCAATTTTCAAGTAGCTTGTTGACAAAATGGTCCTAAAATTACATTTAAAATAAACAAATACATTATTTAAAGATTTGACAAAATTGCTTTTGCTCTAATGACTTTTCTTGATTGAAAAACTGCTCAAACATTTCCCAGGTTTCAACCCATTTTACAGCTCCTTTAACACACAAATATTCAAATATAGCCTATTTTCCCAAACATAAGTTAGAACTGGGGCATTAAACGGTATCGGGCCGGGCTCTGCGGGTGATTTATGAGCCCCGTCAGTGACCGCAGTCATTAGCAGCCGCCGGACTCAGGCATTAAAACCAGGAAACTGTAAAAATGTGACCCATAATGGTCCTAAATGTGGCAGTAATTTAAAATAGGGGTCTGTGTTGCTGTCATGGTAACGGTAAAAAGAGCACAGTTATGGAAAAAGTAATGGATAAATCAGAGTTTTAGTTAGAGGTCAGTGATGGCTTAAGCTTCTAAATCCATCTTTGGAATAAATAGACGATTGATGAAACTGATTCCAGGCATGAACTTCCAAAATGATTCATTGCCCTGAGTGAAACATAAGTGTAATACTATAGTGCCTTTTATCTTGTTTAAGCTGCATTGGAGATAAGATAAGTGTTGACTTCCTGTTGTATCGAGAGATAAACAAACATATTAAAATCTTTAGCAGGGAGGTTATGGGATTCGTTCAAAAGCTTTTTTCTGTAAGAGTTTGAATTTCCCTGTGCATTGTGGGTTCTCTAACGTTCCATGAATGTAAAATGTCTGTGAAGGTTCTCAGTCATCCAGGGGTTCTCTCCTGACCCGGCTGCCCCCCGCCCCCCGCAGTCTTAAAACAGTCTAAATCTGTTCAAAGTAAAATGCAAATTGAACATGTATTTGTATCTTAGCCGCAAATGTACTGAAGAAATGAACAGCCATTCAGTTGTTGAAGATGTTTTCATCCAAAGCACGACAGAGAATCCTTGAAATCAGGACTTTCAGGTCAGCCTCCTCAACAACAGTCCTTAATTCATTTAAGAGTTATAAAAATACCCTACTAAATATTCCAATTAGATGCTTTGATAAAAAGGTCTAAGTACAGGGATAAGAACAATTCAAAAACAAACTCTGTGACTGGTGCCTATTCAACAAAGGAGTTTTTTTTCAATGAAATATGTGAAAATATGTCCAATGAACAACTGGGAGCAAATGAGGATGAGAAAAGTGCTTTTGCAGCTGCTTCTTGAGACAAAAAAAACTGTCATACAAAATGGAGGACAGATCCTGTTTATCGTGCGCCAAGTGTCAGACCAGTGTCGGCAGCTATTACTGTTCACAGGAAGTGACAATGACGGAGAGAAAGACAAACTCACGGCAGACGAACAGACAGGTGTTCGATCGATACAGGCTTTGATTCAGCGGCTCCAGCAGGGGTTATTTTTGGAGACTTTAAAACTGCATTTATCGTCTCGGGACATCAAACCCATTCAACGAGAAAATAACACACTGCTGTTGTGGATGGAGAGGGCTTATTACACAGCGGATATTAGATTAGGATAAATACAGGCCACAGAATTGGAAATCTATAAAAGAGAAGGAGGGCTAGATATATAATTGTAGCTGGGATCTTATATAATACACGATATCCATATATGAGACTACTTTGGGCCAATGAGCAAAAACAGTAAATGTCTCATTCTGACTTTTTATTAATTATTTCCCAGGACTTTCTCTTTACAATTGAGGACAGCATTTTCTCGTTGTCAGTATCTATGTATTACAATTGACTCAGTTTTATTTTTACACAGTGTACATCCTTTATACAGAGACCTTATAACACAAAATGTGGTGTGTTACACAGGTCATTTTGAATTCCAGTGGACATTTAAGACACATACAACATTACAGAAGGACAGGGAAAGTAAATCTGATTTAAAGATTACTGTTGTTGGCTTCCTTCAGGTGTTAGACACTACTTTTTACTTCAGATGGAGCTAAAATAATAAAAATTACAAATAAAAATGGGTCTAGGGTGGAGAAGAAATGAAGAAAAACCATGTTGGTTGCATTTATTACAAAAATTTTAAAGCAGAACTATGGTCCCAAAGCAAGAATAAAAAGAAAACTGTGATAGTCTCTATAATCTCATGTGTTGTGATTAATTCATTTCAATTTGTTCAAATGTAAACTACAAAATTTTACTTTTCAAAGACGCACCAAAAGAGTTGTTTAATTCACTTTCCTCCTGTTTGTGGATGAGTTAATCACAAAGCTGTTCATGTAATAGCTTCAAAAGTGAGGTAAGTGTAATTACCGGGATCATCTGACAGTGTTTACACATTTACAGCGCTGCGTCTGATGAAGTGAGCAGCATCAGCAGGGCTTTGACGGCTGTGAGTAACCGGAGCTGTGGGAGCCCTCGAGCATCTGATTTATTGATTATGTGTGAAATCCCATCCACTCCAGTTCCCTGCCAGGCCTGAGCTTTGGTTATTTAGAAACAGGGATCACTCAGTCCTCCACGACGCTGCTGTCGGGGGTTTTTAATCAAGGCTTCAGGGAGCAATAATGCATCAAGAAATGGTGTTTGTGGTTCAAATCTGAGCTCACGTTTGCAGTTTGGGTCGTGGTCAGGAATAAGGTCAATAACAGTGCTGCGTTTGAGCGGTTAGCGGGCTGAGACGCAAACCCCTTTCTGGAAATGTCACAGGTTTGAGTGCAGCTCGTGACCTTTGTGAATGTCATATTGTCGGAGCGGTTAATCTTGCTCTGACTCGACCGCGGCTGTGTCCTTCTACTAAAGTGGAAAAGTCATTAAAATGCACACAGAGGACAGGAGCAAGAGCAGACGGACATTCGTAAAGACCTGGTTTGAACCTGAAGTACTCACTCAGACAAAGAGGACTGCATTAAGACCAGGGGCTACACGTATCCACGATAATTCATCTCTGTCTAGTTTCAGCAGAGCACATTCTCACAAGCCACTGTTGGAGTTGAGTCACCGGTTTTCAGGTCTAAGTCACATTCAAGTCCAGTGTTCGAGTCTAGGTCCAGGTCACAAAAGACTAGTCCGAGATGAGTCTGAGATGATTAAATGGAAGTGCAAGTCCGAGTCACTAAAAAAAGATTTGAGTTGCGTCCAAGTCAAGTCACCAAAGTAACCAAAATATGGCATACTGTAATCTGATCTGCATTTGGAGCTCCTCTGCCTAAGCTCAAGTTGTTCACGGGTCCGAGTTGAACAAGTCCGAGCCCAAGCAACAAAATGAATACTCAAGTACTCCATCTCTGTCACAAGCCAAACTTTTTTGCTCCTGTAAAAAGGTGAGCTGTTAGTGTCTTACCGAGTCCCAGTAGGTCCACAGCTGGCTCAGGGCTCTTCTTTGGACTTCTGGACTCTGACTGCAGAGAAACAAAGATAAATATATTAACAATCACTCCAGCCTGACAGGATTTTATCCCACGCTTTTATCGTTAGTGGCCATTCTGTCCTGACCTTTTAAAGTTTTAATAAGAGGACCCAACAATGACCAGAGTATATTATACAGCCGCTGACACTATGACCCCATTTCAGATTAGTTCATAATGAGACCATTTTCTTATACTCTTTACTCAGCATACATTAGCTTTTAATCTATAATTCAATGTTTTGATTTCATTTAGAGGCAGATAACTTGTCTCTTTGGGCCAGAATTTTCTGTTTGACCAGTACAAGACATCAGGAAAAGAAAACATTAACAAACTATAGTCTAAACCAGAGTCCAGCGGACCATGGTTTGGTCCAAACCCAGACTAAAACTAGGTTTGGGTTGTTTGTGAAAGAGCATTTGGCAATAGTTTGGACTTTTAGCCCAGATGCAGAAAATGGCAGACATTAAAAGACACGAAAAAGAAGAACATGGAAATCAATCAAAATACTTCCAAATAGGTTTCAGCGGATGCTCTTGGAGAAGTCAGATAATACATAATTTGCCTGCTCAAGTAAAGTTTGGATATATGATCCATGGAACTCACTAAAATTGTCTTTCTAGTTTTTAATATTGTATAAATGAATGTTTTCTTTTGTATTTCCGAAGGTAGTTTCAATGCATGAGGTGTTGCAGTAAAACGTCAGAAAAACAGTGGTTGGTGATAAGGCTGTGCCGATGACAGGTTGAGACTAGAGCCTGTAGATGGTGAGAAAACAGACGCTGTAAAATAGTACGGTGTAAAATGAGCTGTGTGTTGTCGAGCGCAGACAGCAGGTATCAGCTGCAGGGAGACAGCTCCTCAATGATTTAAAACAGTGTGTGGTTTGAATTGTATATGAACAGCACCTTGAAGATCATTTTGCCTTGAGGAATAAAACAGTAATAACTTCAATAATAACTCCAATAATTTCTCTCAGAGCAAGCAATCCATCCATCTTCTTCTGCTTATCCAGGGCCCATATCCCCCCAGCTCCTCCGGGGGACACCAAGGCGTTCTCAGGCCAGCCAAGAGACTCCTCCCAGTGGGACATATGTTCGACTCTTTTAGGCCGTAACAATAAATAACCTTAAACCTGCTCCGAACCAGGGTAAGCCATCTGTATGAGTGTCCTGGTGATTGAGTGTGACTCAGGATGAGCCTGTTTTATAAAAAAGAAAACAACAAAATAGGACTGGGTTATCTGGTTAGTTTGTTTAAAAAAACAGCCCTCTTTGATATTAAACCTTTTGTGACATTTCCATTATTGAAAACAGGTAATTGACAAAGCACATATAGAGACATAGTCCCTCGAGCATGTCCTACATCGGCCCTGGGGCCTCCTCTCGGTGGGTCATTCCCGGAATACCTCACCAGAGAGGTGTCCAGAGGGCATCCAAATCAGATCCCTGAGCCACCTCAGCTGCTCTTCTAGGTAAATTAAGAGCTCCTTCATTACTGCGGACAATCTCTCGTTCCATTCTTCCCTTCCTCGTGAATTAACAAGAACTCTCCTCCAACATAAAGAGGGCTAGCCACCCTTTTCCGGTTGAGAACCATGGTCTTTGAGGTGCTGCTTGTCATCCCGCTGTCTTACATTCAGTGGCGAACCATCCCAGTGCAGGCTGCAGGTCCTGCTTTGATGAACGTAGTCTCCAAATTAGGTCGCAATGTCATAAAATGTTACTGAGGAGGGCTTGAAGTAATCGAGTATTGTGTATTGGCAATATTAGATATAGAACGATGTTACAGACAAATATTCAGATTAAAAATGAATTGTAGCTAAATATTTGACAATAGTTAAGAGACTTGATCAAAGAAAAAAAACTGTATTTTTCTGTTCAGGGCTTCCAGCTTGAGCATATGACACTTCAGCCTCAGGCTTATAATCAGAACAATGAACAAAAGGTACAGAAAAACCTAAACCTCAGATGGACAGATGGACAAATGTGTGGGTGAATAGGATTGGACAGGACAGAGATGGAGTGAGCAATGTGGTGATAAAAGGAGGGAAGGTTAACACTGGGGCCATTGGAGAGACACAGTGCTGGTAACAAACCCAATTTCCCTCAACAAAAGATCGATGGAGCTCACTAGATTCAATGTTGTGACGATGTGAGACAATGAAAACAATTACCGTGTCCACGCCTAATCAACAATGCATTGGCTGCGCGCTGAAGTGTGGCTCTGCAGCAGAGCGTTGTGACATCTGCAGCTGGGTGCACTGCTGTGTACAACAAACAGGCTGCAAAATGTAGTTATCTTACATTCTGGCACACCAGCAATCCTGTGTACGGCACTGTTTCTAAGACATCTGTATTAAACGCTGGGTGTTAAAGGTGTGAAACGTTTATTGTGTTAAATATCTTGTGAAGAGCTACAGTTTATGAACAAACCCAGTGGAAAAAGGTCTGATGATTCATTTTTAATGCAGGAATGCCTTACACAAGTAACATTAAGTGCTTCTTCTCCAACATGTTGCTCAGTTTGTCCTCTCAGGGTAGGAAGAAGAACTAAATCAACCCCTCGCAATGGGTTCTAAGGCCCTTTCAATATCTACTTTTGAAAGACAGTATTACATTTTGTTTCCTTTTAAGCTCTATGCTGCTTTGTTCCTTAGAAACAGTGGTGTCTGGAAGCCTTAAACACATTTTTTAAAAATATGTAGTAATGTTGGTACGGCGGCAAATTGAGGATAAGTGGAAGTATAGATTTGAAATTAGGCTCATTCCAGAAGCTTCTTCAGCAAATTAGTCTTCTTAAGCCCAGAGATTAAGTCATGTCCAGGACCATGAGCGTATAGGGACCATGACAAGACCAAGACTTTTAGCTATCAAGACCGATGTCAGGGCAAGACACTGTAAAAGTCTAAGTCCAGTCTTAGACCAAGTCCAGACTCATGGAGGTCAGTGTTTGTGAAGGAGACAGAGTTAGTCCAGTCTTAGACCAGGTCCAGACTCATGGAGGTCAGTGTTTGAAGGAGACAGAGTTAGTCCAGTCTTAGACCAAGTCCAGACTCATGGAGGTCAGTGTTTGAAGGAGACAGAGTTAGTCCAGTCTTAGACCAGGTCCAGACTCACGGAGGTCAGTGTTTGAAGGAGACAGAGTTAGTCCAGTCTTAGACCAAGTCCAGACTCACGGAGGTCAGTGTTTGAAGGAGACAGAGTTAGTCCAGTCTTAGACCAAGTCCAGACTCATGGAGGTCAGTGTTTGAAGGAGACAGAGTTAGTCCAGACTTAGACCAAGTCCAGACTCATGGAGGTCAGTGTTTGAAGGAGACAGAGTTAGTCCAGACTTAGACCAGGTCCAGACTCATGGAGGTCAGTGTTTGTGAAGGAGACAGAGTTAGTCCAGTCTTAGACCAAGTCCAGACTCATGGAGGTCAGTGTTTGAAGGAGACAGTGTTAGTCCAGTCTTAGACCAGGTCCAGACCGAGAAGTCTTATAGTCTTGGTTGGTCTTGACATTTAAGACTGAGTAAAAAAATTGTTAAATACCAAGAAAAGACCAACACTTGTAGGACTTGAGATCATGTCTGTATGTTTTGTCCAAATATGGACATTAGCATATGCTTAGCTTATGTTAATGTTTTGTTAATGAGAAAAAACAGCACATAAGCTTAATAAAGTTACATAAAGTACTCAGTAGAAAAGACTGACACTGCCTGAGAATACCTTTTTAATACTCGATTGGCATAGTATGAGTAAAACCTAATTTGTAGAATCAATCTTAAGCAATAATCCTTCAATCATCAAAAATGCAGAAAACATGTCTCCCAAAGGCAACACAGCGCAATGGGACATATTTGTAAAGCCTGGAATTTCTTCTTCTTAAATCTCTATTAAAATAGTGTTGGCATAAAAAGTGCAGTGAGACATGGATTTATTGTACAGCAGTCCATTTGATTTAAAACCATGCAAAGCTCCCCCAAATTGAGATTAAAAAGCCTTTGTAGTTTCATCCCACACGGTCACAATGAATGAAAAAGAAAAAAGCAATGCAAAAATCCTAAATGTCACTGGGCTTATTGCTTGTTGAACGCTCTGCCAAAGTCTATCTCAAAGTGCTGACAGAGTGCTGGGGTTTTCCTTCCTCTAAACGTGTTGTGGGGGAATAGTCATCCGTTGTAATTAGTTATCGGCGGTGACAGACGGACAGAGACGTGCCGTGATTGGCTGTCAGGGCCACTCGAGTCTGAAGACGGGAAGTGAGATTGGAAAAGCAGGCAGCGATCGATCGGTGAGCCTCGAACAGGTGAGAGCCAAAAAGATGGGGGGTGTCGTTTTGAATGAAAACCGCAAACCACTGTCACGTCGGATAGCTGTCAGAAAGGCGGTAGACAGAGACGTCGGCTGAGACGTGTCACGGAGAAAGAGAGAGGGCATGTCTGCGGTGAGTCAATCCCTCGTGTCATCAACAGCTCCTCGACAGAGAAGACAAGAAAATGACAGAAAAAGCAACGCACGGGACCAGGCTACTGCCGCTTTTTCAACAAGTTCAATCTTTCAAAGAAAATAGAGAAGTCTTTTGTGCTAGTGTTGTTAGACCAAAGATTACGGTCTCAGTCGTATTGTCTGATGTCTTTGGAGATAAGTGCAAAAGAATTGGTGCCAGTGTAGATGAGCAGGCTGTTCATACATTTGAGTATTGTAGTTATGACCATATTCAGAAAATAGTGTTTACATTAAAAGAGAAAGCTTGGGAGATCCGGGTTTGATTACTGCTCGGGACATTTTCCCAGAGTCATTCTCCTCTCTCTCTTGTCTGTCTACTCTTCTCTCAAATAAAGGCAAAAAGACCAAAAAAATTTAATAAAATCTTAAAAAAGAGAGACTTAATGAACAGTATAAATCTAATACTTTAATACTTAATCTAAAAAAAGCACACAAAGTAAGCCTTGTGCTGTTAAAAGACAAACACTTTAATATTCAGTACATTTTTAACAAAAAAAAAGAGAAACAGAAAAAAACTCCTTGTTGTCTAGATCAAATGGACACATTAACCAGTTGCAAAAGCCAGTTGCCGGTCTGTGTGGACTTTTGATTGGGTGCTAATCAAGTTTGAGTTTTGAAAGTGAAGCTGAAGCACAGATACAGGTTACTCACACAGCATGTTTAGACTGGTATATACTGATAAATGTTAATAAAGTGTTTTAAAGTATGAAGTGTTAAAAGAATTTAATTGTGAGGTTGGCATTGCTGCTTCATCATTATTCAAATTATACTCTATATTCCATCCAATTTGAATAAAGCATGTTTACAAAACCTTGGTTATATGAGATTGAAAAATAAAATTAAAATCAAAAACTTCCTGAGCAGAGGGCAAGATTTCCATTGTTTTTTTTTTTAGGTTTCAGTTTATCACTGAACCACACAAAGTTTTCCAGCTCTTGACGTCAGAAAGACATTTAAGAAAAGAAAAATGATTATAAAACAGGGCTCACAAGAAGACGAAGGCAAAAGGCCAGGTGCTGAGGGATCATAAAGGCGGACAACAGGGAACAGAGAAATGAAACCGAGACTGAACCATGCATGATTTATCATATAATAGTTTCTGTTAAATACGCAGCTGACAAGATATTGGCTCATTTTTGACAGAGGGAAATGGAAAGTACTGTATCATTTGAATTGGACATATAGTATGGCATCAATGAAAAAAGGAAGTGCCTCATTTGTTTGTGGGTCATTACCAGTAAAGATGACAAGTACACACTACAAACTCGTTGGCATAGCAGTGAAAAAATATTTTCAGTGAACGCGAATACGAATGTATACTTGGAATAAAACTGGCCCGAGAATGGAGCCCTGAGGAACACCACAGGAGAAAGCGCTAAGAATGAGGAGTATTGTCTGAATACAACCAGAAATCCATGTGCCCATAATGCTATAAGGGTTAATAGTCATGTGCTCAATAAATGGGTAAAATATGTCCTATTCCTCAAGCAATGGACTTTTATTTGTTAGTCCTAAGGTAAACAGGTGAGAGCTGAGCTTAAATCAGAGGGAGAGGTTCAACCTGTGGTCTGCTATCATTGGTGAGAAGTTAATAAAGACTCAGAACCAGGATAAGAGAAATCTACCGTGGAACCGTGGAAGTATGGCTTTGATACAACTGAGCCACAAATCTAGTAAAATGTATTTTCAAGACCCAAATCTTGCAGAACAAATGCTTTTTTTCTAAATTTCCTAAAGCAGCTCAGTAAGAAACCCTCAATCTTTTAAATATTCATACTTTACATAAATAATGAATGTAGAAACAAACACTGGGAATGATCAGAGGGAAATATAACAGCCAGAAATGTTAATACGGTGCATAAATATTCATTAAGAGCGTGGCACTGGACCCTGCATCCCGCTGGGACGAGTGGCATCCAATTAAAATGTACAATAATGCGGTTTTACAAAAGCCTGATGAGATAGCACATGAGTTCATGGAGGCTGTTGTATGGGCTTTGTGCTTGTCCTGCTGCTCGTAATAAGTGGACAGCACAGAGGCAGGTCCAGGGAATAAACTGCAAACCGAACATGACCGCAGCCCTGTGACATTTCGTCGTGAGGAGCTCTACCACCTTCAACGAGAGGTCAAATAATGAAAAGGCGAGCCGTGGTGCAGGCAGCTGAATAATAACACAATAATGAGCAAATAATACGGTTTCACTGTGAAATCTAAAGGGCAGAGCTCTCCAGCAGGGATCAGGGGGAAACCAGGACAATAACGTTTTTTTTTTCTTTTTTTTTTTTTAAGTTAACAGGAAGAAAAAGACAACCAACCAATTGCAAATAAACCAACTGTGAGACTTTGACGATCCCAGTTTAATGTGTATGTCTCAAAAAATGTAGTGCTATCCTAAAGCTGATCCTAAAGCAATTTATTGTTTGCATCCTGGTACTTTCCCCGAATAATGATTAAGATTTAAGGCATCTGTTTTGCCTCTTTCTTAAAAATCAAACTCAAATTAAGATGGACCAGACTAATTATTTGTAGAATAGAAATAGAATTAGGTGGCCAGAACCCTCTCAGTTTTTTTTTTTCTAATGGTTAGTGGTGTCTGACTCAAGGAGAGCAAAAAGAAAATCGGGTAGTGGAGCTTTAAGTTGTTGGTAAAGGTGCTTTGCTTCCTGTTGTTTGATGTTGCATTTAAAATAAACAGGTAAATGTAAAATGCTTCATTAATGATCACATTAATATATATCCTATACATTACATCTGTTCACTGTCCGTATACCCCTTTCCCAAACGCCAGGTCTAAAGGGCAGTTTCCCTGAACACACATTAACAATGGAAGGCACCCAGCGTGACAGGGGTCATGTCCATTGAGTAAAATTGCATTTACTCATTCATTCATTGTATTTTTTTCAATGAATTCTCCAGTCTAAGACTTTTGTTTCAATTTATGAACACTTCCTTGTTTTTTTTTTCCAAAACCAATAACCTCCGAGTCTGAGAGACACTCCACCATCCGTGTGTCGAAAAACATACATCTTCACAGAGAGAGCTGCGACCCTCCGAGATCCTAGTACTTTACGCAACACAATGTTTGACGGGCCTCCTTCAGATGAAACAAGAGTCTTATCCTCCGAGTAGACACGCGGCGAGGTGATGAAACAATCACAAAGCAAACAACACTAAAGCAGGCCGAGGAAAAACAAATAGTGCTGAAACAGAGGGAGCCAGAAACAAGGCGATGGACGTAAATTGTGTAGCCGCAAGAGGGAAATTAGGACCATGGGAGAACCGGAGGATATATACAAAGCAGAAAAGGACTCGGATATAGAGGACGGATAGGAGACTGAGAGGAATAAACTGGAAGGAGATTGAAAGAGACGGGAGACAGGCAGCTGCAGACAGTGCAGCTGACAAGTAAGAGTTACCGCAGTAAAAACGCAAGCTGCAGGAAGGAAACAGGGACTACACTGCAACAACAGCTATTTTTCACAAATACAAGCATTAGGATAAAAAAAATAAACTTTTAGTGGAAAAAGTAGCAGCTGTGGGGACTATAAATTTGAATTGTGGAAAAACATGGGGATACTTGGCCTGTAATTTACATTTACATTTATTCATTTAACTGACGCTTTTATCCAAAGTGACTTACATTAAGCTTTCATTCTCCAGTGTTACAGCTGGAACACCACTGGAGGCCAGGTGGGTTAATGTCTTGCCCAAGGACACAACGACAGTATGAACTGTGGGGAGAGCGGGAAATAAAACACCAACCTTCTTCAACCTTCAACCTTCATAGAAATATATCTGAAGATTGTGGAAATAATTAGCTCACACAGCAACACATTAACTGCTTTAGTTGATCCTGGAAATCGTTAATATGAACAGAAACCCTCTTTAGACACTTTCCCTTGTCTTGAATACTAATGTGTCTGACAACTGTTCTCCTGCTCATTTTAACCAAGGTTTAAAATCATTCTACCAAGATTTTTATAATCTAAAGTGGAAGGCTGAAAAAACACGTTGAATTTTAGGGTTAAAAGCAGGATGCACAGCGTAAGAAGGCTGGGCATGGCACAAAAAGGCCACCCGCACTGATGACTGACAGGTCTAATTTGACTGTGCTGTAAGTCAACACACAGACCAGATATTGAATTTTTTATGTGCTCAATGGGATGTTTTACTAATATGTCACATAATCTGGGTTTTTGTGATTTGTAGCTGTTTCTTCATCTCTTTTAGAGTCTCGTCTGGTCATGCTCGTAATTCCTGTCATCTTTGTTTATAATGAGACTCACTCTGTTCTGTGACCTTTAGGGTACTTATTGTGCTATTCTTAGCCTTTCCTTGTACATCCTATTCGACTCAAATCATTCTGGTATGGTCTCAACGTTATATAGATTTGTTGTATCTGCAAAAGAAACTGTGATAGTAAAAATAGCTGCAGTGAAAGGAAACAGGGGACTACACTGCAACAACAGCTATAGCTGCAGTAGTTTGGTCATTATAGCGTTGCTGCTGGGAGTGGATTGTCTTCTTGAGGCTGACAGCTGCCTTATTAACTCCATCAAAGAGAATCACAAATCTGCCAGCGGCTGGGTGAGCTGCGACGCCAAAGATACGCAGAAAGTGCCAGTTGTGAAGAAAACCGTGAACCTATAGAGGGTTTAATAAGAAAGGAGGTGGACAATTACAGGACGAAGGAGTAGAGACTGTAGGACACAAGAGGAAAGAAAAATGGCAGCAGGAAAAAAAGGGAGAAGCAACAAAGGATGGACATTATGTGAAGGGAGTGATGGAAGAGAAGGAGGCAGGGGTCTGTGGTTTACAGTGCATTAAGAAAGAGTGAGGACAGAGTGTGTTGAAAATGCATTATCGATACAGACTCAGGGCACTTTCACAGCTGCCTTCTTCGGGCTCAGCTTTTCTGTTTGATTTGAACCAAGACGTCAGCTGTGTAATGTTGAATAGACCACGCTTCAGTCAAATCTGGACCCGACTTATGCAGCGGGGAGCTTGATTCCTGTGTGACACACTTGAGGATAGGAACTACAGAGAGTGACTTTTTACTAACCAACCTGGACCACTGCCTGAAGGAAGTTGTCTTAGAAAGAATCAGTGACCCAATGACAAAGAAACACTGTCAAATGTTAATTATTGCCTTAATCCAACTACAACCAGACTTATGAGAGGTATTTATAACTCTGAATCCATTAGCTCAGTAATTAGCCTTACTATGAGAACATTTAACTTTAGTTAACCTGACACACCTAGATTATTCGGTTAAAACGCACTACTGCATCATTTATACGACTGAGTAGGACTGGAGCTGAACTTGGTCCATGGTTCACACTTTCTGCTCAAAGCCTGAAGAAAGTAATATACATTTTTATGCTACTATACAAAAGAAAGAGGGGAAAGCGTGGTCTACTGAAGCTAAGGCTAGTGTGTGAGTTAAACCCAATGGCTCAGATGGGATGTATAGCTTCAGGTTTGACACATTTTAAAGCTGCAGTTAAAAAAGATCTGGATTAAATGGGCCCCTGGTTGGAACTTCCTGCTGCAAAAAAGCATTTTATTCATATTTAAATTCTGCATAAAATGATAGTTGATGTTGTCCCGTCTATAACCTATTGGTCTACATCTCATAGTAACTATCAATATTAAACAGTTTTATTCAGTTCCACTACAACAGCTCAAACTAGGCACAAGCTTTCAGATTTTAGAATTTGTCCTTAGGGGTAATAGCCAATAAAAGACTAGTTGCTGTTAAAATCGCCCAGAGTCATTCCTATCAAAGTCCTGCATCTCCTCTTTCTCAGAACCCGCAGCAGCCCTCAGTGTGTGGCTCTGCAGTGAGTCAGAGGCTGTTAAAGTGTCGAGTTGCTGCAGTTCTGCACCATTCACCATGATCCGTCACTCAGCTGGTGGCACTGCCCTGCGCACAGACTAAAAGGCTTTCGGAGCAGCAAGACCAGATCTTAAGCTGCCACACACAACCGTCTTTTCCATCCAGTTACAGTCCCCTGACAGCGCTGTCTTTTCAAATCAAAACCTGCCCACGGGGAAAGGAGGAGGTTTACACTGCACCTACACCAAAAGATCTCCAAGAAAAAGAGTTACAGACTGGTTTGTGTGAAATAATAGGCTAATAATTCAGGCAGAAAAGATAAAAATAAAAAAACACTCAAGTTGGGTTCATTGTCTTATCCAGGACTTAAAATCTCTCTTATTTTAATGAGGGTTATGAACTCTATTTGCACTTGTTTAATCCGGGGAAAACAGGACTTTAATATGTCATCTATGCTTTTTATCATTTTAATAGATTAGAGTGTGTCCAATAAAAGGCTCACATAGAAGCAGGTCTCAAGGTAGCTAGCTCCAGTAGGCTTGTCAGCGTTGAATCAACGGCTGCTGAAAATACAAGTGTAGTGAGTCCTTCCTCTGCAACATCTCCTAAAAAAGTGAAAAAGTGAAAAAACAGGCAGAACGGAACGTTAAATATTGGTATTGTGAAGGCAGATGTAATTGTTGGATTGTGAACTCAGCTTACGTTTAAGGTAAGCTTTAAACATTGCTTTGAAAACTTATTTTTGTGGGTTTTTATAGTTTTTTTTTCTCCACTCTTTTTATTAAAATGACAATAAAAAAGGGTTCAGTTGGCACTCCGATGGAAGGAATTCAGGGGTTATGCAGGTTTCTCTTAGTCATTCTGACAAACATGGCCATAAATCTTCAATTAAACTGTATTAACCTACAAATAAAAAGTAAATGGAAGTGAAAATATGTAACGTGTTTATTTAAGCTCCTTCACCCATCATATCATCAATCATAATGACCAACTTTGTGGTACCTGCAAACATCATATCTATGTATCTATAAAACTTATAACAGACACATAATAACATATTCAAACACAAAGTTAACTAAAGCCTCTGCTGTTATTGAGATATGGTAAACATATGCATCCACAGAGACACAAACAACGGGAGCTGAGCGTCTGAAGGAGGGTCACGCTGCGGTCTGATGGCTGAAGCGTGACGAGGCGGCTCTGGGAAGAATACAAAACACAGCAACAACTAACACTGGCATGCGTTTGAGGATTTCAGATGTTTTCACAAGAGGAGCTTGATTTGTCACTAAACCGCAGCGTGTTCGCAACATGAAGCATCTCGTCAGGCTGCAGAGTTTAAAGACTGAAGAAAATGAGTGGTCATTTTAGTAATCGTTTAGTGGAACATCTGCAGGGAGTTAACAAGCGTTTGGTTGTATTCCAGCTGCCTGTGTTTGAGGTAATCATGTAAAGTATAATGAGTGTACCGGGATTGATCACTTTTGTAACAGTCTCCAGGGTTTGCATCAAGACAAGTGACTTCTGAACCAGTTAAAGGAAAAGCCAGTGATAAATAACAGTTAAATAGTTCTATATGCAAAGTTTCATCTCTGTAATAGAGTCAGTATCAATGGAATCAATTGTCTAGTATCCCATTGTTTTCAATTTATAGTCTCAAAAATAAAAAAAAATTAAATGGTAGATCAGGTGAAAACAAAAATAAACTGGTCGACTAACAATCTCCCCAGAAGACTCTCACACCTCACATCCCTCCTTTCTACAGCCTGTGTGCACCTACGGTAGCCCTGCAGGGACATGCCGCTGGAAACCACAATTCAAGTCTTCAAACAAATCTGTGCTATTTTTTTAGGATTATACACTACAATTGTGTGCTGCTACAAAATTTACAACATTGCATCTTAATCTTTACTACAATCAAAAATGGCATTATTAAAATAACAGTTCAAAATACAGATGTTAGAATGTTAAATAGAAATGCTACTTTTTTTTCAAACTTGAGCAAGAAGTGGACATGAGCTCCTGAAGTGTTACAAATAAAAGTCTCTCAAAAGAGAATGTGTTTGCCTAATGCCCTTTTTCACACACAGCTGGCTGCTTGTATCAAATGAACACTTGTTTGGCTTGACTTCTCGAGCAAACACTGGACGAAATGGATTAACTACTACTACTACTGGCTTCACGTTGCATTAGCTGCTGTTGCTAACACGGAACACTAAACTAATGATGGGTTTTACAGAGTTTTAAAAACACTCAAGTTGACCCAAATCCATTCAGTGGGTGTTTGATCAGCTGAGAAAAACAGGATAGGACCCCGTGCTTTTACTGTGAAACCTACCTTCAACATTAGCATAAAGTAATTGGATTTGTTGTTTTTTTACATAAGCCTGTAAGTGTCCAGGTCTGGATAAACACCAGACTGCACACCTGTGAGTATGAGCCAAAACACAAAACCGAGTACATCACAGAGATGTGTGAAGAGACGGAGCTACAGGCTGCACTCAGACAGACTCTTAACAGTGTTGTTTATGTGAGACAGCAGTGTTCGTCAGATGTGAGAATTAGTAATCAACAGGAATCATAATGTGTGTGACTTTTTGCAAATGAGACAACTGTTGCACAAGACATTTTTTGTCTAATCTTTACGTATTGCTGCCTTGTTTGGTAGCCGCTTCCTCACCACGAGAAACAGTCTGGGTTAATGTGGCCGGCAAAATCTCAGGGAGAAGTCAGTTTCAATGTAAAACATGCAGGAGCAGAAGAAGGCGAGTCCAGGGAGCATCCCTCTGCCCTCAGCCCTCGGGCCGGTGTTATAGAGCTATAGAGGTGGTAGGAATAAAAGACTGCTCAGCTGTGAAGCATTGAATTGGACTTCTTTGCACAAAAACCCCTAAGGTGCATTTATTCACGGCCATGTTGTGATTTCCTTTCCTGGCCTTGCTCAGTTGGATGTGCGATTGTCATTATCTGTGATTATGTGGTGCATTTGCCAGGAACTTTAACACTTGACCTCATATCTATTAATAGTATAGACCCTTCCACAAGTAATGTCTGCAATAGCCACGCAGACCGACGGTGACGGAAGTATTGGATATTTCCATTCATTTTAATGAGGTAGGAAACTAAAACCCTCAAATAAAACATTTTTAGATGACAAACTGACTCCTTGTTTTCCATATGGTTGTTGGGAATGGAACAGTAAAAAAAAAAAACTAAAAGAAATAGATACATTAGCTTATAAATTTATTATTTAGCATAATAGCTATAACATAGTTTCCCCACCACACCGATGTCCTCTCCCGGGGCACTGTGTCGTCTGTTGGGGACATTTGTCAAAACCAACTTGTTACTGAATAATTCGCAATGTTGGGAGCTACTGCTAATTCTGCCATTGAAAAAAAGTCTAAACAAATGTTTTTCTAAACTATTTTTTGTCATTGATAACAGAATGATGTTGACAAATATTTCTCAGTAAGTTTGTGAAATGATTCTGTTCCACATTCCAAAAAAAAGGAAAATGATTGCATTTTACTTTGTTTTTATTTTACGTAAGTCACTCATGTCATACGTTCTGCTCGTGAGTAATGCAATATGGACAATGAATGCAGAGATTTAAATGAACAAAGCCGGGGCCAAAAGATGCTGAAACTGATACAAGTCGTGTATTTATATTCTTAGCTTGTTACGTGACAGTTTATCATAAGAACAAAACTCAGACTAAAAGCTTAGTCCTTTATTCATTTACTTTACCCCTTACTAATATTATTTTAATGTAACAGTACTTTTACCCGAGTGCACATCTTCAATAACAACGTCTGAAAGTGGCATATTACTACATCTACCTCTTAGAGACAAAGGTAATAAATTTGTATCTACCGACGTTCGTTCAGGATTAAAGTTTTGAAAAACACTGGAAAACACAAAAAAAAAAAAAACATGAATCAAGTGGCAGGCCGTGAGTATTAGTATTGACATTTCCAGTAAAATAGCTCCAGGGAGAGCTTTAATGAGATCAGAAATCCTTCAGAGCTCGGCCTCTGCTTCGATATTTACTGTTTACAATGAATATGAATGCATTATGAATCAGCCTCCCGCATCACACGGACCACTCTGCCCAGATTTACGGCTTGTAAATGCCACACAGGTAGGTTACGATCGAGGTATGTCATTTGGGGTAGGACGACGAAGGCGACGGGGGGGTTTGGGAGATGTGGCCTTTTATGATGCATTTTATGTGTGTGAAAAACAGACCTGATGCTTTTCCAGATTATTGATTAGCCTCCTTGTGGCTGCTCTATCGATCGAGCAGACCTTAGAGAGCTCTGTGTCTGTGTCGGAGGTGTGTGTGGCGCGGTTTAGTCACACTGCGATGCTCTTCGGCCGCCCTTCACACCCACATCTCATCCTGCTGATGATGTATGAGGCTCAGGTGACTGTTTGTCTGCTTGTCCCTGAGAAATATAGGATATTTTTTATAGAAAGCCTGGAATATTAAACATTTTTGATCTGAATGTTAATATACTTAAACTAAGCATTATTTACTTGACTCTTAAAAACTGTCCTGACAACAATTGCTAGCTTTTCTAACAAGCCTATGCCTAATTAACGGTCAGACATGATAATAGTAATCCTACAAATTACATCAGAGCAAAAAAGCAATGGGAAACATATAAATTAAAAAAAATTAATTCTTGAAAAACCTTTGCATTTGTTTACGTTGATGATAAATGTAAATATGGATCAAGACAGAAATAGGACAATCACCAATTTCAAGATATAGTGCTCTTTGAAAATAACATTTAAAAAAAAGTTTAACACAAGTCTTTTACGAGGGATGTTTGAAATTAACATATGTTCAATTGTAGAAGAATCTTATTGTTATTATTTAATGTGTGCACAGTAAGAAGTATTCAATCGAGAAACACAAGAGCGTGAATAAGCAAAGACTTCTGGAGTATGTGGTACAGCAGAACGGAGTCAAGCTTTAATAAACTGCTCTGTAGTTGTTTTTGACACCACCCAAGAGCATGCACACTGCAGTTTTCTCCTTTTAATTTGCTCTTTTCTTTTTGAGAAGCCTGAAATTTGTCACTGATAGTGCTATTGATAGTTTAAATTCAGGAAATGTTACATTTATTTGACCTGGAAGATGTGTTGGGGGTTTGTGTCCCATCCCCCGCCTCAACCTGTTTTATATGTTTTAAGAAAAACCTTATGCGTCTCCAATTTAGACGCAAGACTGATGCAATGTTAAATGTTAATATCCTGTGTTATCTGTATAGGATAACTTTTAGATTAGATTGTTACCTTTAAAACAAAGCCTCCTCTTCAGCTCCTCGTTTCTCTTTGATAATTTATTCACGGCTAAAGTAAAGACAACACAGCGCCTGGGTCCGATGGGACGGCAGTGATGTCGTGTTTGTAGAGAAGGACCCGAGCCCGAGCGGAGGATGAGCAGGAGCTGGAGATGAATGAGACATAATGGAGTCACTCAGAGCTTTAAGAGGACGGGCTCTTTGTGGTGGTGATTGGAGGGAACACTGTGTCCTTTTCATCTGCTGCAGAGCCTCTGTGATTCATTAACACAACCTGCTGTGTCCTGCCGAGAGTGAGCACACTGGAGGACAAGACCTAAGTGTTTCCACTGTCCATGTACATCACCATGAATCAAAGAGCGATGGACGCACTCGGCTTTTAGATTAGATTTAATGGAGTATTGATGTTTATGTTAGCTTTACTGCAACTGGAAATCTGTCTCAGTCAAATATCGTCTCCTTTCCTTGGTTTTATTCTTGGTCTAATTACACACTGGTCTAGGTCCGGACTTGGTCTTCATCAGGGGTGTCTCACTACAACAAAAGTGGAAACGGGGCCCAATCAGAAGGCAGGTGTGTGGAAATAACCTGGCAATTTCATGGCTTTACACTTCCGACACTCGGCTCCAAATGACACCACAGCTGCAAAAGGTTTTTCACACAACAGTACAAGACAGGATGTTTGTGTCTAACAATGGTGTTATTTAAGATTATAAAATGAGTTTATCTAGGGCTAAACCAGGACTAAAACAAGTCTAAAACCAGGCCTTTTCTACATCTCACCCTGATCCAACTGAGGTATAAATCAAGGACTAAACCAAGTACTTCATTTTGGACTCATCCAAGTCTATTAAAAAGACTGAACTAGGTGCTAAGCCTGAACGGAACACAGACTTAAACCAAGACTAAAGCAGAACTAAACCACAATTAAGCCTTGATTAAACCAAGGCTTAACCTAAAAGTAAATTTAGGACTAAACCAGAACCACGTCAAGTCTAAACCAACTCTGAACCAGAAGTTAAACTAGAGTGTGCTCAACCAGGACTTCATCTAGAAATAAACCAGAAATAAACTTCTTCAATCTTTTGGAAAAAAGTAAATTTAGAGTTGTCTCTTTTAGATTGTAGAGCTAAGAAAGATGTTTTGTTCTTTTATCTTTAACCATTATTATTATAATTCAAGCAGCTTTATACCAGTCAGTTACAGTTGCTGATAGAAAACGTTAGAAAGTGCTGGACCGTGACTAACTCTCTGCTGAAATATTTAGAACCTTGCAATGCGAACATTTCGTCATCAGGTGTAAAAATTGCAGCAGGTTTAGAAAAGCTGAGCAGCATGAACTTTCTCAAAAATAAATCTTAAAAAAACAACAGGAGGATTAATTCAGTGCTGTTCAGGATCCAACACCAGTCTGTGCCTGCAGCCATTTCTCATTTAACATTTCCCTCAGTTTCTCTTCTGTCAATTAACAGCTCTCTGCCTCGATCTGCCCTTTCAGCAGAAAAGACTGTTTATGGAGTCTGCGCTCTCTTTAAGTGGAGTGTGAAGGTCAAAACACTGGTTAAGAGCAAAAAAACAGATTTAACCAAATACTTGGCCTTAAAATGTGTTTTTATCTCCACGCAAAGAATTTAAAGAACATTTAAAGGTCACATGTTTCAGTGCCCATCATTTCAACAGGTTTTAACAAGTAAAGAGACTGATGTATGTTCAGACACAGAGTTAACAAACCACAACTGTCCAAAATCCTTCATTTAATTCAGTTCTTTTTTTAAGATAGTTTTAATAGTTTGTATGTGAATGTATGAATATATATGTCTGCTATATTACTATAAAGTGATTGTTAAAGTTGTGGTGACACCATAATAAGAATGAAAGATAATTTGCTGCTCCATTCAACCATGTGGTCTCCTATTCATGTTCACATCTTCAAATAATTACCACTCTCTCTGCCAGTGTCCCTCTTTAGAGACAGATTTCAGCCTAAACACCAGTTTTACTAAACCTAATTGTTAATTGAAGCTTGTGCTACGTTTGGAGTTGGTATACTAGACTCGAGGACACAGATTCCGTCAAAAATCTTAACTTTGGAACAATTATCACAGTATACACTCATGGGGGGTTGTCTTTAGAGGCTAGAACAGTGTTTGGCCAAAAGCAACCAAAGGATTTTACAGAAACACCCCAATGTCAGCACACTGTGGTTGAGGGCGGGGGATTGATTTTGTAGAAGGCACGGAGTATTTTAGAAGAAAATGTTGGGCCATCTGTCCCACAGCTTTGATGGCAGAGGACACTGGTCAGAAGCACAAAGGTAAATATACTGTACATCTAAATGACTGTAACTCAAATAAATCAAGACAGACCCAGTCAAAGTCCACAATGCTCTGGTGCACCTTATCAACAATGATTATAATTAAAGTCTGGGTAAAAACTATTGTCACTGCTACTGAAGCCAAGGCGTACTTTAGTAGGGCCCATGTTTTCATTTTAGCTTCATTTGTTTTAAATAAATAATGGAGACAGTAGCTTGAATTTCAAAAGAAAAGTGCAGAAGTGAGAGTGATTTTTTTGCACATTCCACATAAAGACTTGAAGGACTACGTCATGCTAAACCTTTTAATATGGAATCTAAAATACCAGTGTAACGTTGATACAGTCTAAGATCAGCAGCTCCATTTCTCAAAGCCTGTCTTATCGATGGAATCATATCTCACGTCTGCGTCACATGACCTGAACGTGTCCGTAATTCACCTCCACGTCCCGCTCCGTCTTATCGAGCCGTCGTCCGTGAGCTACTGCGTCCAATAAAAGCCGCTCGGCCATGAATCAGAGCTGTCCCGCCACCAGACAGATCCCTATCTGAGATTAATGCACAACGTAAAGCAGGGTTATGTAAAGTGAGCCGGGTTTCAGGACGGACCGACGCGGCGGAAAGAGACAAACATCTGCCTGAACAGCTGTAAAACGACACACGAGCGGAGGATGTAAACTTAAGAGTTGTGATTAACAAGTAAAAGAAGGAGATTTAGAAGTATGGCAGCTGATGAAGACGGCTCTAAATCTTTAGGAGGTGAAGTTTACAGCTTTGATGGGTTTGATTGGTGCTTCAGTACAAAGGATGAATCACAGGGATATGTCACAAAAAGTAAAGCTACACCTGGTTTGATCTTAAAAGAAGTTCACACAGACTTGTGTCGAAAGTAGATATTTTTACAAAGAAGGTGGATATTATTGTTTTGTTTGGAACTGATTTGTGAGACAGGTCGAAACAGAAATGCCACTACATTTGGAGCCTATTTTCCAGGAGGACTTTGAGCCCATTATAGTCTTTGTTTTTTATTGGAGCCGTTCACATTTCAAAAACATTTCATTTTGTCAACTGGATGAAGAAAATTCTTACTCGGACAAAAATAAGAATGGAAAAAAAAAGACAAAATGTTTTCTCAGATGAAGAGTGTCTTTGTTCTTGTGATAAATTATATGCAAAGAGCTAAATGCTAAAAAACAATTAAAAAAGGATTAAAAAATGTTGTATTGCATTAAACACGGACAGAACTCGTCCCTAAAACGTGGCGCAGGTCTATGAAAGTTCAGAAAGCTGGGAATGAACTGGAAACACTATTACAAAGTGTGAATTCACTCTAATTCACAATAAAACAAGAAAAGCGACTAAAGCGAGCAGCGGTCGACACGTGGCATTAGCAAGGCAAGCCCGGTAAACATTATGCAAATCAGGAGCAGCATCAACAAAGCGACAGCCAATCACAGAACAGCATTTGATGGACACCTGTGAGTAATAGTTAAAAAAAAAAACTCCTCCTTCCAGCGACTTCAGTGAGGGCTGGTGTTAAAAAAAACTATTTAGCCTTTTGCACCACCAACATCATTTAATTAATCTTTGAAAATTCAAATAAAATACAATCTATATCTATCTGTATCCAAGGTAGAAGTAGAATGCTGTTGCTCAAAAAAAAAAGAAAATTTTGGCCTAAATTTGTCTTTATTTATAAATTTTTCCAGCTTTTCACACTTCTAACTTCTTTGCTTTGGTTCACTTCAAGTTTGTTCTGTGGTCACTTTCTCGATCACAGCTCTTACTGCCCCAGGGTTCACCGAGACCTTAGTTTTGGGGCAAAACCAGAGTGGAACAAAATGGCACAAAAATAAAAAATGACCACTTCTTATGTCATAGTGTTTTCCCATTATTTCCATAGCTTGCCTGTTCTGTAGCCTTATCTTATTACCTAAATCATCTAGAGTTATAAAATACTAATGCACACATCTATCAAAGTCCAACTCTTCAGGTTTTAAAGACAAGTTTCAACAAACCCCAAAGATAGTTGTAATAAACATGGGCAGGCAATCAATGCACAAATAACCCCTGCTGCCACTTCCTGCAGAGAAATAATGAACATCTCAATCACTGCAGTCTCAGTCTGAGCCCACAACATTAGTTTAAAATGGTTTTAGGACACACTATGAATAATTCCTCCACAGTCTGTATCTTCGCAAGATTTCATGGACATTCATTATTCATAATTTAGGAAAACACGACACAAACCAAAGCTCAGAGGATGAGGGTTTTTACATTTTTATTAGTTTATGATATTGTAAAGTTTGAATATATTTGGGGAAAGTAGGGAAAAATAAGAGATAGGAACAGGAACTTTAATAGCTCCTCACACTGGGTTCTACAGAGTGTTCAAATGTCTGTTCAATAAGTGTGTGAGTGTTGTTTTCGTGTAAATAAATTGGTTTTGATTGATGTGTTTTATTCTATTCAAGTGTATAGACTAGAGCGTCTTTAAAACAAGGTTTGGGCTGAAGAAATACATTAGTAACCCTTGCCTTTAGCTCAGATCTCTCTCAAGGTTTGATTTATTAGCAAAGTTTTAGAGAAACGAAGGCAAAAAGGTTTCAAAATGCCTGAGTCTAAAACACAGGGCTTGTCTTAAAGAAAGCTTCAGACTCTCATCTCTGACCCTTTAGCTTTAAACGGCGCAAAGACAAACCAAATAAAACATCTGTGAAGAAGAGGAGGAGTGAAATATTTCTGTTGATTACCGCCCAAAAGCACGCGTGTCGTCCACAGAAATGCAAGCGTGTCTTATCTGGAGATGAAGGATGATGTCTTGGTTTCACAGAGAGGGAGAAACATGGCTGTCAGCATGTTTCTGCTACAGCCCAGATTAAAACGCTTTCAGTACGTCAGCAGGCGCTCAGGCCAAGTCGCTCACAGACACAAAACTGAATTATGGCCTCTGTTTGACTCTTGGCTCATGGACAGCACCACTACAGCTGATAAGTAGGGAGGAAATACAACTTCACACATGAAGGGGACGGGGATGTGAACATTTTGGCCAAAGTGATCTGCGACTGGGCACTGTGTCATCAGTGAATAAATCCAAGATGGCTGCATACAGAGGCAGCTGTAGATTAGCAGCAGCACGATCACAATGGAATTATGGAAAATTATGGACAAAAAAACCCAGGGTTTCAGATTTAAAGGGACTGATTAAGAGCTGTAAAAAACTAGAAGCACTCAAGAGGTGAGGTCTCTGTCTGTTTTAATTAAAAAACACCACACTATTTAATTATTACTCTATGTGTCAAGTGACAAGTTTTTGCAGTTTGAGGGTCTTACAGAAATTTCTTGAACTGAAATTTTAACAGTTTGAGTGTAGCCATGCTTTCAACCAATCCCAAGGTACACTACTCCGCCTGGGTCAGTGTCATCAAGGCCCCAACCTATAGAGCCAAGACAGGGGTTTGTAGACGAGCACCTGATGCCCGGGTCTACTCCTTCGCCCGTTCTAGTTGCCCACAGGGAGAGGCAGTGGACCGGTGTAGGATTACTCATAGCGCTCCGACTCAGCTGCCATGTGTTGGGAGTTTAACCCGATGAACAAAAAGGCTCACTTCCCCACCTTCAGGCTAGAGAACGGTCCCTTAATGCTGTTTGTGTTAAACCAAATGGCAATGTCACTCCCCAACTTGTGTCACTTGTGTGTGACATTATGGCTAGATTTAAATTATAACGGTAAAAGATTGACAGAAAAGTCACCACAAAGAATTAACTAATGTTTATGCTTCATCCATGCAGATTGACAGATTATTAAATACTGCTGTACTATTATGGTAGTTTCCAACTGGGCACCTCCACACTCCTGTGGACAACAACAGTGAGACCTGGAGGACCATGACTTGAACCTGATCCTGCAGGAGGCTGGTTACAGAGACTGCAAATGGACCATGTTGTAATCTACTGTTGCTTTGTCTCAGAGCGGTAGTTTACTGCTGCAACAATCCTCCAGTGATGAATAGATAATGAATGGCATGTTGCTTTTAGAGTCTATTAACGTTTTACCAACTAAACTCAAAGGACATTTGATGAAATTTCCACTGAAACATTAGTACATATGCATTTATTGAGAATAAATGTTGCTTAGAAAGGTCAAGAGTAAGAAATGGACAGGTATAAATCATCAAAGAGACACAAAAAGGGATGGATAAAAACACAATATAAATGACAAATACTACTAAATTGTAATTAAATGAAAGAAAACTGCTTAAACAATCCTAAAGTGGACCAGGAAGTTGGATCATGATTGTTTTGGACTTTCAAAATAAGGGTTCCATTTTTGAAACACTGAAATAAATTACTAAATAAAATACAATATTACCAAGTTATATTCGAGATACATGCTAATATGAGGTCGTGCCGTGTTTGTGTGTGGCCATTCAAAAGAAATACTTGAGATTACAGGAAATAATGGTAAATATGCTGTCTGTGTATAAAAAAGTTTTTTTTTTACAAAAGGTTACAGCAAAAATGTAAAAAGCTGCAGCATATTTCCTAAATATTTTCTATGGTAAACACTATTATTGTACTCCAGGGACAAATAGAGACATACAGTCACAGTACAGAGTTCATTGTGTAGAGTAAATCCGAGGCTGAACGCTCTGTCTTCGTACGTAACTCCACTGTAACAATAGAGTAACTGCATTGCTACTGACTCAGAATAATCAGCAGAAGATTGCTTTTGCTGCATTACAATAAAATCCTTTTCTTCCCCTCTTCTCGACATCGATTTGTTCCCAGGAGCAAATTCATTACAGTCGTGTTGTTGACAGCTTCGGAGTCGACATAAAACTCAGACAAAAGACTGAGAGACGCAAACATGCATCAGGGCAAGATGACGAATGAAAGACACAGGGAAAATTAACTCGACCTTGATCCTAACGCTTTACAGAAAAGTCCAAAAATGAGCAAAACAATGGGAAAAAGAGACGGATAAAAATAGACAAAGAGCCCGCTTTGAGTGAGTTTGCTTCATTTTCCAAACAACTCATCAATTAATAAAGAGACTGTTCTTGTTCGTAGCTCAGAGCTATGAAACTAAATTAATGTTTCTGACAATTGCCAATTACCCAGTCTTTTTCTGGGGCAGGTTTTGAAGCAGGAACAGAATAGATGTTACATAAAGAAACATTAAGGAAGCTCCAACCTGTACAATGAATGGCTTTTTACCAGAAATGTTGAAGTTGAAGTCGTTCAGTTTGTCTGCTCTCGACAGTTGTAAAAAGTCATTGATCCAACAATACTTGGTTCTACTAAAATTGTCAATCTAATTTCAAAAAGTGTTACTTTGACAATATATACACTATTAAAATTATAAAACGGTTCGAGGCTTTCTGTGTGGAACACTGGAAATGTATTTGTGAAAAAAAGTGACAGTGACCTTCAGCTCCAGCTCAAGACATAACCTAAACAGAATCAGAAATATAGTTTACCTGAAAACATCTACAGTCACCTATAATATCCCTTAAATATCCATGATTATTTTCTCCCAGTGCACGTGGCAGAGTGATTAGCACTCCTGCCTCACAGCAAGAAGGTTGTGAGTTCAAAACCCAGCTGACTCAAACATTCTCGGCCGACTCCGGTCTTTCTGTGAGGAGTCTGCATGTCCTCCACGTGTTACTGTGGGTTCTCTCCAGGTACTCCGGCTTCCTCCCAACGTCCAAAGACATGTTTGTACAGGTTAATCGGCAACTCTAAAGTGTCTCTAGTGAATGAATGGTTGTCTATCAATGTTTGTCACTAAATGTTAGCCCTGCGACTAACTGGCCACTGTCCAGGGTGTAAGGGTTAGGGTTAGGGCCCAGGCCCAAAGCTGCTGGGATAGGCTCCAGTCACCCGCGACCCCTAACAGGACAAAGCGGTAGAAAATGAATGAATGAATTTTCTCCCAGTTTTTTCTTGTCAGTCTGCCTCGTGTCCCAGCTCAAGGTCGTGTCTAATATTGACAATAACATGGTCAAATTCAACAAGTGGGATTTATTTATCTTTATTTGGTGTTTTTTTTACCAAACTTTTGATTAAGCAACTATTAAATTATCTAAAGTTGTAAAAACATTTTTCCCTGCTTTTCAGTGGAATAATCTGCACCGGTTATTTGGTAATGTTTTTTAGTGCTCTCCATTTACCCGGGCTTGGGACTGGCACAGACAGACTGTGGCTGAAGATAAAGGTGGGTGAAGGCTCTTGCCCAAGGACACAACAACAGTATAAACCGTGTGGAGTGGCAGTTAAACCGCCAACCTTCAGGTTATTGGATGACCCGCTTGACCTTCTGAACCACTGTTGCACCATTTTTTTTAAAACAAGGTATTATATGTTTATATTTTGTTTAAGGTGTGTGTTTCTGTTCATTTCTTCCTCTCAGCTCTGACACACCCTAAACACTCATTTACAAATGTCACATTTGCACACACTATTATGAGGGAATTTTCACAGTAAACCACAGGCAACATGTCCAAAAAAAACTGTAAAATCTGTTTAGTACCTGCTTTTTTGATCATAGTAAATCTGACCCATAGTTTTGACTACTGTTTTAAGCAACAATATTTAAAAATGATTGCAAATCAAAAAAATATATACTTTTTTAAAGGAATTTCAGAATTCTGTCAGGCATAACCTATAACGTGGCTTCAAAAAAATCATATACATATTTTGCCTGTAGCCTACATTCACGTTCCCCACAGAGCCTCTCTTTCTCGGCCCAGAGCAGAGCACCGCTGAGAGCTACATTATTCCCTCAGAATTTACAAACCATGACCTAGAAACAGTCTGCGTCCATAAGCTCCTCCATCACAAACACAAGCACACACAGAGGTAAGGATATGCACCGGCACGTCACCGTCACAGCAGCATCCGTCAGAGCGAGAAGGTTCAGCTCTGTGTGTGACCATGAAAATGTTTTAATGAACAAACACAGTGACCTTCAGCTCCATCCCAGGCCAACATATCGTCCAAACAGCCTCAGAAATAAAGTTCACCTACTGTGAATATTTTCTTTCCAATTTACATCAGTCTACCTTGTGTCTTGTTTAAAGGTTTTTTGTTTTTTTTTTATCAACAATGCAACAAATATTAAATTACGCATGTTTAAAGTATTATAAATATGTGTTAAATGCTCATGGGTAACAGTAGGTCTTTGAAATAGATGAAGTTCTTGAGGGACTGGGCAGCTGAGACTGTTCTGTCCCGAGTGCTCACGAGCCTGGACCGAGGTACTTCCAGGAGCAGTCAGGCTTACACAGGGGTGTAATAACTGCATACATTTTGATCTATAGACATTTATTAAATGCCATTCAAATATGCTATAACTTTACTAAAGCCTGAACAAATATTTAATGTGATAACCACTTTTGATAGTTTTCTCTTGTTCATTAGCTTTTATTTACCGAGTGTATTCAGATCTACAGCCATCACTCCTTTACTACAGTCTTACTCCGTTAACTAATCGAGGGAAAAGGTGGGGCATTAAGAAGGTAAAAGGCCTCATTAGCACTATTCAGTCAAAGGGGTGTGGATGATCACGTACACTAATCCTGTTCACACTTTAATCAAATCGGACCAAAGTCAGCTGGAAAAGAGTGTGTGTTGCACAAAGGTTTACATAAATGCATTTACATTTATCACAGAGCATTGCAACAGGAGAGCAAACAGTGAGCGGCAAGTTTGTTTTAACCAAACCGAACACACGCTAAAAGAAAACAGTGAGCAAAAAAGTCTGTGAAGGTTCTCAGTCATCCAGGACACAATGAAGAAAAGTTTTTCAAACAAAGGTATCTGGACGTAGGTCTCAAGGTGAAGGAAAATGTTCCGTGGATGAAGAATGAAACATCTTCTCATTGAAACCTACGTCCAGATATCTTTGTTTTGTGAATTAAAGTGCATTTTTCGTCACCAATCTTAAGGCAAACTGGGAAATATTGTGTTTTAATTTTGAAATCAGGTAATAACCTTTATGTTACAAGCTGGTTTTAATGATGGTTATATATTGCTAGATTTTGAAAACATTCCCTCTAAAGAGGCAATATTTACAATATTAATGCTTTGCAGATCTATCACACAGAAACATTTGATCCAGGCAATTAGTTTGACATATCACGAAAAAGGCTGAAGGCTTATGAAGTGATTATTACTGCATTAAAACCACCCCTTCCTGGTTGTGCTGCCGTGTGACACCGACGCTCCGACACTGTTTACTCCCTGTGGAGCAGTGAAGGAGAGACACGGCCCGCACCCAAGCAGCCGGCTAAACTCCAGCATCTGCCAGCGACATGAATGTTTATGAGGAGCGTCCCCCGAGGATTCAGCTCCTGCCGAGAGACTGTCGGCCTTGTGTTGTCAGCGCGCATTCATAAACACCAGCTTTACACCGAGAGGGGGCTGCACTGGCTTGTTATTCAAGAGATCAAAACCAATGAACATACAGTGAGGCACAGTGATGATTAGGAAGACCATTAGAGAGAAAACAAATAAGAGAATTTGTATTTTATTCTGACGATGTGAAAGAGATTTTCATTGAATTTCATGTTGCTGTAAAAACCTAACCTTGACCACAGTCATTGTAAGGTCATTTTGTTATGTAATGATTAAAGCTGCACAATATATTCAAACCTCTTCAAAGTAAATATAGATATTTTAACTAAGACCAGCAAGTTAAATCACAATAGTCCGGTCCTGCCCTCACTTCACCCTCCAGGCTTCAGTTTCGGGGGTTAGTGCCCCGAGTGAGTGTCCAAACCACCATCCAGTTTGAAACCTCCAAGAACCTTGAATACTAGGAAAATGGGCCCAATGAATGAAACACTTAGTGAATGTCTTAGTGATGGTGCTGTAGGTACCGTCATGGGAGGAAAGGCCCCTACATGGGATGTACTTGAGCCAGATAACATTGGCTGGCATAAAGAAATCCTAATAATAGTTAGAAAGAGCTGGACTAAAGGACAGCACAGAGGCACTCATCATGGCTGCACAGGAGCAGGCCTTGAGCACCAGAGCAGTGTTTTACTAGTGTTTTATGTTTATATGATCTTATGCAATGTGACGCTTTAAACTGGCATTTCATAGAGACACAACATTTGCAATTTGCCAAACTTAAGCAATGGACTGGAATGAAACTTTGTAAATAGAAATAAAAAGGGCTAACAGTTGTAAACAATCCACAGAATCTTTCAAGAAAACACAAACTCCAGAACTGATCAGGGCCTGACGTTCCCTAAAAGCAAGACAATTCTCACAGAGGTCACAACAGAAATTTAATGTTTAATCTTCTATTTTTCATTTTAAGTTTTAGCCTCAGTTTGAAAAAAATCAATGTCTTCCAGCGCAGCAACTACAAACTATAAATGATTCATTCAAATGTAGCAGTAAAGCAGGTCTGTTATGTGAGGAAGAAGAAGATTTAAAGGCTTACTTTTATTAAATGGAAATTTTCCACAAACATAAATCCCCCAAACACTCAGACTTTACTTTCTACTGGAAATAAATGCAGCAGATTGAGACGGTTCAATATAAACTTCTGTCGTTTTCACATGAATCAACCCGTGTTACCTTTGAGTTGTTTTCTCTCTCTGCTTTTTCTGCCTCCTTCTCTTTCTTCTTCTCCTCTTTTTTCTTCTCTTTCTGTAGAAAAAAAACACAAGGACAGGGTTTGAGACACAGACAAATAGTGTTTGTGACAGACATTTGAGTGGAGCCCTGTTTACAGTGGGATTTAAAAAAGCATCTGTTGTGATTGGAACAGACAATCCCATGTTTACAGCTCAGTCTATCTCCAGTCTGTCCAGGAGACGCACTTTTATGTGAGTTTTTAGGTTAGAGTTTATCAAGGTACTTAGTCACCGAGGGAGAAGGGGTCTAATAAACGTGTCTTCAAATAAAAAACATTTAAGTTCACTGACTATGGAGTCAGTAAGATTGGTGTTGTCGTTGTCGAGACCAAGACATCTCAGAGACCGGAGCGTATCGAGACCCAGTCAAGACCAAGACCCAGTCAAGACCAAGACCATGGCGGCTCAAGACTAAGTCACGACTGTTTACAATGTAATAGAGAACCGTTAAAAAACAGTCTAAAGTCCAGTCCAGACTCATGGAGGTTAGAGTTTAGGTGAAAGAGACAGAGTTAGAACTAGATTTATATTTCAATACAAATATGATTGAGGTTTTCTTCTAAACTACACGATATGACAAAAATACCATTTGTGGTCCTGGTTGGACTTGACAGCCGAGTAAAAATAAGGCCTTTTGGGATCAAGCAATAAAAAAAAAAAAAAAAAAAAAGAATTGGAGCAGATTTTATCTGTGTTGCTGAAACATTTAGAATTTTACCATTTGCTCCATTAAGATGCATGTATACAGTCATTAGTATTGGATGAAAGACAGCTGTTGTTAAATGTTTATGGTGATGAGGTCTGTCTGTAAATGTCAGAGAAATGGTCCTGAGCATTTTGAGCATGTCATAAATAAATGAGAAATAATAGCTAAGCTTGTGCTGTTCCTTATAAAGTCTGACAGTTTTAACATTCATCTGAGAAAAGAATCTGTCCAAATCTGTTTTTGTGCTGATTCAATTGATTAAAACTAATTGAAAGAGAAGATTGATGGTTATCAGTATAAAGTTCAAAATCCAATTAAATCATGTGATTGAAAAGCTTTCATGCACTGCCGCTTTATGAAAACAAAGACTTATTTTTCAATTTTTTCACTTTGATGCAGATAATCAACTCGTCTTAAAGAACTGCATTCATTTATTTGAATTTTAAGATTTTTACACATTTACACATTTTAGATTTTAAAATGTCTAAATGTGACTCTCACTGTGCCTTTACTGGGTTAATGCTGCCACAAGTATAATGGTGTTTCTGTCATTAACTTCAGCAGGTGTTATAATCTCTGCTCAGGTTTAAACAATTACAGCTGCGGTTGGATAATATGATTTTAATGCTGTCACAACGCTGTTTTAATGTGCAGCCTTTATTAGCGCACAGAGCCTTGATGTGGTGTTTGCAGGTTAATGCCTCTGTCTGTTGTATGTAAATGACTTTGTTGATGCCAACCACCGACGGCGCTCGCTAATGATGCTGGGATTCCAAAGAGAAGGCTTCAGCTCAGGCTTTACAGAAACAGCAGCCGCCTGTTTCTCCTTCTGGCTCGATTTGCGACGCAGTGATTTCATTCTGGACATGTTTCTGCTGACAATGGGCTTTTATCTTGTTCGTATGGAGAACAATATGGAAGGAACCACAGAGGACTGAATGAAACTGCATTTTACTGTTTTCCATCTTTTGTTTATCTAACTAAGTTTAATTGTTTTATTCAGCTTAATTACTCTCTAAGGGGAAATTCACTTTTCATGAGCTGAGTCAAGCTTCATCTTCTACAGACGGGTTGATTGTAGAGTCTTCAGTTGGAAAGAAGGGAGTCAAGCTTCATCTTCTACAGACGGGTTGATTGTAGAGTCTTCAGTCGGGATGAAGGGAGTCGAGCTTCATCTTCTACAGACGGGTTGATTGTAGAGTCTTCAGTCGGGATGAAGGGAGTCGAGCTTCATCTTCTACAGACGGGTTGATTGTAGAGTCTTCAGTCGGGATGAAGGGAGTCGAGCTTCATCTTCTACAGACGGGTTGATTGTAGAGTCTTCAGTCGGGAAGAAGGGAGTCAAGTTTCATCTTCTACAGACGGGTTGATTGTAGAGTCTTCAGTCGGGATGAAGGGAGTCAAGCTTCATCTTCTACAGACGGGTTGATTGTAGAGTCTTCAGTCGGGAAGAAGGGAGTCAAGTTTCATCTTCTACAGACGGGTTGATTGTAGAGTCTTCAGTCGGGAAGAAGGAAGTCAAGTTTCATCTTCTACAGACGGGTTGATTGTAGAGTCTTCAGTCGGGATGGAGGGAGTCAAGCTTCATCTTCTACAGACGGGTTGATTGTAGAGTCTTCAGTCGGGAAGAAGGGAGTCAAGTTTCATCTTCTACAGACGGGTTGATTGTAGAGTCTTCAGTCGGGAAGAAGGAGTTCTTGTGTTGTTCTGTCCTGCAGCTCACTGATCTCAGATGTCCACTGGCTGCTCTCTGTTGTTCAAAAGTCCAACGCAGGAGACGGTCCATGTTATTCGGTATAGCATCTGTTCTCTACTTCTTCAACCAGAGTCTCTAAACTAACACCTAACCAGCTCTAAATATAGCTTTGGCTTTTCCTTTACAGTCCATCTGTATTTATGGACCAGTCCAGCTTGTTTTCCAGATGCACTCCCAGATATTTTTTGGGTTGTCATTTCAATATCACCTCCACAGTTACATTAATGATGTAAGTCAATGAGCATCTTATTTTTGTTTTTGAGGTATTTATAATGAGACTATCTATGAAAAAATCTCCATAATACTCCTGTAATCCTCTTCAATGTGTTAACCTCAAACACACCTTAGCCATGCCTTAACCACACCTCTAATTTTCCCAGAAGCCCTATTTATACACATTAGTTTCATGCATGTTTCAGTTCTCTCGACCCTCATCATCTCATGACTTTATTCTTATTATATTTTAGTTCATAAACCTGCCTACTTAATATAGTCGTGGTGTGGTCTTTGCTAATGAAGCCACTATTTCTGTGTCATCAGAGTATTTCTGAAGGTGGCAGGACTCAGAGTTATAATGAAAAGCTGTAGAGTATAACGTGAAGGAAGAATGGAGCAAGAACAGTACCTTGAGGAGCCCCTGGGCACTTCCCCAGCCTAACATGCTGTGGTCTCTCCGTCAGGTACTCAGTGAGCCAAAGGATAAACGATAATGGAGGAGGAGGAGATGTCAGTGCTGCTGCGTTTAAGGGAGAGTAGAACTGTAGAACTCTTCTTCTCTCATCGCCAACTAAAGTCACTTGTGAACGGTGATGTTACCCCCTTGTATTTGTCCCTCTGCTTTAAACACCTCTTAAGAAGTCATGGGACATGTTTCAGTCCAACTTTGTCCATTATTTTAGAAGCCTTCTTATTCTGAGGACTAGTTTTTAATTTAAATCTATTTAAGGAAATTTGACCATTGGCTACATACTATCTCTACATCCACCAGATTTACTGATGTGCAAAAATGTTAAAATTCATGGAAATTCAATATGTAATTTCTATACTTTAATATCTAAAATCTGTTATGTTGATCCTACCTGTTTTGTGTTTTTGGCACTTTGTATTTTCCTTTTTATATTGGTTTTAACTGTGCATTATGGTCGTAGCATAAGTACAAGAAACTATAATTATATACTGTCTCATACTGAATATGAACCTCACACTATAGTTAAGTGAATAAAGACCTTTCTGCTTTTTAGGGTCAGTTTCCTCCTCCTCAGTTAAATATATATGTATAAATAAAAGATTCGTAGAGGATTGTTTTAAAGTGTATCAAGTCTTACAGAAGGCGATGTATTAAATCATGTTGTACAGAGCTCTGGGAGATGATGTCATCCAACCCAAATGTAGAAGGTTAGGTTTGCCATTTTTATGAGAAGTTCTTCATCCTGTCTCTTTGTATTTATAGCTCGTTCTATGACTTTAAATTATATTTGAGCAGACTCTCGGAGACTCTGCTTCTGTTGACACTGCATTATTATTTGGTTTTTGGCAGGCTCCTCCACTCTTTATATACACTGGGTGCAGATCAAGAAACACAATATACAATAATATATATCATATTGAAAAGATGACTAGACCCTACAGTCAGGTGTATAAAGACCTTTCTGCTTTTGGACATTTCAGGATAATTTCCCTTTTCTTCCGTTACACAGATATTGTGATAAAGGATACAGGATATGTAGATGATTATCTTATAGTGTTCGTCTTGATACTATGGTTCTCATTTTTATAGATAACTGTGACATCTACAAAAAGAAATGATAAATATAATGTTACAATTGATTCCCACATTTTTGTGGTCATTTTGCCATTTTTTTACGAGATATTCTTCATATCATTCTCCTTCTATTTACAGCTCTTTCCACTTCATTAAATCATATTTTTACAGACTCTCAGAGCATTGTCATTTGGTTTCTGGCAGGCTCCACGTCTCTGACTCTATTAACTACAGGCTAATGAGGCTAGCGTTGGCCAATTTACTCCAGCAGCACTAGCAGCCTATTATCCTCCCATCTGATCATCAGGATAAAACCGGGAATTACACACACAGCCTCCTCGTCATATTGTGATGGCTGTCTCTGTAATGTGGCTGATTTGATCAGAGCATGAGCCAAAGCATACGGCCCTCGTAGATCATCACACGTGGACTCAGATATTCAAGTGATAATTGGCCAATTAGAATCAAATGGCCTTGTGTAAAGGCAACGAAACAAAGAGGCTGGTGATCAGAAAATAATTTAGGTTTAGAACTGGATTTTAACCTTTAGCAATATGTTCAAAATAAAATAAAATCACAAGAAAGTTAATTTATTTTCAAAAGAAATATCAAATATAAATATATCAGTCAGTATCTGATACTAATCAACACATGACTATACTCATTAAAACATTATTTAAGATGTGGCAGCAAACTCGCCTCTGACGACCACCACCCTCGTACATTCACACTCCAGCGCCACAGACACTGAGGCATGGTGGGTTAAGAGTCCTGCCCAAACACCCCAGTACAATATGAACTGGGGGGAGCGGGAATCAATCCGCCAACCTTCCATCCTCCCTCCTGAGCCCACTGCGCCCCGAAACAGAGCGTGTTACTGTCACCACCTACATCGCTCACCAACGTAAATGAAGCTATTCCTCAAATATAGTTATTGTGTGCCAAAATCAAAATTAGAATTTTCTCATTCGATTGGCCTTTAATACAAATTTGGATTCTTGCCTAGAATGAGCTTACACAGTATCAGGAGCAGAGTGCTCCATCTGAGCCTGAAATAAGTCTTAAACCCAACGCTGGTCTACGTCAGGCATTTCATTTACATTTACATTTATTCATTTAGCAGACGCTTTTATCCAAAGCGACTTACATTGTTCTACAGTAATTACCAGTGTTACAGCCACTGGAGGCAAGGTGGGTTAAGTGTCTTGCCCAACGACACGACAGTATGAACTGTGGGGAGAGTGGGAATCGAACCAACTATCTTCGGGTTAAAAGACGACTGCTCTACCCACTGAGCTACTGCCGCCCCACAGTGGAATTTAATGCACCAACTACAAATAGTTCTAGCTTCGCCTGGTCTTATTATGTGCGTTCAAGTCAATACACGTCTTTACTGACGTCACCATTTAGTTAATTAACGCTATTCTCTGAAAACCATGTCAATGTTTTGTTTATTTCTTCATTCATTCATACAGTATATATTTTATGTTGTGTTAATGTTTTCCTCAGAATATTGTAATTGTAAATACGGTGACATTAAAGCTTTATCTTATTGTTATGAATTATGAATGCATATATTCAGAATTAACTGATGCATTACAGTTGTAGTCTATGCAGTGGATTATTATTTTGTATTAAGTAATGTATAAATATTGTTTCTTAACTGGCCTAAACTTTGTCTACCACTTCAGACAACAGGCTTTACCTCTGGTCGGCTCTTGTCCTGGGACGGTGCAGAGGCTATGGCTTCAGAAGACTTCCGCTGAAAAACATATTGTATCACATCAGAACATTTTAGTTTGATCTGTGTTTATGGCTTTGGTCTGTTAATCTGTTAATATTTCTAAATGCTGTAGGTCTCTGAAGCTTTAGACAAAGGCTGGAGTTGAGTTTGTGAAAAACAGTAGTTAATTAAAGTAAAAGAGGAGCCATTTCTTTTCTTCATTGCTTCAGTGGTTGCTTTAGGCCAAGGTTATATTCAGCCTTAAAGCACAGCTCACAGTGACTTGTGTCAAAACACAATTACACACAGAGTTACAGAGTGCACACATGACCTGCATTAACCTGCCGTTGACCTACGTCGCACCGAGACCACGTTTCTGACTGAACTCTGCAACACAATCAGCAAGGCGGCCCGGCTGCTTTTTTAAACACCTTTATTTCTCTGTCTTTGGAAAAATAGGACGTGGTAATCTATGAGTGCGACCGCTGACCTCTCACGTGACCTTGGCGACTGCAGCAGCAAAGTGAAGAGGCAGAACTGGTTGGATTTTTTTATTAAAGGCTGCTTTCAGAGATTTCCAGGGTTGTTATTTTTGTTGCACTGAAAAACAAGTTTGAGGTTCATGTGTGTTGATGTGTCAAGATCACAACCACGTTTTTCCACTATCTTCTAGAAAAAAAAATTCTAAGACGTTAAAAAAGGGCCAAAAAAACTTCAAAAATCTGGGTTTGAACACAGTTGTGCTCATAAGTTGACATACCTGGACAGAATTTGTTTGTTTTTTTTGCAATTTTTCAAAGAATATGAATAATAACACAAAACACTTTTATTCACTCATAGTTAGTGGTTGGGTAAAGCTAATTATTGTCAAAAAATTGTGTTTAATCTTTTTAAATCATAATGACAACAGAAACTACCCAAAGGACCCTGATCAAAAGTGAACACCTTTAACATCAATGACAGCTTTAGAGACAGGGGTCTTTTGTGGTAGTTGTGGATGAGGCTCTTTATTTTCTCGGATGGTAAAGCTGCCCATTCTTCTTGGTAAAAAGCCTCCAGTTCCTATAAATTCTTGGGCTGTCTCTGTGATGTTTGGTGTATTGTAGCAGGATGCTTTGTGGCATTTGTGTAGTAATGGCTTTCTTCTGGCGACTCGACCATGCAGCCACTTTTATTCAAGTGCCTGCTTGTTGTGCGTCTTAAAACAACCACACTAGTTTTTTTTTCCAGAGAGGCCCGTATTTCAGCTGAAGTTATTTATTTATTTTCTTTGCATCCTGAACAATCTTCCAGGCAGCTGTGGCTCAAATATTTGTAGTTCTACTTAACCTTGGTTTGGTTACAACATAATCAATGTATTAGAGTTTAAACACTGCTTATTGGCATTCTCAATTCCTTAGATATCTTTAAAATTCCTTTCCTGTTTTATACAGTTTAGTTACCTTTTCCCACAGATCCTTTGACAATTCTTCAGCTTTCCCCATGACTCAGAATACAGACACGTGCAGCACTGGATAAAAGATCATTAACCTTTTAAACACACACTGATTACAAGCACAGATCACAGGTGAGGATGGACAGATCACAGGTGAGGATGGACAGATCACAGGTGAGGATGGACAGATCACAGGTGAGGATGGACAGATCACAGGTGAGGATGGACAGATCACAGGTGAGGATGGACAGATCACAGGTGAGGATGGACAGATCACAGGTGAGGATGGACAGATCACAGGTGAGGATGGACAGATCACAGGTGAGGATGGACAGATCACAGGTGAGGATGGATAGATCACAGGTGAGGATGGACAGACCACAGGTGAGGATGGACAGATCACAGGTGAGGATGGACAGATCACAGGTGAGGATGGACAGATCAAAGGTGAGGATGGACAGATCACAGGTGAGGATGGACAGACCACAGGTGAGGATGGACAGATCACAGGTGAGGATGTACAGATCACAGGTGAGGATGGACAGATCACAGGTGAGGATGGACAGATCACAGGTGAGGATGGACAGATCACAGGTGAGGATGGACAGATCACAGGTGAGGATGGACAGATCACAGGTGAGGATGGACAGATCACAGGTGAGGATGGACAGATCACAGGTGAGGATGGTGACCTTTAGTAGCCATTTAAACCTGTTTGTGTCAACTTGTGCATGTTATCAGACCAAAATCACCAGGGTACCTTTTTATCAGTCATTTGGGTAGTTTCTGTTGTCATTAGGATTTCAAATAAAAAGTAAACACAAATGTTTTACAATAAATGGCCTCACCCAACCACTAACTATGAGTGAAAAAATGTTTTTGTGTCATCATTCATATTCTCTGAAAAAATGGCCAAACAATCACAAATTTAGCCACTATGGGACCTAATGCAGTTTTTCTCAGATAGAACCATTACAAACAAAGACCTTTTCTCTCATTTGCAGCGTGAGCCCTTCACGTTACACTACCACCTGATCATACTCCAGCACAGACCGTATTGATTAGAGGGGCTTTAAAAGTAGGTCTGCTGTGTGTTTTAAATGCAAACAACTTGCTCAGCGCTGTCCTCGGGAGACGGGAAGACGTGGAGATTATCACAGAGGCAGATGGGCAGAAAAAACAAAGCGCCAAGCAAAGAGGTTTAGACGAGGAAGTCGGTGAGAGATAATTCCCGCTGCCGTATTTTGCACTGCATATTACCACTTTGATGTTTAAGACACTGCAGATTGGCGGAGTTTGACAACATCAAGAATAAAGACATTTCACATGAATACAATCCCCAAAGCATGCTGGGAAATAATCATTCATCGTCTGTAGCTGTCTAAATGCGGTTTTATCAACTCAATCAAAAACATATGGAGCGTCTGAAAGGTTTGTTGCCTGTGATAAACCAATGTCTTTTAAAATTTATGTATTTTTGTAACGTCTCCAGAAATAGAGATGATAGTAAATTCAATTCTTCTCTAGTTTCTGGTCAGCTTTTCTTTTCTGTGGGTTTTTTCTTGGCTTGGGACCAAATGAAAGAACAGACAAAGCTTTCATTAAGACATTGGAGTTTTACCTGAAAACTTCAATTGAGCCTGCACAAAAAACGAATAAGGCCTTCTACCGTCTCACTGCTCTACGTTTGGCCTCTGCTCATTTTGTTTTACTCTTAGATTGCTTCTTTAGCTCTTTTGCACATGATTAGCCATGCATCTTGCAACAAAAACTCATACCTTTATTATAAATCAGGTTTTTATTTTTATTAAAAAGGTCAAGAGAATCATGATGATTTGGTTGATCCTTTGGTCTTTTTCTTTTTTATATAATATGTTTGGACTTTTTCAGTGTTTTAATCATTGTTAGCCCAATTTCTTTCTTTTAATTGCCATTTAATGCTATTTCAGTCCTCTACTTAATAGTTTTGTTCCTATTTGAGTCCTCTTGATGATTTTCAGCACTGTGTTTTGCATTTTCATTAAAAGCCCATGGACAATCACAAACATGTATTTATTTTTTGGTGACACAAACCTTTGGCAAAAAACTTTTGGATCCCAAAACAGTGCTTGGAAACTACTGGCATTAAGTACAGTTGTGGTATGAAATTACCATAAACCATTGTCATTATTTTTGAACTGATGAAGAACAAATTTGGCAAGCCAAATAGAATCCTTGGCGACCCAGCTGAACTAGCTCCAGCTGCATTGCTCTCAATTTTTGTGTCCTATTAAACACCATTTACCATCTGCCTATTGACGACCAGATCATAAACTGCCAAGAAAAATGTGGTATGTTCCTATTTTCAAAAGTAAATATCTTATTGAATATAAAATTTCAACTTAGAAAAATAAGGTTGTAAAAATATCAAACATTATAATTATGTTATGAATGAAGCATGTGACAATGATTAATTATGTAATCATTACACCTCAACCATGTAATTAATCTCCACTCTTCACCTCTTGTTTGTTTGGAAACTGGAGTTAATACAACACACTGTTTAACACCGTTTCATATAAATGACACAGTTTTTCTTTTCCATATAATAATAATAATGGATTGGATTTATATTGTGCTTTTCTTCCGAGGGACCAAGGGACTCAAAGCGCTTACAGGCCGTCCATTATTCATTCACTCCACAGTCACACACTGGTGAAGGTAAGCTACTGTAACCACAGATGGGGCAGACTGACAGAGACGTGGCAGCCTTTTTGCGTCTACGGCCTCTCCGACCATCACCACATACAGTCACTGAACATTCTTACACATTCATACGAGGCAAGGTGGGTTAAGTGTCTTGCCCAAGGACACAACGACAGTATGAATTGTTGTGAGAGCGGGAATCGAACCCAGTACCTACCACTGAGCCACTGCCGCCCAATATAATATAAAATCAGAGGTCTTTAAAAAAAACAACAGAAAATCCTCAGCAACAAGAAATATGCAAAAACTGGACCTGCTGTAAACTAAGTTGCCTCAGTAGTCATCCAGGTGGGGGAGGGGTGATGGTGTACTTTTATGAATAACACATGACTATTAAACAGCTTTACATATTTTATGCACTACTTTTACCCCGACCAGGATAACCAGTTTAACTTTAATGGATAATATTTAAAAGCATCACTTCCGCTTTATTCCTCACTGTTATTTCTAATCATCTTCCTGTATTTCATTCATTTCATAAACAAAAGTACTCCACAAAAAAGCTGATGAATTGATTTCTGATGATTATGACTTACAGCTTGTGAAAATATCAAATTCAAAATCTCCGAAAATTTGAATATTGTGAAAGTGTTCAGTATTTTCGGCTCAAAGTGTCAAACTCTAATCACCTAATTAATCCAAATCACCTGCAAAGGATTTCTGAGCCTTTTAATGCTCTCTCAGTCTTAGTTGAATTACTAAAATAAATGGAATTTATAACTCGTCACAGCAGGACTTAAATCAATATCAAAGACTGAACCAGGACTAAACAGGTCTAAACTAGGAAGACTATCGTGAAAGGCAAAAAGTTCTATGTCAAGATTATATAAAAATTCATCTCCTTTGATTAGAATAATAAGACTCGCAAATGAAAACAAACTGAAGGATAACTCAGCAAAACAAAACTTACTAATTTGCATTTTAGCGTTTTAGAAATGCTTTGTAAAAATGTAGCTTTAGCTGATGGACTAGTTAATAGAGAGTGTGGCACAATTACATGCACAGAAAATTCAGATCTTAAACTAACCAAAGATTTAAGCACATGGAGGGAAAATATTAACAACTGTCTCAAAATCAGGTCCATCATGTGAAAGTCCTGGGTTTTATGAGCCTATCCACCATTCCAAATTATCTTGTGTTTAGTAAGAAAAAGCTTATAAGTAATTTGATCAAACAAAAGTTCAGATTGTAGATGCAGATTGTACATTATTCTCTTCTGCATCTTCCAGAAAGCTGGAAACACAAAGAGACTTGGTTTGAGTGATGAGACTTGTCATTTAACAGATTCAGCTGAACAGATGTGACGGTACTTTGGCCTTGTCTTCCACACTTTCTTGTTTACTCTTAGCCATCTGTCTGCTCGCCGCGCTTTAACATGCTCCGCGGCTTTAGCTCCGTCCCTCGCGAGTTAGGCTTATCTTCATTTCCTGGCTCTCTTCAGCTGAGATTAGGCCCAAAACGTGGCCATCATTTCACATAAGCTCCCTGGAAACCAGCCATGTTTGTATGTTCCTTTGGATGGTTCGGTTCTGTCGGGGATTGTCTTGAATAAAAGAAGGTAGAGCGTCTTTATGAGAGCATATCAGGTAACGTTTTTGTATTTTACATTGCTCTATAAAGTTAGAAATCCGTCGCAATAAAGAATTTTGAAGAATTTTGAGATAATTGGACTGTTTTTTTTTTGGTAGCTGATTGCTTTAAGTGGAATTGCAGCGCAGCTTTTGTATGTAAGACTTTTATCAGATCTTAACATGCACACAGAAATCCCAAAGATGATAAATTAGTTGTTTGGGTTTATGTTTGGGTACAGCACAATTAGGAAAAAATGCCTCAAATTTTACCCAAGAGTTACGTAGTCTTTTTTGAAAAACAGCAGAAAGTGTGTAAAATGTGCATAAACTAATGTTTTTTTTAAATAAACTCAGACTCACCTTGTCAACTGTTTCTGGTTTTAGAGACTGTTATTTGGGAACACATATTTAGAGAGGATAACAAGAAGGAAAACCTTTCCTCTGCTACTATCGAAGCTTCAGGAGGCAATATAAAAGACCCAAGACACAAGAAAAAGAGCAAGTATCACGGAAAGTTGCCTCAGAATTTGTCCACTTTACAATGAACGGAAACAAATCAAAATTATATTTTTTTTAATAACAATTAAAACATTTACTTTAGATTTGCTCATTTTTCATGGAAACTCTTGTCCTCACTTTATTATTCTTCTGTTTTATCAATCCTTGTTTCCAACATGAGCCAGAAATATCTGTATGGTGCAATTGAATGCAACAAAATCAGTGTTTCTTTCCAGTTTTGAATCACTCAGAGTTATTGACATTATTACCATTGTCCGAGTAACTGGAGGAGGATGCCATCATCATGTTAGGAATGTATTTTAATTAGACTTTTTTGTGTTCATGTGTTTTCATCTTAGAAAGTGTTACTGTTGATTTTTATAAAGTAATCGATGATGACAGAGTGAATTTGTCCGGTGTATTTGCTTTTAACACCACAAAGTCAGGTTTAACGTTATCTTCTCTTTTTTAACAAAAACTGAATGCTTTTATAGACCATGGCCACATTAATGCTGCATTAGTCTGAATGGATTATTGTGGCCTCAATAGTTTCACCTTCTCCTGTAAAAGTATAATCAGAAAAAGACCGAAGTCTAGTTAGACGGTTTAATCAAGTTACGAGCATAAACGCATAAAAAGATTGAAAACCAACAACATCTGAAGCTTATTTTCATCTTTAAGCCCAACTTCATTGATGAAGTTAACCATCATTCATTCTCAGTCTCAGTAAAGGACTAGACTCTTCTATCTCAAGCCTTAATATCTATTCCATCTCTGTGTTCATACTTTTACCCGGCTCGCTCCATTGTCCGTCTGCATCACCCCTTCACCCTCCCCCCGTCCTTCCCCCGAGCCGCCTTTATCTCCGTCCATCAGCCCAGCGCCTGTTCAGTGCTGTGTCGACATCTCCGCCAACATCAAAGACGGACAAGAGGGAAGTTTTGAGAGCGGGAGACAGAGCAGACCCAAAGACATCAACAGAATAAGCAGTGGCTCTGAATCTCTCTTTCACCACCACAGGCAACGAGAGCAAGCAGCGTTTGAAGCTTTAACAGTTAGAGAGAGGGATGGAAATGGAGAAAGATGAAAAAAATTGAAAATAGTCTTGTGTTTTGCCCTTAGAAAGACACAGCTAATGTTAGTCTGCAGCCTGAGGTGGTTTTTAGAGGAAGAAGAAGGACCTGAGAGTAGATGTAAGCCCACATTTTCAGTTCAATGTTAGCAATACTCTGCGTAGTTTATTAGAGGCCGAAGAGCACTTTGATACTGTGCCATTACACAGTCCATTTGGTTTCTTTTAGACTTCAGACAGAAAGTAATGCAGTAGAGAGCGCAGTATCAAGTGCTATTCCGAGAGATCTGGGGTCATTTTGTGAGTTTGTCCCATTCATTTGTAAGTTCAAACTATTCAAAACAAAGAGATGCCTAGGTTCATTTTTCTTTACATAGAGAGGCTAACTCGAGACAGTTTAGAATAAATTAGTTTATTTAAAAAAGAGACATTGCAATTTTATAAAACACGTGATTTAAAAGGAGTTACCCAAAAGTGTGCGAGTTGGCCACAACTTGTGGCCTGATGCCCGGAACATACGTACGTAGGCTACGATTCAACTTTGGTGAAAAATAGGCAGCGATAGCTAACTCGAGCGGCGATCCGAAGAGCATCAGACTTTGAAAGTAGAAACATGTTACAGGAAAAATAAAAACTGGGTTTCAGTTCAATAAGAGTGACAAAATTTGTAGCATATATTTGTTTAAATGTTGAATGGTACTTTTTTAGGCACTCAAAGCACTTTACATCAAGCACTCACACGTTCACACTGTGTTGGTGAAAAGGTGCCTATGTGGCCACAGCTGCCCTGGGGAAATTATACCAAACACAATACACATCAGCAAACGTAAGTAAAGTCAAATGTATACCACTGAGACCACCACTGTTCTGGAAAACAGTCATCACCAGCAAACAAAAATGAGCAAGTGCTTTGTGACATACATAATGTAAGTGACGGTTAATCTAACTGGCCAGATAGTCTCGTGCACAGAACCATCTGGAAGAGCTTCAAAAAAGTGCAAAGGGCAGGTTCTTGCATCTGAGTCACCTTTATCCAGCGCCGTGTTTTTGAAGCAGTTTCCAAAGGCCCTTATCAAACCTAAACACACGTAATTTGTCTTTTATTTCTGTAAAGTACTTTGAGTTACCCAGTGTATGAGTTTTGGTATATAAAAAAAACTGCTCGTACCTTTGCTCAGACTCCACACCATGGGGCTGACTGGTGGAAATCTAATTTTTAGAGACAAGTTGGACTTTTGTGAGTTTGTGACAATTGGAATTAACAGAGCCCCACTAATACTAACAATATATGTGAAAATAACATCGTGAACACCCAATAAAGACACGACTTAGGCTCTCAACTGTATCTGTTTAGTCTGGTTCACCTTGCTTCTTGCAATCATTTTGATTCCTGAATTTAACCACCACGGAAGTCAAAAGTGATTTCTGTAGATAGATAGACATAAACTCAGACTGTCTTTAGCAAATGCACCAATCAATAAACACCTTTGATTGAAAATGAACAGACGCCCTCCTTGAAAGATGATAGACGATTGAGGTTTCAGAAAAAAAACAGAACCCAAACCAACCATTGTTAAAAGTTTTGTTTCCCAGTGAAAGTCTAATATGGCAGAAGAAAAACAATGTGTTGTTGCTACATGTCACCAGCTCATTACCACAGAACCAGACTCCTCATTAACTGTACTTTTGACTTTCGGTTGTGCCACAGTCTAAACGCAACAATAATAAAAGGTTGTTTGTTGGTCACCAGGTTTACTGACAACAGTATTAAAGTCTTGTAAATCCCCAATTAAAGTCAAGAGAAGGAAAACAACTGACAAAAGCATTCTGTTTCCTGTTCACAAACAAACTGTTGACTCGTGACTCGGCCAAACTGTCCCTGTGGCTCTGTGCTTTTGGACGGCGGGACATAACTCACTGCTACAGCTGGCTGTATGAGCACAGACCTTTGGACGGAGCTATGACTAACCCAGACGAGTCGGGCTCAGTGAAGTGCTCCTCGAGGGCCGCTGTGTTGCCTTTTGGTGACATTTTCAGGCCAATCACTGAACTCATCAGCGAGGGCTCTTGAAGTGTGCTGTCGGCTTGAGTCGAGCACTGGTCTACATAATGAACTCAAGCTGCACAGGCAACAGTAACGACACTAACAAATCTGCTCATGAGCCCTGCTTTTACTAAAACACAATGCTGTTAGACGGAAAGCACGTCTTCTTTATGAAAAGAGAACATTATATCAATAAAAGGACTTCAGTTACCATCACTAAACCCCTGTGGGGAAATTACTTGTCAGCAGCCACCACTAGGGGGCATGTTTGTGTAGTTTGTGGGGGAAAACCAGAGTACCTGGAGGAAACCCACCCAAGCAACTCCACTCAGAGAGGACTTTTATTTAGAAATAAAAGATCTTTCCAGATGGTTAAGTTTAGATTAAGGTCCATGTTTCGCCTGACCAATTGTTAGACCAGTGGTTGTTCTATAACTGGAAGGGTGGTGGTTCGATTCCCGCTCTCCCCATGGTTCATACTGCCGTGTTCTTGGGCAAGACACTTAACCCACTTTGCATCCAGTGGTGTTCCAGCTTTGGATAAAAGTGTTAAATGATTAAATGTAAATGTAGTTATGGACAATATTCACTCTGGACACTGACTGTAGCATTAGACTTAGCACAGTTGACAGAGCGGCAGTAAAGAAACTTGATTCCTCATTATAGTTTGTTTTTCTAAATTTAAGCAACACAGCTTTAATAAATGACAGTTAAATGAATAAAAAAATTATAAAATATTTGGAGAATATATATTTTAGGGCTAAAACTTATATGACTTTAAAACTAGAATTAATCAAATTAGATTTTCTGCCCGGTCATAATGTTGCGGCGCAGTAATTGTTTAGACAGACTTTGAGGTTTGACTAACATCAAGGTTACTGGTGGATTAACATAACATATGTCTAAAGATAAAATTGCAGTTTGATGAATACAACACATTGTTTAATTATGTATGTGGCCATTTACCACAGAACAGTTTTTCATCAAAAGCATAAAGCAGTGATGAAGAGCCATATGGAGACTATTATTCTCTCGGTTTCTCCTGCACACTCCTCCACAGTCGGTCCATCTATAGGCGAGGTTTCACCGACGCCCGCCTCTCTACCCTCTCCATCTGCACCAAACTGCTTAAAGTGATAATGAGTTGTTTTTAATAATTAATTTGCATATAAAAGCTGGAGCGTCTGTGTGGGTGGCACAAACAAACCCCGGATCACAGTCTGGCTCCTGGCGTCGCTTCAGAGAAAAAACGAGCAGCGAAAAGAGAAAAGAGCCGAAAGGGAAACAAAAGATGACAAAAGGAAGATTTGTGCCGTGACGAGTTTGGCTTTAATGTAATGTTTAATAATCTCTGGCAATCGGTCAATAGTACATTATGATCAATCATTATAAGCTCCTTTTAAGCTCCTTTCTGGGATATTTGTGGTAATTTGTCCAGACAATATCCCCTCTGTATGTGTCCGTGTCCCATTTAAGAAGAAAAAAAAAAGACAGAAAAAGGAGAAAAGTGTTTATCCAAGAGCCATCACTGACCTCAAATGTGCAATAAAAGGACTCTGGTGCATAATGCTGCGGCTTTAATGCTATTTTATATAATCATTTTTTTGTTCAGATGATGCTTAGTGTTTTCTATATATTCTAGTAAAGCAAAGAGTCCTGAACCTTGAATCTAGTGTGACATAATCTACCCATCACAAGGCCTTTACACAAAAGGCCAAGGGCTTTTGAAAGTAAATAAACCAACAGCACATGGCTTATTTGCAGAAATTACCTGCATTTTACAAACATTAGTTTGGTTTTCACCTTTATAACATGCTTTAAAAGACAATCAACAATCAGTACACCTTTTGGTGAAACGTACTCCGACTGAGCAGACCTGTACCATATCCTTCCAATGGAAACCAGGCTAAAAGTTTCACAACTCAAATGAAAAACAACTCAAATGAAAAACAAATTCAAGTCACATAAAGCTGTACAAGCCATGTTCTAGAAACGTCGAGTCTGTGAGACAGACCTACTCTGTTCTGATTGGTCAAACATTGCTGATTCCACAACAAAGATACAAAAACGCACATTTCATATTTTCCAGACCAGACGCTAATGCATGCCTTGGGTTTTCATCTAAACCTTTCACAACACCATATTTACCCACTTCTATCAGCAAGGGTTGTTCAACATCCATGAACCGTGAGGTCACATGAGACAGTGGAAGACTTCAGTAAAGAATCGGTATTATTTACTCACTGTTAGCGACCTTTTATCGAATGCTCGTTCTCAGACCTGCTCAGTGCACGGTCGAGAAGCAGCCCACTCGTTTCGACAACACAAAACAAGACGAGGAGATTACACCCTCCCGCCCACACGCACACCTCCGTATAGCTCCGCTTTTGTTCTGCTTCAAAAAACATAAAAAAGAATCAGTTTCAGTCTAGTGTTGATGTATGAGGGCTTGCTGTTTCACATCCAATACACACCACGCCATTTGGACCAAAACTGATGGCTTTTATCTCACGGAAAAACCCACCGTGATGGATGGAATCGCCAAAAAAGATTAAAAACTACAAACTTTTCTGCCTTTATAGACAACACAGTGGATGCCAGCTACAAGGCCTTGGCACAAAACTGACCTGGAGCTGATTCAAAATGTCTTGAGTTTGGAAACGAGGCCAAATATAAAAAGCAGTCATTAGTCTTTTCAACACAATGCCTCTACGATGAAGGTCTTTAGTATTCATCCCCTGCAGGTAAACAGTGGATAAGCATTAAGGTTTGAGCGTAAAAAAAGAAGAGTATATGAGAAAAGTAGGTAGTGGAGACGTTTTAAAAGTAATATTAAACACAGTGGACTTTGATGGGGAATAAATGTCTTTCTTGAAAACAGGTTTAATGAGGCAAAACAAAATAGTTGCAGGTGTAGTGTGTACTCACAGGAGGCGAGGGCAGGGCGTCCTTATCATAGTACTTCTTCCTCTCGTACTTGTCCCGGATGAAGACCTCCACTGCTCTGAGCGTTAGGGTAAAGGACAATAACATACTGAAAGCATATTCAAATCATTTATACAATTGGAAAAGTGAAAAAGTAAACCAATGAAGGCAGCCATATGTCTGTACAGAATATTGTATATGAACATAAATAAATGCAAATACATCTACAGACCCCCTTTTCCTTCTCTCAAGGTTTACGTGGCATTTATTTTGCTGCAGCACATAATTCATAAATCATTCTTCATTGTTTGAAAGACAATAGATAACCCTCAAAACCTAAACATGCAAACCGTACTTCATAAGCTTAAAAACATTTTCTCTCTCATCCGAAGAATAAGCATTCTGAGTGAGAGGCAAAACCTCATCAAACCTACAATCTCAACTACTGTAGTGTCTTATGAGCTAGATACATACACATATACATGGTTTACATGTTTTTATATTAAAAGACACTGGTGTTCATATAAATTACAGTCTATTCATAAACATGTGTGTATTGTTTGTGTATTTGTGTGCCTTCTTTTAAAGACTCAATTAGGTTGATCTAAGCTCTGTATATTCTGTAAATACAGTATTTTTAAGCTCTTCTGCTTAAACAATTGGTCAGGTCGTGTTTCCTTTGAGCTATAACCAACCCAACATTGAAGAGAACTTATTTTACGGTGTCTCATCATCGTGAACAGTAAAAATAGAGTTTCCAGTTAAAGGTGTTGCATCTCGTCCCACTATTGGTCAGTAATCGATTACTTCAGTGAATTTAATGTTAACTTTCTGAGCACTGCTTCAGCATTTGATAGAATTTATTTTATGATTTTTCTTTTTGATTTCTCACTCCAACTGGCTACACGTGTGTAAACGCAGATTCTTTTACACTGCTCCCTCGAATGATAGATTTGGGACATCAACAACAGCCCTCTGTCTCACTGAAGGATCGCTAACTGTAAATTTAAACTAAACCTGTCATAAACGGCACTTCATTAGTTAGATTGCCGGTTCTTGTCCCACTGTAGTTTCCACACATTCCCACTCCCAGGCCGCCATCACTCCCCGACACTGCATCAGCTCTAATCCAGCCTCTCTTATCTCCACATTTCAGCAGCGATGCCTCTTTTGGGGATGCAGTAATAGACTTCACAAGAATGAGAACTGATGACCACCCGCTCAGTGAGGCTCGGAGGCTGCCGCAGCTGCACCTCAAACCAACATCGGCGTTATTAGTGTTGACTGCGAACGCGTCGGAAGCTGTACTGCAATCTTCACCGAGGCAGGGACTGATGGGACGGTGTGAAGAAAAACAAAGAGGGATGAAGATGGATGGAGATGAAAGAGCAAGACGAGACCTAAAAAACTGGGACTACTGGTAAAAGAGCAATAACTTAAAATAGTGACCAGTTTGCTCTATAAGATAATAAGCTACAACCTTCCCTATTTGTAATGACATAACACTTCAAGTCAATCAAGGACTTAAATCACCAAAATATGTAATGGTTTTTGAATAAGCTTATATTAAAAAAATGTATGCTAACAATATAAAACAGTGTAATGCTCATTGATATAGCATTGACTTAATACAGTTTAAACAAAAAAACAATGGTTGACTAATGTTCTTTTAATGCAAATGTCACAATCTCTCTTTATCTATCGTTATATTAAAGCTTTCTAACTTTCTAAACCCAACTTACTGCTTTTTACAACTTCTTTCACAAGTCAAGCATATCACAGCATAACCTCAGCATATGAATCTTTAAAAGTTTAGGCCTCAAACACAACTTCCTCCTGCCTCCCATCAACAAGAAGAGAAACCCTTTTAATAATGAACAAAATGTTAAAAATGGCCATAGATTTATCAGACACATTATGTGTTTTTATTCCAGAAACATTATTACAAATATCTATTGCTCCAAGGCCAATGAGTAAACTTGCAACTTAATGTCCCTGTTTACCTCTCTACAGTCCAATTACACAGAGCAGTTTCAAAAAATGAGGAAAAAGGTGAAGAAAGTGGTCCCCGGTCGATGTCACAGTCACTTTTTAGCATTTCATCCAGACGTTAAATATGCAAACTACATTTCAGAGTCTGTGGAAACGGCCACTTACCAAGTCTGTCCACTGTGATAATGGCCGCTTAGAAGAATCAAATTACACTGCAGTCAGAGACGCACTTTCCATTTGTTTGTGACAGAACCCTAAGGACTGAGAAGAGAGAAGGTGAAATGACTGGGACAGGGAGAGAAATGAGGAAAAACTGTTTGTCTCGTGGTGTTTATATCAAACCTGTGTATCCTAAAGCTATTCTAGTTTTCTGTTTTATTGTCGTTGTCATTGTAGCTTCATCTATCTGTTCTCTATTTTCTACAACAGAGAAGAGATATAGTGTCTACAGCTGTGGACACTAGATCAAATGCAGGAAAAAGAACTTGTCATCAGCATTTGTGTAGCTTGTCACAAAATTTAAAGGATATTAGCTTTCTTTTATGGTCCGTTAGCTCTGACAAAACCATAAAATATAATTAGTACAAATCTAGTCAAATTTTGTAAAGACCGAAGACACTGTTTATATTGAAACATGTTAGCATCAGAGCCAAACAGTGGAGACAGTAAAGTGCAAACAAGGTGTGAATAGTACAAAGCTTCAGTGCACTTCGCTTACAGCACCAGCCGTACATCCGTCATCATCTCACCACATCTTTGTCCTGCCCACTCTAAAGATCGTCTGGAGGGTCATTGTTCACACACCACACTGACCCGAGGAGTCCATTATATTCACACATGACGCCTGTCCAGAAAAAGAACACATGTGAAGGGGACTTTAATAAACTCTTTTAGACACTATACTTTTCTGTCAGGTGCATAATCACATGGCACTGTCCAATAAACTCCGCTGAGTCACATGGTACTGTCCAATAAACTCCTGAGTCACACAGCACTGTCCAATAAACTCCTCTGAGTCACATGGTACTGTCCAATAAACTCCTCTGAGTCACATGGTACTGTCCAATAAACTCCGCTGAGTCACATGGTACTGTCCAATAAACTCCTCTGAGTCACACAGCACTGTCCAATAAACTCCTCTGAGTCACATGGTACTGTCCAATAAACTCCTCTGAGTCACATGGTACTGTCCAATAAACTCCTCTGAGTCACATGGTACTGTCCAATAAACTCCTCTGAGTCACACGGTACTGTCCAATAAACTCCTCTGAGTCACACGGTACTGTCCAATAAACTCCTCTGAGTCACATGGTACTGTCCAATAAACTCCTCTGAGTCACATGGTACTGTCCAATAAACTCCTGAGTCACACGGTACTGTCCAATAAACTCCTGAGTCACATGGTACTGTCCAATAAACTCCTGAGTCACATGGTACTGTCCAATGAACTCCTCTGAGTCACATGGCTCTGTCCAATGCCATTTAATTTAATTTAATTTAATACTCTCACCTGAATGACTGAGAATCTTCCAAAACACTATACTTACTGTTTAAAAGGAAATGTCAACCACTTAAAAGTCAATGACCATCTTTTTTGTCTTTTACAAACTAATGTGCACGAATATGAGCACTTAATAAATTTAACATGAAATCTAATAGCTCTTTCTTTCCTTAAGTGGTTTTCTGTCATGTATCTGTTTTTACAGGCTAAGGTAAGCTAATATTTGTGTGTTTACTTTGTATTTCCCTTGTTTACAAGTTATTATTATGCCACAGATGGTCTCTGGTGGTCTCTTTTATTCAAATGTGACATATATAGTTCAAAGAATTACTTTTATGATGCATTGTGGGAAATTTTGAGGGCACAACCTTTGGGTCACTACGCATAAAGTCACAAAATGGCATAATTACTATATTTATACACTATGATTATTCTTTTTTTTTCTATTGGTATGTAAATGGAGAAATTTGGAAGGTACAATCTCCTTTTTTTTTTTTATAAATACTTGGCACTAATGCCAATAAACGCAGCAACACCACCATTAAAAAACCAAAATGAATCCACACTGACAAACCCTTGACATAAAATTGTAAACAGACTTCAAAACGTGTGCAAACAAGAGGTAATCAAACTCCATTTTCAGAAGCAGGACCAAAGTGATGTTTAATAGAAGTGCACACTTGGAGGCAGCAGCTCCTAATCCTGGGTGTGTTATCTGCTGTTTTCAGCCAACGGCGCGGCTGTCAGGACGACTAATGGACTTCAAAAGTGAGAAGAATGATGACCGCCCGCACAAATGGGCCTGCCAGATACAAGATAGGGTATTAGAGCCGCATTTTAAACAGGGAGATTATTTATTTCACTCGAGTGGTGGAAATATGAACATATGCCGTCGAGTTAACCGCACAGCTGTCTCGTCGTGTAACGCGGAAAAAAGGACAAGATGGAAACTGCTGTTCGACTGGTGTTTTTACAAACCGCGCTCAAGACGCTGTGGTTAATGAGCAGAATGACACTCAGAGATCTGACCAGGAAACTGTGCTGGGCTTTTTCTGCACACGCAAACAGTTCTGAAGTTATCTGTACTGCTGCAGCAGATTATGAAGACAAGTGTTGTTGGCTCATAACTATATTTATGGTATTTTTTTTTTTTTAGAAAGATGGTTGCAACACTGCGGCTGCCATCCAATTCAGTCTGTTGTTCTGAACTGTCGTCTGTGGATCTGTAAGATAAAAAAAAACCTTCAGGGGTCGCCACAGCTAATCATCGAGTGGGTCACATAATTAGTCCGGTATAGGTTATTACGACGGCTGCTTTGGGCAAGATGTCCCGTCAAGGTGAAGAGCTGTCTCGTGGCTTCATCTTGTCTCATCTCGTGGGATTTGTGTCTCGCCACAGCCCTACCAGATGCCCTTTCTGACCCAACCCTCTCCTTTTATCCGGGTCTGGACTGGCAAAAAAGTACCCTGGCTGGTGAGACCCTCTGAGGAGGTACCTTTATTTATAACGTCTAAAGAAGACTGATGGTAACACGTCCCACCAATGATTAACACAGAATAACTGACTTTTTGATGTTAAAAAATGGAAAAGCATTTATGTCAAAAGTGTATCCAATAAAACCAGCCACTGACAGCAAATCCAACCAACTTAACTATTTTTCTAAATGTGTCAGAAGGATACTGGTCCGACTGCGGGCGTCTGAAGCTCTCTGGGAGGTGGGCTTCGTACATCTGTTTGGCTCTGGTGTTGCCCATGTCCACCATGCTCTGTCAAGAGAGAAGAGAGAAAAACATTGGGACACAATGCGCAAGAACGAGAATAACTCATCTATTTTTTTCCTTCTCACTTTTCCCATTTTTTGCAGCCCCTTGAGCCAAGTTCGGAACATACCATTAGGGCATATGACAAATAAACTTGAACTGAAACAGCTACTTCTTTCACTTCACGGCTCACATTTGCATTCGACCCGGCTCCTCCTGGGAGTCGCCAACACTGGGTGAAAGACACACTGGCCGTATGTGTCGGGGCTAAATTAAGAGGAGGCTGATAAATGGGGCGATGCTTGAAGAAGTCGAGGAGACGGTCTCGGAATAATCAGCCATCGAGAATTAATTAGTCATTGAAAACGGTGATTAACATTCAGAGAAAGGAGCGCTCCGTTCACACTCAGCTGATGGATGAGCCCCGCTTTGAAAAACACACACTTGTTTTACAGCCGCACGGACAAAACAAGTGGATATTAACAAGAGGATGATTGAATGGACGACTGGCAAAGCTTAGGTGAGTTTCACAAAGAAGAGTTGCATAATCCATCAATAGGCTCCAGTGTATTTAGCTGCACAATGTGTCTCGAACATTTGCTTTTGTTCTACTGAGTTGTAGCACATGATATTCATTTATCTTTTTTCAAGCTTCACCCATGGACCCTCCCTCCAGGTGCAGTTAATCCTTGTTAGGACCATTTCAGGAGCTAAAGGTCTCAGATAATTTCTAAATATCCACAATATGGCTTTATTGAATGTTTTAAAGAAACTGAATATAAAACTAAACTAACACAAAGGGGAAACTAATTGTTAACTGTGGGTTTTTGTCCATCACTGAGGTTTTTAAAACTATCCATCTATGTTGGATAAAAAAGGAGCTTAAGGTCTTTGGATATAAAACCAACCTCTTTTATTTCACTCTGCTCAATAAAAGAAGCTTGGATTTTATGAAAAAAAAGAAGCTTGGAACATTTGTTGCACATTTACAATTGTTCTTGGGTTTTGTATTACTGTAGAATACTTTTGTAATGCTGTATTTTGCACTTGAGTGTGTAAAACTGTGCTTTTTAAAATGTTCCTGTTTCAGTTTGGAGTAATGAAGTATATTTCATTAGATGCTCATTGATTCGACTCTGGAGACTGTGATATCATGTTTATGAGTGCATGTCTTACTGAATGGTGGAGGAGTTCTATCTGAAATGTGTGTCTGTGAGTGTTTACCTGGATCTGCTCTGACGTCCACTGGTCCAGGTTCACAGACTTGACTCTGGAGATGTGGACCCCCAGGTTGCGGTGGATCCCAGCGCAGCGAATGCACATGAACACACCGAGATTCCAGGACGCCCATCGTGGACCTTCAGATAAAAGATAACACCAGCAGAAGAGGGAATAATGTCAGGACGAGATGGAGATGGAGTCAGACGCCCCTAACGCCTGCCCTGACAAATATTCATTTTTAGGGAAGGGCTACTTGCTCGCTTATTTTTTTTTTCAGTTTTTCTAAGGTTTCTGTTACTTTTACTCTTCTTTTAAAGCCCTTTTTTTTTTTTAGTTTTCTAAGATTGAAGCTAAAGTACTGTTCTTAAGGCAGTGCTTATCTGAACAATGCTAATCTCCATGTACATGAACATTTTATGGAGCTGTCGGGTTAACGGCTGTGGCAGAGGTTCACAAAGACAAACTAAATGGAAGCAATCTTTTTATGTTGGAATACGCTCTGGTCACGTTTAACTTGGGAAAGAAAGACCTTTAAAAAGTTCTATTCCACCCAATGAAAGGAGCCTGTTCCCAGAGCTGCCCAGGAAGGACAAACACATTCATGTTTCTTTTCTTTTCCACTGTGTTTGTTCTTAGACAACAACATGTCCCTGCAGGGCTACCGTAGGTGCTTACAGACTGTAGAAAGCAGACGTGAATTGGTTTAATTGCAATCTTTAATGTAAAAAGAATATACATTGTACCTTTAAGAAAGACAAAAATACTAAAATGGCAGATTGATTAACATAATAATACTGATATTAAAGGAGAAAACATTGTAGTCAATCTTTTAAAGACAAATTTGAAGATAATTTTTTTTTAAAGTCCTTCACATCTTCATGAATCTCTCCCAGTTCTATTCTGACAGAGAAACCCCTGCTGCGTCGTCAATATAAGAGTCTCAGTCGACGGCAGAAAAGAAAAGATCATATTTCAGAGTCACAGTGGAGTCAGTCTCTCACTTTAAAACACACTCATATCTTTGAAAGGACAAACAGCGGGAGGCTTGGATCTCAGAGGAGGCATGGTTCTGGGGAAAAAAAAGCCTTTGTGTCTGCTTCAAACTGGTTTCTTTTGCCTTTGAATGTCTTCCTTGAGTTCTCAATTTTCTAATAAATCAACACAAACCATTACATTAGGGACACAGCTCAGGAACGCGTAAGTGTAAGATTACGAGCAAGAAAAAAGTGATTAAATATTCTACTCTTCCAAATGAAGACCGACTGTAAAGAGTCTCTGAGTGAGTGGACCAGCCATTCTAAATAAAAGCATCAGCTGGCACAGAATATAAATGTGAGTTATTCCAGTTGGACACACCTTCAGGAGTATTCCCAATAAATGAACCCTTACCAAACACAGGATCGGCCACAAAAGGAAACCCTGCTCAGGGACGTGTCAGTGTGAGCGGGAGAGGCCTCGAAAACTCACTCCAAAGCACTTCCAGAAACGTGTCAGTGTGAGGGGGGGAGGCCTCGAAAACTCACTCCAAAGCACTTCCAGAAACGTGTCAGTGTGAGCGGGGGAGGCCTCGAAAACTCACTCCAAAGCACTTCCAGAAACGTGTCAGTGTGAGCGGGAGAGGCCTCGAAAACTCACTCCAAAGCACTTCCAGAAACGTGTCAGTGTGAGGGGGGGAGGCCTCGAAAACTCACTCCAAAGCACTTCCAGAAGCTTCTTTTGACCACGACCGATACATCCTTATGTAAAACCAAGCACAAGCTGCCATCTTTCGTTTTATTTTCATGTCTCTGAGGTTTAAAACAAATTTATTTTAAATTCAATGTAGTCCGCACTAATCAGCTTTCGAAGAGTGAAAAAACGAGGAATCTCTCATAAAAAGTATCGCTGTTTAATTAACTCCATATCAACGGCTGGTTTCCACTGTTTTTGATAATAACTCTTGAATAGCACTGTAATTATGAAAGCCATTTTATTCCTCTCAATACTTTTCATTTTGAGATTAATGGTTTTAATTAAATGCTAATATCACCAAAAACCTATTTCCATTCACAAAAAAGCTTTAGAGCTTGATGAAAGAAAGACGAGTTCATTCAGGTTGGTTTTCACAGTTTTCATTAATTCCTGGTTCAAAGGTCAAAGCGGCAGGAGTTGCATTACTATGTTGTATAAAGTGAATGTGCAGGGAACTTTTGGATTTTAATTAGGACCATTTCTTTTAGTGTTTTGAAGTAAAGGAACTCCTAACTTTTACCGCTCATATTATTATTACATCTGCCTATTTTTAGAAGTAATTAGCACTTTTTTTTTTACCTCCTCCTAGGGTGGACGCAAACCTCTGATCGGCTGGATGATGTGTACTTTTGTGTACTTTTGTTTTAAGGGCTGTTTTAATTTTTGTGTCTTTTCCACAGTTTATTTTACCAGTAGCAGTTTTCTAATAAGAATAACGGAACTGAAGAAACGGTTAAAGCAAAGGCATCTGGACTTAGTTTTCAAGGTGAAGACGTTGCATCTTTTTATTCTGTGTTTAGCTCTCGCACCAGTCGATCTCAGAATTGAAAAAGTCTCTTGGAATTAAAAGATCTTCACTTTGAAATCTAAGTTCAGATGAATCTGCTTTAACATTTTCTTCATGACCTGGATGACCGAGAACCTTCACAGACAATAATGGAAATGCAGATAATTAGCATTTTCCTTTAGACAATATTGATTCAGATTTACTTTATACATTACAGAGATGAAAGACAACATGTGGGATCTGTCATTGAAGTTACATTAGTTAGACTGCAGTTGATTATTACAGATGTTTTTGAGAGCCACATTTAGTCTCCTGCCCGCCTTGATGGGGACACAATCTGATGATATTACATTAAACCCAAGTACCTTATAAACCACACTGATAAAACACCATCATTTCAACAGGCTGCAGTCCTCTACGTTTTGGCTGCACCTCTTTAAAAACCATAAAGCTTAACTCAACGACAGGACCTGGACCCGAGTCAGAGCCAGGCCTGAGCTGTTCTGGGCTGGAGCTGCGGGACACTCAGTCCGGTGTGTCCTGTAAGAGCATCAGTGTGTTAATGCAGCGGCACAAATGCGCTCAAGGCCTAAAGGAGCATTAAGGCAGGGATGGCTGAGTGTTAAGCCTAAATCAAGCCGCTCAGTCGCCGTAAGCCGGACTCAAAATCTGCAGGATATCTCTCCAAATGGGAGCATCTTTTGTATTTCCAACATGCAGCCAGTTCTGGTCCAAACAACTCACCATTTAAACTTTTGCAACTAAACTAAGCACAACATTTTGATTTATCTTCAGCTGCAGTCAACAAAATCTTCAATGAATATATTTGCTTTGAGTCAAGACTCAATGGTTTCTTCTGGTACGGACATAAAGAACTCTTAGATTTAGTCTGTAAACAGTTGAACAGGATGTTCAAGACAGAGAATGTTTCTTTTATGAAAGCTTTTTTTTACTGGCAAAACATTTAGACACATTAAAGCGTATAAAAATTGACAGTCAGCTAATAATATAAAATAATGTCTTAACGCTTACGTTTTTTTTGGACTGGGAGTGTTGTACAGGCTGCGTTTGCCAGAGTTATGGTGGTAGCTAGAGTTGCCTTCACCATAATATTGCTTCAGATACTGGGTTCAACACAATGCACTACAGTAAGAGTAAGTCCTGTGCTTTTCATTAATTAACAAGACCCTCGCCGTCCACCATAGTCGGATTCTCTCCCCCACAGTCTAAAAACAAACTCGAACTAGTACCAAAGGCATCAACGAGGGGAGACAGATGTTTTTAGAATGAAAGGGACAGCTCAGCTTTAGGCATGGGAAGTTTTCAAAAGCACTTGTGTGGTGTGTAACATGTAACACAAGAAGATAAACGGAGCAAGTGACACTAACCTGTCCTTTTTAAAGACTGTCCCTGATATATTTTTTCTTCTAGTTGTGGAAAATGGTTTAAATAGTATATTTTAAATGATTTGTGAAAAAACAGGCTTTAAGATGCCATCTACTGTTTATTACAGAGTATTTTAAAAGATGGGAACCTCTTACTCAGGAACGGAAAACCTTGGCCTATCACATTCTTGAAAAAGAAATGCTCCCATTGGTCGATACCAGCTTATCTTTTGACGTTCCAGGAAGTATAAAGTGTATTTTCAGCTTGAATATGTCTTTTAACAGAGAAACAGCTCAAAAAAGAAAAGCATCAACAGCGAAAAGGGAGGCAACGTAAAACGAAGCAGCAGCGGTCCCTAGACTGCTCTGGGGCGTGGACGATCAGGTACTGGAGCTTTAAGTTACTGATGATTGTAAACACAACTGCCCTTTATGGATTCAGACAAACCTCAGACAAATCTTAATCCAATCTTAAAAATCCAAGACAGTGACAGATCTGTGACTGATTTCAAGTCCAACTGCGTGAAACACAGTAGTCTTCTGTCTCAGTCGCAGACAAAGCGTGTCACACAAACCTGACCCAGAGACAGTTTCCCCAAAGCCTCGCTGAGTGACAGACTCCTTCCAAAAAGGGGGACAACCATTGGAGCGTGAAATTAAACCCCAGCAGGAGGACGGTCCAGACCGCGGTGATGCTGTGAGACACGGGGGCCACAGCTGAAGAGTTGTTGTTGCATTTCCACTCTAATCAATCAGATGTTTACCTCCTCACTATATCCTCTGACGCCAAAGTTGGAAGGTTAGGATTAAAGCTCTGCAAAACAGGCAAATAAAAATGTTTTCTCTGAGTTTTATGGATGTAATCCTTCATCCAGAGCTCAGTGGATCAATATTTATGAGCAGCAACAAAAGTCTTTGGTCAAAACAGAGCAGGTTCTTCCTCTGGGAACAAGATAATAAGAAAAGGAAAGGATTTGGACTTGTCTGACTTAACCCTCAGGATGTTCACAGTGAGCGTAAAAAAGGGCTCCAAATGATGCACTGTCTCCAATTACAGACGGTGAAGGTATTACCTAAATATAGGTTATACCTTACATTACCTACATTTGTTTTGTATTTACATTTTTTTATGAACCAATAAGTTATCTTCTGTAGTTTGACTTTTGACTGGCCTTTGGTCAATGTATAATTTTATTTTCACAAAACCTTTTATTCTGTTTTCTTTGATTAGTTTTAGGGATGCTTTGAAACAACTAAATCCAACAAAGCCAAAATACTTACACAATGGCAAAAAGGCAAAACGGTGTGTTATTATATTGTGACTTTTTGCAGCAAACTAACATAAACTTTAGGTTTGATTTAACAAGACGCTTATTAAAGCGGCTCTTTGCAGGTTGGTTGTAATGTTAGAAAAACTGTTGTAAAAACTCACTGGCGACGAGCGTCTGCCTGCCCCCCTGTCTTCTCGTTTGACCATGAGCAACGGTTTTCTCTGCTTTTGCTTCTTTTTCGCCGCTCTGCCAGCATCAGTGTCCGAGACTGACTGGGCCGAGTGTTTGTGTTTGTAGTGTTGTTAAGCATTCGTTTCTTGTTAGACCCAAGACTCTCACAAGACTTTATGACTCGAAACGGACGGTGGGTCACCAGCTGGTCCCCGGCCAATTCTTGCAAGGCTGTTTTTTCACTAAGAGGCGTTTGGAGGAGTCGAGTCCAAGTCACAGAAAAGTGTGGCTGCAAAACTAACTGTGATTTTAGTTTGTGCCGGATGTTGTTGAATAATCTCTAAAAGTGATGCTTGATAAGAAACACTTGCTTTATTGGAGATTATTTTAAATGTAGCTGTCATCTTTTCCTTTTGATTCTTCTGTTTGTCTGAAGGATTATTCTGTATTGTCCAATAAACAGACTGCAGTGTTGAGCTCCACTTTGTAGAAAATGGAAAAAACCACAGCCAAGGCCGAGAAAACAGGTCTTATGTTTTAAAGACAGGAGTTGGAAATCTCTTAATCAGAAAAAACAGCAGTTTTGATATTACTGTATTAGAGTTTGGTTTGTACAAGTATCCTACTGAACCATCCTTCGGCTGAATATTACTTGGAGCTTTTATTAAACAAAAGAAACCTTTTATTTCAGGCAGAACAGCACTGGAGGCCAGAGCATAACACGTCTCCTTCTGAAAAAGATTAACAGTGTCCATTTCCTTCAGAGTAAATGACAGATACAGTCAGACTAGAAGGACTCAGAGAGGAGGGGGTAAAACAGTGCGATGCTGCCTCCTGGTGGTGATTACTGACACTCAGTGGTTATTGCACGCCTCATAACCTCATAAAAGCTCATCACTGCTGCTTATTGTTGCTCTTAAACAAGTGCAGCGCAGACACTTCATAAGCACAGACAGATGGTGCTGTAAAAGTCTGATCAGAGCTGATAAAAACTGAAGAGGAGACGCAGGGACGAGCGCCAAGGGGCAGAAAGGAAAGATGTCTCCAAGGCTACAGTCTGCCAAAATATACCAGAGACGTACTTCCTGTTTAGTTTTGAAGCTAAGAAACAACAGAGGACAAAACAACACATAAATGATGGACAGAACAATAATGATATTTGTTCATCTGCTGCTGATGAAAGGCATGGAGTGAGTTTTCTTTTGTCTGAGCCACAAGATAAATTCAACTGTAAAGCTGTAAAGCCAGTGACATTTTTCCAGGACGTTCCATATAAAACCAATTTTTGGGGGGAAAAAATGACAACAAAACATTTCCCAAAATAAAAAAATATGTGCAACCATGCCAGAGTACAACAATGTCTAAACAGTCCATTTATCTGACAATTCTGTGTCCTCTTTTTAAACTTAAATATCTCACAAAAAAGATAACACATTTTCTACTGCTCATGCACACATTTATCACAGACCAAGTTCAAGGAGGTCCACAACATTACGTCACTTTTTCCCCAAAATAAGGAGCCTGAAAATCAGAACAGAATCAGTATTAAATTCATTTTGATAGTGGCCACTCTTTAAAAGACTAGCCACTACAAAAAAAAAAAAAAAAAATACTTTAAATTTCCAATATTCATAGAAATGATACAATGGCAAACATTTCCTCAACAACAGCTTCCTTTTCCCAAGCTTCACCTGCTTCTATTTAACGTCCAAAGTAAACTTACCCCCGCTCCTGGAAAAACAACATAATACATGTAATAATTGTAACTGCAACCAAAAAGATTTAACTTTTGTGTTTCTATTAAACTTTCTTCAAAAATATTGTTTCTATAAAAACCCAGAGACGACAAACTAAACACTGCTGGGTTTGTGTTCAGTTATGTTGCTAAAAGTTGTTCCCCAAAACTATGCACGCCAATAAATACAACAAATGTACAAGTTGGTTTATGAATAACATTTGTTTTGACTTTAAGAACTATTCATGGCATCATTTTGTCATTTATTTTAGTTTTTTTAAAGTTTTTGGAAGCAGAACCAGCACTGCCCAGGTTCAATGCACAGTTGAACCTGCCTCTGAATATAAACTATTATACAAAGCTGCATGCTAATTGTCTCACGCAGACACTTCCTGATTGATTTTTTAATCACTGTTCATTATCTAGTCGAGTTTTTAACATGCTTTCAGTCATTATAGTTTGAGCTAATTCAAATGAAATGTACTCTGTATAGTCCAGGGAGAATATTTACATTTCAGATACTGTCACGTCGCCACGTTCGGAGACTCTCTTGAATTACAATTATGCTCCTCTGACCTTGTCCAAAACAAGAATTGCTTCATCATTGCATAAGAGCACACTGACAGGCTGCTTCTCTGGACACTGCTCTGTCCTTTACACTTCCCAAATGTTAAATCCCCTCCTGCTCTGGTCCGAATTAGCATCTCTGTGTGAGGCAGCGTTTTATGTTTGTGGCAGCAGCTTCAAGGACGGGTCGTCAAAGCTGAGTGCCCCACAGCTCCTGCCAAGTTCTGCTGAGCCAGCTCCAGCGAGAGCACTCCTGCCAAGTCCCTGCAGGAGACGGAAAGATGGAGGAAAGACAACGCACACAGGACTCGGCACACACAACATGCTTTTCCATTCTCGTGAGGACAAACGCATAGATTGAATGGTAGGATGAACACTTTTAAACATGAACCAACATGATCAGACAAGGACAGATCATCTACCAAAGATCTTTAAACCTCATGTCCGACCTTAGCGGCCCCTCGGTGGATAATCCTAAAAGGGGACGTGAACAGGACCTGTGACTCTCTAAAACGAAGGTGCTAATCAACTCATCCTCCGTCTGCACCTGCCGCCGGTCGATTAGTTCAGGTGTACACAGGCCTCACATTTCCAAAGCTCAACAGTCTTCTATGTACCCTGTGTATCAGACGTAACTGCAGTGAGGCCTCTCTTATCCATTATGTCCTGGTCTCACTTGAGGACGTTCTGGACAGCTAACGTCTGATGAAACAGACGAGACAAACCTGGACCTCATTCGACTGCACTGATGTAAAACACTGGGAAAATCATAAACCAGCAACAACCTGTGGCAATAGATGCAATGAACTGAGACTTACTATTAAAAGCTAATTCAAATTTCTGCCCTTTCTAGCCATTCACGTACCTCCAAGTTCTTCATTTAGGTGATATGTATGAAATATAATTGATTACGATACTATATCTTTAGGCGTTTAGCAAGGCACAAAATAATTATACTGAGTAGAAATTACTGTGATGGGCAGGGATTCCAGGCCCATTTGAGCTTCTAACTTGTAAACTCCAAATAACACAACCGAAATGTGTCTAAGTTAGACTCCTGACCTCAAACGTACTCACACAGTAAACGACAGAAAGAGACGGCGCTGAGAGTTACAGAAAAATCCTACTGTTAAATAAAGATATATGCTGCTTTTTGACCTAGCTGCAAACATTTCCTTTATCGTGGAGTGTTCGTGTCCAGATCCAAAGCTGAGAGTCTGACCACAGCAGCCCTTCGGAGGACAGACAGTGTTTGGACGACGCCAAACCCTAAAACAAACCAATCAATCAAACTGGAGCCGTTTCAGCGAGTGTTCAATCAGTCGTGAAGTAAACACTTGTTTTACAGATCAATACGAGCTAATACACTGCTTTTGTTGTGTTTGTCCTGCAATGGATTAAGAGCTGTTTGTCTTTAAAGTTTTAGGAGTTCCTTTAACACAAACATGGATTAAAAAGTTCACAGCCAATTCAGAAAGTGTCTCAGAACCCTGAACGTAGCACTGTGTTTTTAAAAGCACAGGATGTCATCATAGACTTTATGGAGTTAGAAGTTAGCATAGCTCAAAGTTCAGGATTCACAAAGCATGAGTTAATGTTTGCTAGCTAGTGATGCTAACATCAGTACAGTAAAGGAGAAGAAACTGTGTGACCAATGTATTTGGTTCCATCAGCAATCATTTTTAAAGTTACAGTAAAGCAACCTCCGTCAATGCATCTAACAGAGAGTAATAATGCCTAACATGGCTAACTCTTTTGGCTAACGTTCTGGGCTGTTTACGTCTGAGGCTACAATGCAAAGCAGAGATTATGAAGATATGTGGAAAGTAAGACGGACAAGACGTCCTCGTATCAAGAGAACTGTTATCACATTAAATCAAACGGACTAACCTGCATAAATAAAATGATGGATGAGGCTTTTGGACTTTTGGAACAAAGAAAGAAAGTCACGGACAATAAATTAAAGAGAGAGAAAAGAAAGGAAGAAAAAGGTGCAAATAGATATGTGGATAAAAAAAGAACACACTGGGAATAACATGGTCCCACACAATACAATGTACACAAAAACAATAATATCCCAGGAATAACTCATCCTTTGTAAAAATGCAGTGGAAATATAGTCCTTTATACTGTGTTTTATGCCCATATCATCACAATCTATTGGTATAATAACTGTAAAAACCTCAAATTAAAGGTGGTGACTCAGGAATTTGAAGTTAATTAAATGGGACCCTATTTTTTTTTAGCTCTTATTTAAAGAAATAGGGTAAAACACCTCATATACACCTCTTATGGCACACACAAACTGTACAGGAGTTCATCTGGATTTACAGAACACCTGGAGATTCATCAACCCGCAGCAAATCGAGCTATTCTCTTCTCAGCATGAACCAGACAGGCATGAGTCCAGTTACAGACATGACGTGACAAAAGGATGACAGCAACAAAAGGAGCAATAAATGGAGTCTGTGAGGCTTATTAAGATTTCTGTCACTCAAACCATTCATATTTCTGTGGATTCTAAATTGAGGTCTTGAATGAAATATCAAGAGAGCACAGCTGACTAAAAATAATATGGCGTAATGACTCATGCTTAGTCCCTGTCATTTTAACACTGTCATTTATCACTCAAAACCGGCAGATTCTTTTTCAGTTGTTGTTTGTTCGCGCTCGTACAAGCGTGTGCACAGTAAACACGCACAACACTGGATGCAGTACCGCTAGTGCCAGAGGAGGCGCACTAGAACAAAAACTCTGGATTTTCTGTAATGCATCTTTAAACTGATAGTAGAAAGCTAGATTACAAGACACTGCACTAACTATTATTTACTGTTAAGACGGAAATAGTACATATAGAATCTTTAATTTAATTTAATAAATGTTATTTGCAAATGGCTAATAACTGATCTGCTAACAACAGCTATACCTGCCTCATCTTTCTCCTTTTTATTCTAAACTTTCCCTTCAGCCAATTCAAATCAGCAGACACGACCTGCCCACTCTTTAACCTTGAATCCTTTAAAGGGGGGTCACATTCAGCATTTTTCAGCACACGACCTTTCAAACTAAGGTCAGCCAACATAAGATGCTTCAGCAGACGAACCTAAAGCAGGAAAAGCCCAAGACCGAGGCTGAGTGTGGATTCAGACTCAGCACTTTTCACAGAGACACAAAAAAACAGGCATTATGTGAATCCCAGAAGCCTGAGGTCTGCTCCAGCTGTCAGCGGCAGCAGAGGCAGGGCTGTGACGCACGAGCGGCTCGGATCTGAGGTAGGCCTCCACCACGAGACGCGTTCAGGGTCCACATGGAGAACAGGGGATTTAAACTTAGTAGCAATACAAACACAAGAAAATAGGAGAACAGTTTAGTTCAAAATCTTTCAGTCAAATAATACAATCTGTCTCCTCAGAGAGTCTATACTAATCTTAATATGCAAATGTAAGAGGTTTACTAATTACAAGAATTGTAACTAACCTTTTTGACAGTGCTTTACCGTTAATCATTTTTATGGAATTGTGGAAGCAGTGGAATAAACTCCTTTAAACAACCATAAACAATATTGTAAATCTGGACATTCATTCAGCTTAAGTTAAATCTCCGAGAGTGGCTTATTAGGATTTTTTGCGACTACACGTGGTGATCGACAAACCAATTTACAAATACATACTGGAAGTGATTCTAAGGATCTAAAAACAGTGAGTGTCAGGCCTTTTTGTCGATTTAAAGATTATCATTCTTAGATCCGTGGTCTACACATGAGTACCACAACTGCATACGTTTGAGTTTAAATGATTTGTTTTTCATTTGGATGGGAAATGCAAACTTTTGTAAAAAATGTTCCCAAGAGTGGCCACTAGGTGATGATCAACTTACAGTAGTATTTTTATTTAATTTAATAACTTTTTTGTTAATCTGTGCCGACAGACGAACAAATGTAATTGTTTTTAGCTTGTCTTTCAACACAAAACAATGGAAACTTTAGGCTGGTAAACCCTGGTTTTCTTAGTATTGTTTAAAGTTGCCTTATTATAATAGAAATGTTTATTACACAATGCCCCTTTTGAGCACTTTTTAAACCTTGAAACACAACTTTAAATTCAAACAATTTTCAATAATTGCAAAATTGTTGAATTAAAGTAAAAACGATGGATTTAATCAGTGTTCTTGTGATAACCTGATAACATTAGCACTGAGAGCCAGATTAACTCTAACCCTAAAACAAAGTATTTTTGTAATTAGTGGTAACGGTTCTTTTGGTAACGTGCCTTACGTCTGTGTAAAGTAAGAGCTTCTAAAATCTGGTGAATGGACTTTGATGTAAGTGTGTCCAGGTGTAGTCCCGTGTCTCAAAGTGACACCTGGTCAGTCTCGGTCAACTGTGAGCTTTGCTGCAGGTTTTCCGCTCATAAATAAAGCAATCAGTCGAGGACACAACATGATACTGTGCAAAAAAAAATAAAACCAAGTCAAGTTACACAACCCAACACAGGAAGTACACTCCAAAAACACTTCTTATCTTTAGAGGTAACCATAACAACATCAACTAATTATTGATGATGATGATGATGTATTTAACTGTGCTTTTACTAAATGCATTATGGGACTAGTTTAATGAAAAGCAGTGTTTAGAGTTTATTTTGAAAACTACTTGTAAATATTTTGTGCAGTAATTGTGGAGTAAAGTAATAGTTTCAGTGGTGATAGTTTATTGAAGTGAAAGGCATCAGTTACAACATAATATACTTTATATTGTATTTAATATTTAGTTTTTTTGTGTTTATTAGTTTGCTTTACAATCTAGATATTGCTGGTTGAAAAAAGGCCATGTTATTTTTTATTCAGTTTTTTTACAAGAGTAAGTGACATAATGAACAAAAAACATAGGGTGTACAGATTACAATATTCAACTAATACAGTTACAGGAAAAACAATAAATCACACAAAATCTACTCAATTAACCGTCATTTGCACGTTTACGACTGAACACAACTTAACCTGGATTGTAGTCCAGAAATTCATTATCAAAACAAAAATATCTGGTTTTCAATGCAGCTACGTTTGTTAATGTAGCTGAATATTAAAGCTGTGATATTTTCACAGAACCATAGACTCTTCTCTCTCCAGTTAGCTTTTCTTAAGTAGAGTTAATTATTCATGGTCATTCTTCCCACACTCTTTGAAACTAAATCCTCCTTTTCCTGTGTTTGACACTGAACAGACTTGCATAGAAACTACACTCTTCGAGTTTTATGGACAACATTGTGCTTTTACTTTGAAGGTGCTAAACGGAAAGGCAATTTTCTCTGTTTAAAAATTTACATGTGTGTCTCAGAATTATTTATTAAGCCTTCATTTTTCAAGTTCAGTTACACATTTGCTTATTTCCACTGTGAGGTCTGCTTTTATTTTGCAAAACGCACATTTTTATTAAAAAAGTTAGGTTTTCTGTTGGAAGCTGCAATAACCCATCACATAGCCTCGCTCCTGTTTGCCCTTCTGCACATTTTACACGTTTTAATGCTGACATTAAAAGTCAAAAGGTTAAAATAGAACATGTTTGTCTCACCTTTTGCTTCACAGTCCGCACAGTATTTGTTATCCTCGTCTCTGAGCAGTTGGGAAAGGATGGCCTGATGCTGTTCATTCAGTTTCTGGGCTTTTTCTCTTTCCGATCGCGTCGTCATCTTGATTTAAAAAGTCTAAACGTGAGTCCGTGTTTTAGCAGAAGCTGGTTAATCCCGAACAGTCCTCGGAGTGTGTTAAAAGAGGCAGGACATCCCCGGTAAAGCGCTGGGTACAGACTCGGTGCAGTTAGCAACAACCTGCTAACAACCTGCAGCTGAAGGTAAACGCATCATCCGCGCTGCCTTCACGGCCGTCGGAATTCACAAAGCAGCTTTAAAACTCGGGGGAAAAAAACACTTTGTGCAAACAAAACATCCCAAAATTAAAGTCGGTTCACTTTAGATTTAAAGTATACTTTTATCAACCTTTAAAATAACCATGACATTATAGTTTTTAGAGCAGGGGTGGGCAAACTAAGGCCCAGGGCCTTTTGGGCTATTTAATCTGGCCTGCCAAGCATTTATTAATATTTTATTGATGACTAAAGACTGCATATATTTTCCCTTTCCCTTTAATATCCTACAGTGATCAGTTGATTGGACTCTGACATTGGTCCAAACAAAAACAAGACCTTCCTAAAGCCAGCATCTCTTCTCTCAGCGCTAGACCTTTAGAGGATGCAGCTGTGACTGAGCAGGCATTGTATATACTGTGTTTATGTTTTTGCTTATACAGTTGTTCAAACTTTAAACTATAAGCAAAAGAAATGTGTTTTTATTGAGTGTTCACCGTGTTGGCCCGGCCCCAACAAGAGTCCCATGTTCTAATGTGGCCCTTAAAAAAAATAAAAAATAGTATGTCATTTTTGTGATTTTTGCTGAAAAATATATAATAATAATAATAATAATAATAATAATAATAATAATAATAATAATAATAATAATAATGTTTGACTTTAATACAAGATTGTTTTGGTGGCATTTATAATTCTTTGTGGGTTAATTTCATGAGGTAAAAACAGAAAAATAAAAGCCTGGAAACGGTTTGTTAAATATCATATTGTGTAATGTTTTATCATGTTTGTGTGGTTTGTTTGTAATTTACCACATTATCTGTTGTTGAACTCAATAAGCTCGGGTCTGAAAACCTCTGAAATGTGGCTAAAATATAAATAATTGTTTAATTATTATGGCGTGATAAAAATACATGCACCCATTAAAACTTATTTTATTCTCTGTTATGTTGAATCTTACATATGCAACTGGCAACATACATTATGTTGTAACAAAATATGAGATAAAAACATGGGTTACCTTTTTAAATCTACAAGAATTTTTGCCTTCATGCTTGAATGTTTACAGAGGCCTTTTCTTTATTCGCTTTGTGAAACTTTCAGTTAAATCATCTCTGTTTCCATGTTTTTCTTTTACTTTTTACTTCTGACCTTTAGCCACTTGACCTGACCTGAGCTTCGTTTACTATTGGGGACCGTGGGCAGATGTGACTTAAAGCAACAGCGCCATCTATTGGCTCATATAAGTTAATACAATTTCTAAAAGTTAAAAAGTATGCATTTAAATTAATAAATATACTAAAATACCCTAACAAAAGAAAAAAACACACACTGTTTAATGTAAGAATTTAAATTTAAGTATCAAACTGGACGAATGCCAAAGTCTAAAGAGTCGACTGTATCATGTTTTATTGGCAGACAGCAAGACCATCAACAGACAGATGCACAGGCAGCGATAAAAACTACATGTAAATGTACAGTTTACTCAAAAACACACATCAGGAATTTATTATAAAGTCACGAGAGGGTTACAAAAAAGGTTAGAGCAATTATAATAAATTAATATTAATGTCAAGAGCAGATGAACTAGGGTATAACTATACAGGATTGTACAATAATTACTAGCTTATAAAAGAAAGAAATTGGGATGCATTTCCTTTTCAAAGTGCAGCAAACTGTCAGGCCGTAAGAAGCGACCCACTACAATACTGAGCACCCTTGGGTTTCATGGAAAAAAAACACTTTAAATAAATAGTAAAGGTTATTATCTTCATTCAGCGGACAATCTGATCCATTCAAACTTCAGCACAGCGTCTGTCAAGTTACAAATACGTCTTGTCCAACTTGTTTTGTTTTTGACATTTTACACCTTTCATCGTCACAGATCTGTTTGACATTTTAGAAAACGAATCACAGACATAGCATTAGCCTCCAGTGACAGGTACGAGTCTAATTAAAACTTTTACTGTAAACTGATCATCTTTTGCTTCGGTTTCTGTAAACTCAGATTTTTGAGACTTAATATGACAAACTAAAGCGCCTGTCTTCTGACCGGACTGCTCCATGGAGTGTTAATGATCAAAATAAAGATGATTTGTAACAAGGTGCAACTATGTAAGAGTAGGGCACCCTGTTAAAGCTGCACTGTGGCATGCTATTAAATGGCTATAGGGATGTACTGTATCTGAAATTAAAAAGTTACGTATTGTAAATGCTATTATTGTAAATGTTTCTGTTAGTTGCACATTATGGTTTCTTTGTCAACAAATATTTAAAGAGCTGTTTCAGCCTTTCTTTTGATCAGGCAGAAGCGAGTGTTGGTTTACTTGCTTGACAAGTTTCGACTACTTCCTGTAGCCTTCGTCAGACGCGTCACTGTGTTTAAACTTGTCAAGCAGGTAAAGAAACACTCATCAAACACACGCCTGATCAAACAAAATCTAAATCTAAATCATTACCTGCAATCAGCTGGTAATGATTATCAGCACTGTCCCAGTTTGGAGAAGCAGACAGGAGCAATGCAACAGAGACTAAACTACAGTATGTTCTGATGTAAATGGTGCAAGTAAACGCTTTAGGCATTCAAAACACGGGACTACATTAATGTCTTTGAGTGTGGAGGATATCTGTAATAATCGTATTCGCTGCTGGTTCACAGCCGTGTGCAAATGAACATTGTGTTTGTATAAATGTCCGGTCTACTTCTTCACTGACACCTATTGTACCTCAAACACCACATTTAACAATTCAATCCAATCAATTCAAAAGCAAAGGTTTGTTTTTTTTGTCATTTGTTTAATCACAAATGTTTTGAACTTAAGAAGTGTCTTGTGTCTACACTATAGACTATATATAAAGTTGGACAAAGGGCTTCAAACTGCCCTCTTGAGTCTGGCTGCAGTACATTACATTAGGTACATACATTTTCCTTTTTATTTCCAAGAAAGAGCGCTGTATTGACCATTTGGGACTTGTTTTGTCTGATTTTTGGATGAGAACTAACCAGGTCAGACACTGGATATGGTTAATAAGACTTAAAAAATCACCGGCATTTTGTGTCCAAATATCATCACTATCTAAAATACTTTGACTAATATTAACTAAAGGTTACTAAAAGGTCAGTAAATGATGATGAAAAATCCCAACAAATTGCTAAACATTTGAGCTAATAACACAAAAAAATTCTGTTTGTTTACATTGCTTTACATTATTAGCCAAAAGAAAACTACTTTAGACACATCAGAGTCTTGAGATCCATCCTCAAGCTAAAAAAGAGGCTTTGTGTTTTGTTAAGTACAAATAAATCCAATGGAAAAATCTACTTAACAGCCACATGCACTGCTGTCTCACTTAGCTTAAGCTATCACACACAAGCTAAAGGCTAACAGCTGCGCTAACCTGGCTTTTGTGTGAAATTAGAGCAACATTCCTGGAAAAATAATGTGAAAACTCACAGCTGATTCTGTTACTTGAGCTTTTTTCCATTTTAAAGAGAGGCATGAGTTGTGTCATGTTTACTCTATTGACCGATAAAAGGGACGTGTAAAAGAGTGCAATATTTGGAAACAGTTCAATGGTCAGAACTGTAATGGGCCAATGTGTCACTAGGTTCTGAGAGGTTGTCCCCCCCAAAAAAAAAAAAAAGATTTAGGCCAAATTCCTTTCTTCCTGACGTTGCAAAGGTTAATGTTTGACGTTTTCTTGTGGCAAACCTTCTGTGACAAAGTGGGATCAGTGAGTTTCTGGTTCAAACGCAAACCATTTCTGTTGTAAATGTATGAGCAATGCAATGAAATACAGCAATTTTATGGAATTTTTGTAGCTCAGGACTCTAAAACAATGCTGTCTGCTTGAATATACGGCTATTTAACCAATATATTATCAAGACTCTCCCACATACTTCTCATTTAACGCATGCTAAGTTAAGGTTTCGTTGGTGTTTAGTGCCATTGACACTGGCTGCTGTCTGATAAATAACAAAATGCCCTTTTAAATAAAACAGGCTGTGAGCACCTCAAACACAGAAGTACAGTAATCATGGGAATGTTTAAGAAAATATTATATACAAAACCTTCATATTTGTCTCTTGAAAGGAAGAGATTAAAATACAAAACACAGAATGGAGACCCAGCATTGTAGACATTGACCATGGATCTATTATAGACTCAAACGTGATTGATTGATCTTTGCTTTTAAATGGAAAGTGGCTTATTGGCAAATATGCTAAAAAGGTTTCCAGGTAACAGGCTTGTTCCTGCATTATCTAACACCTTTAGTTAATACACCTGAGCCCATATTTACTCACTGTGGCTTTGGAACATAATGTTGTACAATATCCATCCAATTTATAAGTTTTAGGAGCCCTTCAAGGATTTTCAACAAACAAGCCTCTGAACAGGGGTGTGACTCGTGCACTCGTGGAATATTGTCACTGCACCACAAGAGTAAAAACAACACTGGCCACTTGAGGAACTGGAAACAGGGCTGAAAAAGTAATAGTGAATTTAGTCGTCTATAATAAAACCATGGTGTAAACTTGTGACTTTTGGACAACAGTAAACGACCATCGAGAGACGTCACTGAACACTCAAGACATGAGTTGAGTGCAAGTCCCACTGACACCAGACCCAAGCTGTGTCCGAAATCACTCAAATACACTCCTTTATTTTAGAAACAGTCTACTTTTTACGCTGTTTCTCAGTGTTCTGTTAAAAAGACACATTTAGTGACACATTAGCTTAATTCACAAAAGTAACAAACCAAGGTAAAAAAGAGCTTCAAAACCAAACAGGACGTTGCTATTTTTTTTTTCAATAATATATATATAGTTTATCTGAGCATGTTTCCTTCCATTTATTAACAAGATTTGCACTTGTTTTCGGTTTTTATATCCAGAGTACTGACCTTTCCAGTAAACTGTGAATGCATTAACTAAATAATCATTCATTTATTTAGGTAAAAACGTTACGGGTCATTTCCGATTCATCGATATCATTGATTCAGCCTTCGTTTTAGTCGAGTGCAGGTGAATCTTTTACTGCTCCAGGATTTCTGAGTGACTTCGGACACAGGCCTACAGAGGTGTTTGAAAAGCTTTAGTGTGAGTTCACAGGACCGACTCGATGGCCTCCGGTGTGGACTCCAGGGCTTTGGTTTGGTGCGTGACCAGCGGCGACGTCTCCTCCTCGGCTTGTACGTTAGCGACGGCCTCCACTCGGACCTCGTACAGCTCCTCGTCCCGGTGCTCTCTCTGCTGCTGCTGCTTCTTCAGCTCTTGTTGGTTTATGTGGTGAAGGATCCCGGCTCCTAACGCGTCACCCTCAACATTTACCACTGTGGTCGTACGGTCACTGCACAAAATAAAGAGAAGGCTTCATTAAAAAGTGGCTTTCGAAGGTGAAGAGGTTAATAGAGCAGTGTCATATAATATTTTTTTAGACTATAGGAATCATTTAATATATCCAACGGACAACCAGCAACAGGCATTAGTGGCTGTTCATCATTTTTTGTGGCCACACTGGAGTCTGAAAAGCAGATTAAATATTAAACAAGTCTTTAACAGTATTTTTTATTTAACCTTTATTTAACCAGGATAGTCCCACTGAGATTACAAATCTCTTTTGCAGGGGATGTGTGTTTGGGGGGGACTGTTGTACATGTTTTTGGTGGTAGGGGAAACCGGAGTACCCGGAGGAAACCTACGCAGACACAGGGAGAACATGCAAACTCCACACAGAAAGGCCCTGCCCTGGATGGGATTCGAACCCAGGACCTTCTTGCTGTGAGGCAGGCGTGCTAACCACTTTGCCACTGTGACGCCAACAGTAAAAGTAAAACCAAACTGCACAAACCGTGAGTGGAAACAAAGATTATTATCCTCAGACTTATTTTTCCAAGAATATAGAAACTTTTATATAGATTAATATTATTTTAGACTGTTTTGGATGGAAAAATGTTTGTTTTTAGCTTGTCCAAGTTTATTTTTAGTGTACAATCATTACTCATGCTGTTGGTCGAATGAACACGTCGTCTACTGCATCAGACTGCATTAGGTTGGTCTGTGGGTTTACTCACACGATCCAGTCGACAGCGAGCATCAGTGACAGGTCGTTGGTGGGCAGACCGATGGCCTCCAGGATGATGGCGATGGTGATGATGCCTCCGGCTGGGATCCCCGCTGCCCCAACACTGGACGCTGTGGCCGTCACTCTGTAACAATTCAAGCCTGGTTAGTTATAAGACAGATTGAAAAATGAACGTTTTCTACTTTTTGGTGAAGAAATACTCACAGAATGGTAAATATCTGGCCTGCGTTCAGCTCAATGTTGTTGAGTTGAGCGATGAACACAGCGGCGACGCACTGGAAAATGGCGGCTCCGTCCATGTTCACAGTCGCTCCGATGGGAAGGATAAAACGACTGATGCGTTTGTCTACACCGTTGTTCTCCTCGACGCACTTTATCATCGACGGAAGAGTCGCCGAACTGAGGAGGGAGAGCTTTAGCTGTAATCCTGTTTCTGTGTGGACTTTAGAGGAAGACACTGAGAGGAAAACGTACCTGGAGCACGTGGCGAACGCTGTGGTGAACGGCGTTATGAGTCCCGACAGGAAACTGAAGGGGTTTTTTCTCGTGAAGCAGAAGTAGATGAACGGCAGGACGAGGCCTCCGTGAATAACGTGTCCCAAGATCGAGGCGAAGATGTACTTTCCCAAACTGGTGACCAACAGGACCACGTCTTCCATCTCCACGATCTTACTTCCGACCAGGAACATGATGCCGAACGGGACGTACCTGAAAACACAAAGAGAGGGGAATTACACTGGTACAGTAAAGAGCAGAGGAATTATACGTCTATATTAATACTTCATATGAGACACACAAAGATCAAGACTGGGTTGAATGTCAGTTTAAATTCTGAGCAAATTAATAATTATAATGGAATGAATTTCACATCATTAAACTTAATGTGTAACTACTCTGTCAATCTTTTATAAATAGGCCTGGTTCAGCTACAAGTTTTATCCCTCGATGTGTATGAAAATGTACATTTGTCAAATCCTTCAAACGGCCAACATCTTCAAAAGCAGGAACGTGAAAGTCGTACTGACCACATGATCCAGGACACCAGGACCATCGTGGCCTCGTTAAAGGCGTTAAAGAATCGGATGAGCTCTTCTCCCTCTTCACCCAGTTTCCTCAGAGCCACACCAAAGACCATCGCGAACAGGACCAGACCCAGGATGTTCATTCCGTCTGTCTCTGTCCCGTAAGGAACCTACAAGACAGTAGAGTTACACTGTAGAGAGTAAAGCACAGAGACAGCTAGAAATAATGGTCCAACAAAGTCATACAAAACACTCATTTTACAACAATCTATTCAATGAACCCCAGGTATAAAATAAAAAGGGGACAATTAAAGGTCTTTTTAGTGTGATTTAAGAATAAAGCTTCTATAACCAGTAGCATCCAGCTTTAAAATCCACATGCTTTTAACAGAATTGTAAGGCAACTTGGGAAAATTTGTCTTGGGCACATTACAACAACCATGACAAGAATTTAATAATAAGTCATGTCATTTACAGTCATTTAAAAAGACAATGAGACATAAAAACACACGATTACGAGACATGTTTTAGAACCAGATCCCAATAATAATAACTTCAAATATGATCTAAAGTTTTCTGTTTAAATGGTGATAGTGTTAACATAGATGCATTTATATTGTATGTAACAACATCAGATTATTTTTCTGGCACAGAAATGCAAGAAAACTGCTTAAGCCGGTTTGTTGAGTCAAGATGAGCTACTCCCCAGATGTTTTCATAATAATAAATGCTTTTGACAAGACGGAGCCAAGATGCATAGCTGGCATTGCGATCTAATGCGTCCACTGTTTGGGCTAAACCTGCTGGTCGACAGTAGGATTCACTGAAGTGGAACTGGAGAAGGATAATGGAAAAGGACAGGGACAAATCCTGAGCTTATTGTCCCGTTTGCTCTGCAGCTTCATGTCCTGGCCCCGAGAGACTCAGCTCTGGAGCCGAGCCAAGACCAGGAAGGCCCCTGACCCTTCGCATTGGGTCAGAGTGAACAAATACTCTACAGCAGAGGAGCTGGGACATTTCCAATACTATTTAAAGAGTATGTAGGAGTTTAAAGCTACAGAATGCATTTTTAAAAAGGCAGTAGTAAATGTTATAAAACAGACTCAGTGTTAGAGTTATTTTGTTGGAGCCTAAACACACATGCACAGTCCTTCAGACTCTAACCTGACTTCATCTGGACTGGCTGCATTTATGAGCTGTGTTTTTCTCAATAAACTTTTTTTAACCCACTGACCAACCCAGAACTTTTACCCCTCCAGTGAGGCCTGAAACAAATCTGGAATCTGATATTTAACTAAATCACATCGAGATTATGTCAAACCTGGGGACACATGTTTAAATAGTGTTGCTCTGCTGCTCCTCATTTGAGACCTGCTGAATCTGCGGCAGGTCAGACCAACCTGTCCTTAAGCCAAGACTCGGATCGACTCTTCAGACTGGACAACAACATCTGGTCGCAAAGAGCATTAACAACACTTTATGAGCGAATACAACATATTACGTTTAGTTTGAGCTGTTTTTACAATGGCCTTATGTTGTTGAAGGGTTTTGATTGTTCATGTTGACTCCACTGTTTTAGGTCGGACAGTTGTTGACACTATTGTTCGTGTATGTCTCCAGAAACTGTTCTATAAAATAAAAGGCACTTAAGTCAATTTATTCTGGGAATGTGACCATCTTTAAAGATTCTGCATTTCAGAAATATCACTGGAAAAAGCCTTGAAATGTCTCTATCGCTGTATTTACTGGCAGTGTTATTAATACTGTTACTCAGTCTGTGTTAATGATCATAATGTCTTTAGCAAGAAAAGGTGCATTTCTAAAAAGGAGTCAACACCACAGGCACCTACTCTGGAGAAACTGATTTATGAGTTAAATAACAAACTAGATGTTTTCTGGAGAAGATGGACACCTATATATTCCTATAGAAAGGTTCGAGGTGGCAGCAGGTTGTGAGAAAACACATTCGCCTGAACCAGGAACAGATGGATTTTACAGAGTTTGTGACCAGAGTTGGTGAAAAAGCTGAAGCGACTGTCCAGGCCTGTCTTTTAGTCACTCTGTGGGTGTGGGAGGGGTCTTTAAAAGAGGATGTCCAGACTGAAAAGAGTAAGAACACGTCGGGTGGCTCGGCTGCAGGACATCGCAAATCTTGGCCTACACTGCCCCCAGTGGTCAGTCAAAAATAAACCCATAACCAAAAGTGCATTATGGGAAAGGTGTATTTCTTCACCACTTTTGGTCCTGACCCGAGGAGACGCGCCCTGCAGCTTGACTGACAAACTGTTCACTTGAGCTTATCTTTCCTTAGGATCAATAAAGTATTGATCTAATCTAAAGGTAATCAGATTAAAGTTCATACCTTCTGGTAGATTAAGGTACCATTGGTGGTGTTCCCAACAGCGACCATCTTGTAGTCTGTGGCGTACTGCAAAAACAAAAGCACATTTTAGTTTTGCATTAATGTTTACATTTTTACATTTGATTAGTGTGTCATTTTTTATTGTGTTTCTACTTTTTTTTATTTATTCATTCAGGAGATGTTTATTCTGGTATGGTTCAGTTCAAACTCTAAAGGAGTCTACACCACACACCAAAACCAGAAAAAAACAAGATAAAATGGGACTCTAGATACATCTAAAGTAAACTTCAAATTTGAACACATCCAAAATGTAAACAGAACTTTACGAAACAAAGAACAAAATTTTCATTATTCGTTTTGAAAATTAAGAGCATGTTTAAAGATGGGGACGACTGTTGACGCAGTCGTTTCCATTTGAACCCTGATTTTGAGTTTTGGGGACCCTTCCTTTGACACAAACACTGGTCTGATAGGGCAGCTTCTCTCGACTGTAATAACTAGAGCTCGTCGTTTTGTGTAAACCTCCGCTTTCCTCTGCTTTTTCAGAGTAATCCTTGGTTGGAAGCGCTCCGCGGAGCTGCAGCGCTGTGTAAGCTGCAAAAACGTGGGAAGGAGGAGGGTTAATGTTGAACTCCACGACCCAGACGCACTTTGAAACTGCAACTTTATTGGCTATTGGCTTTTTAGTAAGTAAAGGTATTATTGTAATGCATTGTATCGACTGTAACGTTGACAATAAAAGCAGTGAGATACAGCATAAATAATGTTAAATCAAAGAAAAATTAAGTGGGTGTTTTAATTGTTTGGCAGCCAATCAGTACGGTCAGATGATCATCACTTAAAAAGTCTGATCGGTGCTAAAAAAAAAAAAAAAAATGAAGATAAGATAAACTGACAAAAAAAGCACAGAAAAATTTTACTCTTGAATTTTTTGAGGTGTCTAAGCAGAAAAGTAAACTTTCTGTTTGAACATTTGTCAGAAACAAAAAAATGTATTGTTCCCAGCTCTTTCTGGGTAAAACCAAAGAAGAAAATAAAAATTAAATTATTTAAACATTGTCAATTCATTGTCTCCCAATTTTATTAGGCCACAAAGTGAAATTATTAATGGTACACATTAAATGGATCGTATTATCAGTGTCTGATCGGGCAACTCCAGCTCCCGACAAACCAACCAGACCTTTCTGTGGAACCACAGAGCAGATCTTTGGTCTGAACCACAGTCTTGGGTTTAACCAAATGTGAAAGTCTGAAAGTCCGGACCAAACAGTGCAACTGTGAAAGCCTTCATAAACTTATTATCTCTATTCGGGTTTAACTTCTGTTAGATTTATTACACCAGACTTTCCGACCTCAGTCCTAATCCATCTGTTCCCGACTCTATGTGCCGGCCATCATCCTACATGCACTTACGACCGGATAATAACCGGCCAAATGGTCCAATATTGCCCACAGGTCTTGTGTTTGACGTGTGCTTAAGAGCGTCCATTGTATTTCCCCAAATATTAGACTTTCCTCTTTCTAAAGCAACCGTCCCGTAATTGTAGGAAAGTGCACCGGGACGTGTTGAAGTCCACTGAGCCGAGGCGCGTTGCTAGGTTCGTCGGAAAGGAATGGCTTCTCCATGGCAACGGCCGGTAACCAAGGGACGAGGAAAAGAGGCATGGGTCTGTATTGTGAACGTCGGCTCATTTATAAGCTTTGTAAATGAAGCAGGAGTGGCGTCGGCGTTGGGGCGAGGACATGAATTACAGAGAACAATTCAGACGAGACACAGGTGGAGACGAAAGGAGACGGAAAGAGGCGATAAAACAAGGAAGAGGAGGAGAACGGAGTAATGAAAAGTTGACACTCACCGAACGGAAAGCAGCCGCCACCAAGTTCGCCGGGAATAAATTCCTGGAAAAAGACAAGAGGACATGACAAATTAGCAGGAATTACAAACAAAAGCAGGTGGTTCTGTTTGAATTAGAGTGACTTTAAAAGAAAACACAATGTGACTTTTAGGATGAAGACATGGTTCATGGTGACGTTAAAGTAAAACCACAATAACTGATAAAGTCCAGACTGTATTAAGACCAAACAAAGACCATTATGGCTGAGGTTAGGCTCAAAACAATAGTTAGGAGGGAATAGTTAGAAAACCCGTACATTTTAACAAATTAAGACAAGTTTGCCAGCATTTAAAAGGAGCACCAGAAAAAAAACAACATTACACCAGCTTAGGTTTTAACTCTTCTACATGTGTATACGTTTTCATTTTATTTTTTTCATTTAAAATGCCCTGTGTCCAAGACCAAAAAATTAAGTCCAAAAAGGGTTTTAAGTTGGAACAGAGACTTTAGACTAGGACCAGTCCCAAGTGTTAAAACACATTTTGATGTTTCTCCAACAACAAACAAGAGAAAGAGCCTGTCTTTCATTGAAACATTGCAAGAAACTCATTCCCACTGAGCTTTATCTCAAAAGACATTCATTACAACCTGCTTGAGCTTTAGAAACTAATTCTAATGGAGAAAAAAAAAGGATGATTGTTATCCTGCTCTCTCTGAGGCTTGGTGGGAAAATAATCTGTTTAAGATATTAAAGCTGCATCTTCCCAAATATTTCCAACAATATCAACACCATTTATGTCTGATCATGGTCTAGTCCTTTGTTTGAGTCTGAATAAGTTTGTTTTGTGAAAGTTAGTCTCTGACTGATCTCTCCTCTCATACGCCTTTGTCTCAGAAAATACATGTGCAAAGTTTTCATTTCTGCTCCTGAAAGTCTAGAAGTGTTACAAGTAATAAAAAAGATTGGAAGTCAAAGGGTTGTGCTTAGTAATGTGGGAGATCTGAAGTTAATCGACCGTAAATATTTGTTATGTCCAGTCAGCGTCCATGCATTTAACGTGACGGTAATTGTTGTACTCCTGCTTTAAAGAACTGCAAAGAAATCTTGGAAAGACAGTAAATTTTGTAGTTGGGTAATAAATTAAAAAAAAAGTAGCTGTGGTGCTTTGCTGTCTTTTTATTTACAACATTTACAGCTGCGTTAAACATTTGGAGCTGACCAAAAGGAACGACACAAACTGATAAAAGTTGTTGAACTAACATTAACTTTCACCCATCAGTTTATAAAATCACAGTTTTACCACACTTTTTTATTCACACACTCTTTTTACCAATTTACGTGACATTTCATCAAATCCAGTGTTATATTTTTTGTTGGATCTAGTCGTCATAAAGGTTAGACGTGTTCAATACATTACTATTTCATATTTCAGCACTTTTTTAGAAGAAACAAATCAGCAAATCATAACTAGGATTACTGTACAACAAAGCCTGGAACATATCCCAATGTTTTTAAGATGACTTTAACCACAGTGACACAAATCCAGGTAAAACTAGACACAAACTTGACTTTTTAAATCGGGCTGTTTTTCTAGAAATGAACGTGGATAAGTTTAGTTTTTTTTTTGTAATCTATGCAAACAAAAACAAACTGGGACTTTTGTTGAAAAATAGCAATGGATAATAATGATAAACTCTTATAAATATGCCCCCACTATAACATAAAGAAAACAATAATTTAACAAAATATAATGTAACACACGACACAAAACAACATAACATGGAGCAAATCTAACTAAACAAAATAAATTCAGACCTTTTAATCCAATGCCATAAATGTCCAATGACTCAACAGTGTGTCTTCAGTAAAGTCTCTTAAATCAGGCCACTTACTCTCCAGTTAAGTGGTCTGTCTAATTAAATGTTCCTAATCTGCAGTGTTCAGAAGCAACGTTAATGCAGCCAATTAGTCTGAAGCTCGCTGTAAATCTGAGCCGACACAGGCCTTATGCTTTTCTTTCCGCTTGTACAGATCTATTGTGAGACGGAGCCCGAGTCTCGGCCCCATACCGGGTTTATTTTCTCTGCTGTGGCGAACACTCAGAGGATCAGTGGGACACATTACACACTGTTTGTGGTGACTGTAAACTCGCAGGTCACGCCACACTGTCCAAACACAAACTCTGCTCGTGTCCTTTCCCAGACTCCTCCTGATAATGTGACCTCTTTGACCAGTACTTTTCTTGACTTTAACTCTTTCTTGAGCCCTCACCGAAGCCTCTGCTCGGCTGCCTCCTCACTCCCATCGTCAAATCCAAGTACCGGACCGAGCCTTCGCCCCCACCCTCTGGAACTTTCCCCCTCTCCAAATCAGAAACTCAGACTCACACATTCAAAAAACGGTTCGACACCCACCTTTTTCATGTTTTATTCATGTATTCTTTTGTTATTGTCTTGTTTTTTGTGCTAAAATTGTAAAGAGCCTTGAGTTTATTTTGAAAAGCACTATAGAAATTTAAGTATTATAATACTTTTCTATAGCGCTTTTCAAAATAAACTCAAAGATTATTATCATTATCGATATTATTATTGCACCGTAGACTAACCTCTCACTGTTCCAACACACTGTGTGGTTAGTCTATCTGTTGTATGCCTCAAAATCCTGTTTAAGGTGCAATAATAAGAACGACATGGATTTAAAGCATGAGTTTAGTCAAAGTTTAAACACTAAAAGTTCCTTGGTCTGTGGTGACCTCTTTGTTTGTTCATTTGTGTTTTTCTTTAAAAAAATATATATATATATTAATATTGGAAGCACTATTTTTGAGTCAAATATTATTTTCTTAATGTTGACACTGCTTTGGCAGATCGAAAACTTTTACAGCACACTTTTAAAGATATGACTAATATTGAAAACAGACAGCGTTTAGTTTCTACTATTTCTTCTATATCTGGAAGTACAAAAGAATTAAAGGGGATTTTAACTGATATTTTTCTAGTAGAATACAATATCAGTCATTTAGGAGTATTTTTTTTTTTATATGATATTTGTTGAGACCAGAAAATGCCGTTTTCTGTGCCTCTGGGGCCCATCCAAGATATCTGTATTTTAATTACACAGAGTTTGAAGTTTTTTATGATTATTATTATTTAAAGGAAGGCATTTTAGCAGCATATACCATGACCTGGTTGAACAAGAATCTACATTTCTACGGGCGATGACAGTATACATTAGTCCCATCTTCAGCTCCCTGCTCCAGAGCTGCTCAGTGAAGAAACCATTTATTTTAGTTTCTGTTGGAGATCTTGGGTTTCCAGGCGTCACATGATTGAGGTCTGAATGTGGTTTAACCCTGGGAACTCAGAGCTCAGAGTGTAGTTTCTCACACTGTAGAGACTTTAGCCACTCTCTTATGCAACAAGTGGGTCTCCATTTCAAAGAAACCCACAGGTTTAAGATGATTAGAGCAGACACAGGGTCAGATAATGTTGGTTTTGGTCTATTGCAGCAGCTATCTATTATTATAGGTCCACAATGAGACAAATGGAAAGTGTTGCTATTGGAAACTGCAAAGACAATTCACTTGAGCTATCTGAACATTTTTGGTTTATGTTTATGCCTTTTAACGCTGTTTATTATTCAAGCTGAATGGTCAAATGTATGAACAAGAAAAAGCCTACCACATTCAATAACATTTATAATAGTTGCATATGACAATGTTACAATATCTTCTACAGCCCTAATCAAAAACATAATATTTAAACACTGAATAAAGACAGAAGGTGACAAGGCTTTCTGCTGAAGTCTATTTGTGCACCAGGTCTGAGGGGTTTACGGTCAGTGTAACTTAAGCAACAGGTCTCCTAAACTAAATAATGTTCTGAAAACCTCTAAACCAGTCGATCTGAAGGAAATAAACATAACAGACTTGTTCTTTAGGCAAAGGCATGCCCGTCAGTCCGTCAGAGGGACAGCTCAGGTCAGAGGTTTAGGACAGGTCTGTCCAAAGTCCGGCCCCGGGGCCAGTTATAGCACAAGGTGAGACTGTATGCGGCCCTTGTAAATTTGACTCACAGAGAGGCCAGACTGAGATGGTTCTAACGTGTTCGGAGGAGGGACAGTGAACATATCGGCAGAAAGAGGACGACCAAAGAAGAGATTTATGATGTAGTGAAGGAGGACAGATCAGAACTTACATTTTCAGAAATCAAGATGCTCAAGTGACTTTTGTGAATCATTAAGCTTGTTTCTTCTTGTGTTTTTATAAAAAGCAAAGGTTTTGATCCATTGTTTGAAATTAGTTTGTACAATTGTCTGTTATTTCTTACACTGTTAGTTGCTTTTGTCATTCTGATTAAAATGGATTACGCTGCTCTCAGCTGAATAATCAAAGCCCTAAAAACATAATGGATTCATTGTCTGGGCCATTGGAACCAAAATTAATAAAGCAGTTCTCACAGTCAGGCCAAACATAAAGTTCAAGTATTTATAGATACACACTGGCAACAAATAAACAGGACTGTGTCTGAAGGAGAATGAGGAAGAACAGGTCAGTCAACCCTAAATATGCACAGTAGCTTAATATGGCTTTATCTTATCGTTCAGTGCAAACATTCAGACATCGCATCATTGAATCAGTTCAACCAAAACGGATTCGATAGATAGAAATAGAGAGATATGATATTGATATAAACAACGGCACATTCTGTTTTCATTTTGATATTTTCACTGACAGTAAAATCTACTTTTGAGAGAACAACAAAGGATTTTGAGTTTATTCAGTCACACACACACATACACACACATACACACACACGGACACACACATACATACCGTCAGACACACACACATACACACACATACACACACAAACACACACACAGACATACAAACACACACACACACACACACACACACACACACACACAGACATACAAACACACACACAGACATACAGACACACACACAGACACACACAGACATACAGACAGACAGACACACAGGGACAGACACACACAGACACACACACAGACACACACACACACACAGACATACAGACAGACAGACACACAGACACAGACACACACACACACAGACATACAGACACACACACACACACACAGACAGACATACAGACAGACAGACAGACACACACACACACACACACACACACACACAGACATACAGACACACACACACACACACACACACACACAGACATACAGACAGACAGACACACAGGGACAGACACACACACACACACACACACAGACATACAGACACACACACACAGACACACACACGGACGGACAGACAAACACACACACACACACAGACACACACAGACACACAGACTCACACACACACACACACACACACAGAGACATACAGAGACACACACACACAGACACACACACGCACACACACACAGACACACACACACACACAGACTCACACACACACACACACACACAGAGAGACATACAGAGACACACACACACAGACACACACACGCACACACACACAGACACACACACACACACACACAGACACACACAGACACACACACAGAGACACACACACACAGACACACACACACACAGACACACACACACACACACACACACAGACATACAGAGACACAGACACACACACACACACAGACACACACACACACAGACACACACACAGACACACACACACAGACACACACACACAGACACACACACAGACACACACACAGAGACACACACAGACACACACAGACACACACACAGAGACACACACACACAGACACACACAGACACACACAGATACACACACACAGACACACACACACACACACACACAGACAGACAGAAGAATGCGACACACCACTTAAAAAACGGATCTGCACAACAAAAACCCACTTGAGCTGAACAGCTGAGTAGAACAATGTAAGTCGCTTTGGATAAAAGCATCAGCTAAATGAATAAACGTAAATGTAAATGAACTGTGCTCAAACTCCTCCAGCTCAGTGGCTCTCTCTGCACACATCTGATCAACAAAAACAAATATAAAGTCTGACTCAACGCTAGTATCTCTCTGGGAGTTTACTGCTGAATAACCACCTGCCACTGAGATAAGAGACGAGTGCTGACCGCTCCGGACTCAGTGGGCTCTGTTTGGGCTCTGGACATATTCTCCCTCAGTGCACAGCTGTCAGCGTCCCCTCGCTCTGGGAAAAAGTATTATTAGATCAACTGCTGTACGTCTCAGTGAAGGACATGTTAAAGTTAGGGCTGGAGCATGCGTACTGCACAGCATTAGGCCCGAAGTCTAAACTGGGGAGAGATATTGGGAATTGGCTTGGCATTTTCAATCAGACATTTCCTTAAGAAGTTTTTCAGACCAAATTATGGCAAGATAGTGGGATGCCGTTCAGTATGACTTTGACAAAAAGGTGAAAGAAGTTGAACAGTGGCGTGTATAAAATATTACAAATCATTGCATCAGTAAGTGACTAAAATATATAAAATAAGGACACAACCATAGCCATATTCTTTGAACAGATGATTTATGACCTGTTATCAGTGAGTTGGATGTATTAAATGTTTTAAATTCAACTTAACTTTGCAATAGTGGGACAATATAAAGGTTTATCTAATATTTAGTAGAAGGAAGTCAATGTTTTGTTCTCAAAAAATGAGTTCTGAGGTGTTTTGTGGTGGTTTTCTCATGAACTGCTCTTTTAGAGCTGTACATTGTTTCTGTGAGTCTGGGTCTTCTCCAGACTCCACACAGGCAGTAATCTTACACAGAGGTAGAACTCTATCTCCCACACGACACTATTTACAAGAACCTGTTTAACTTGTTAGGTGGCAGGTATAATTAGTTTGACCTCAATGCATTTTGGTTAAAGAGATGGTTTAGAGCAGACATGTTCAATGTCAGGCCCGGGGGCCAATCATGGCCCATTGTGAGAGTTCATGTGGCCCTCAGCTTCAGAGATCCTTCTTTCATTCATTCATTTTCTACCGCTTTATCCTGTTAGGGGTCACGGGTGACTAGAGCCTATCCCAGCAGCTTTGGGCCTGAGGCGGGGTACACCCTGGACAGTGGCCAGTTAGTCACAGGGCAGCTTCAGAGATGAAATGTATTATTTATGGCAACACCAGCAGCAGCATTTAACCCTGTTCAAATCCACCTAAAACCTGCTCAAACCCACCTAAAACCTTGTCAAATCCACCTAAAACCTGCTCAAATCTGAATAAAATCTGTTTAAATCCAACTAAAACCTAATCAAATTTAACTAAAACCTGTTCAAATTCAGGAAAAAACCTGTTTAAATCCAATTAAAACCTGTTTAAATCCAACTGAAACCCGTTCAAATCCAACTAAAACCTATACTTGTTGACTCTTGTCAACAAGTACAGGTCTCTTATCAACTGTGGCCCTCCGTGCAAAAGGTTTGGACCCCTCTGGTTTAGAGGGTAGTGCATGTGTGAGCAGGTGCGTGTTCAGTGAGTGGACAGTGAGTGCGTGCAGCATCCTGTGGTCACCTGGCCAGGTCCAGGAAAGAGTCGGTGGTCTCCTTCTCTTTGCTGACGCTCTCCAGACTCAGGTGGTTGGTGTTAAGCGCGCCTGCGCCCACTCCCGGTTTAATGATGAAGGCGAGCGCGACCCCGATACCGGATGCGATCAGAGTGGTCACCAGAAAGTAGCCCACCGCGATGCCCCCCAGTTTGCCCAGGGAGCGCGTGTCCAGGCTGGCGGCTCCGGACACGAGGCTGCACACCACAAGCGGCAGGATGATCATCTTGAGCATGCGCAGCAACATCTCGCCGGGGAACGCGAAGTATGTCATCTGCGCCTTGGTCAGGTCCATGGTGCGGACCGCCATCCCGAGCCCCACGCCCACGAGGACCCCCGACACGGTCAAGATCACAAGCAGGTTCCGCTTTAAAAACCCCACGATCCTCTGCCTCCACGAGACCTTCTCCGGGAAGGGCTCCGTGGACGTGTACTCCGGCAGCGCGTGGCCGTTCAGCTCGCTCTTCTTTTCCATCTTTGTCTGTGTTTCTCGCGGAGTGGCTCAGGGAGGACAGTGGCGTTTAATCACACGCTCCACACGCGTTAGGGTCGCGCAGTGAGAGGCGCGAGGCTGGTGCTGAGACTAAACCAAGCGCAGCAGCCAATAAACGAGCGGGACGACACAAAGCCAGGAAAAAGACATGCGCAGAAAAGACGCCGGCTTCTGTCCGAGGCAAATGATGCAAGAGCGGCTGAGATTGCTTGAAAATCTGGCACCGTGACACACTTCCCGCAGCTGCGAGTGTAACACGGTGGTCCAGGATAAATCTGGAGGAAGCACAGGCAGATAAACTGGTCCACTGGTCCTGTTGTCCTCTCCAAACATGGACACCTCCTCCTGACACCTCCTCCTTAAATGTTATCCCCGAGTCTGTCTCTGTCCGGGTTTATTGTAAAATCATGTTCACTGTGGAAAATCAGCCACTCCTTTCTTTCCTTTCGTCCATCTTTCATGCTCACAGAATAAAAACCTGATTGGCTTAGTCCAGATTTTAGTTTGGGCTATCCTGGTTTAGTCCTGGTTTAGTCCTGGTTTAGTCCTGGTTTAGATCTGGTTCAGACATGTTTTAGACCTAGTTAAGTCCTGGTTTAGATCTGGTTCAGACATGTTTTAGACCTGGTTAAGTCCTGGTTTAGATCTGGTTTAGATCTGGTTCAGACATGTTTTAGACCTGGTTAAGTCTTGGTTTAGTCCTGGTTTAGTCCTGGTTAAGTCCTGGTTTAGATCTGGTTCAGACATGTTTTAGACCTGGTTAAGTCCTGGTTTAGTCCTGGTTTAGATCTGGTTCAGACATGTTTTAGACCTGGTTAAGTCCTGGTTTAGATCTGGTTTAGTCCTGGTTTAGTCCTGGTTTAGACCTGGTTTAGTCCTGGTTTAGTCCTGGTTAAGTCCTGGTTTAGTCCTGGTTTAGTCCTGGTTAAGTCCTGGTTTAGTCCTGGTTTAGTCCTGGTTTAGTCCTGGTTTAGACCTGGTTTAGTCCTGGTTTAGTCCTGGTTAAGTCCTGGTTTAGTCCTGGTTTAGTCCTGGTTTAGATCTGGTTCAGACATGTTTTAGACCTGGTTAAGTCTTGGTTTAGTCCTGGTTTAGACCTGGTTTAGTCCTGGTTAAGTCCTGGTTTAGTCCTGGTTTAGATCTGGTTCAGACATGTTTTAGACCTGGTTAAGTCCTGGTTTAGTCCTGGTTTAGATCTGGTTCAGACATGTTTTAGACCTGGTTAAGTCCTGGTTTAGATCTGGTTTAGTCCTGGTTTAGACCTGGTTTAGTCCTGGTTTAGACCTGGTTTAGTCCTGGTTTAGTCCTGGTTAAGTCCTGGTTTAGTCCTGGTTTAGTCCTGGTTAAGTCCTGGTTTAGTCCTGGTTTAGTCCTGGTTTAGACCTGGTTTAGTCCTGGTTTAGTCCTGGTTAAGTCCTGGTTTAGTCCTGGTTTAGTCCTGGTTAAGTCCTGGTTTAGACCTGGTTTAGTCCTGGTTTAGTCCTGGTTTAGTCCTGGTTTAGTCCTGGTTTAGACCTGGTTAAGTCCTGGTTTAGTCCTGGTTTAGACCTGGTTTAGTCCTGGTTTAGTCCTGGTTTAGTCCTGGTTAAGTCCTCTTTATTGTCGTTGTTTGTTATGAGGCCATTCTGTCTACAGTTTCAGAATATCTTTAAGAAAACCTTTGATTGGATGATGGACGTAGGTTTGATCAGAAAAGAGAAAGTGTTTGTTTTCCTGCTCAACCAGTTTTAATCCTTGTGGCCTTCATCAGGAGCATCACAGGACGATGTTGTGACGTGTCTTGTACTGAGACTTGTTGAGCAGGTAAACTAACACTTTCTCTTTTCTGATCAAAACAAAGTGTTTCAAACAAATATTCTTGTTAGACCTGGTATAGTCCTGGTTTAGTCCTGGTTTAGTCCTGGTGAAGATCTGGTGAAGTATTGGTTTATTATTGATAATCTGATGTACTTTTTAATGGTGCAATACTTGTAGAAATTGTTGAATTGGGTGAAGCTGACTCATTGTCTCGTCAGCTTCTTATTTAACAGAAACTAATAAATGAGTCTAGCCTTGGTTTCTTTTCTTAGTTTCTTGTTGTGCGTGCACTGATGACGCCTTCATGATCCTCCAGCAGCTGCCCTGTTGCCCTCTCTCTGGGTTAGACCAGTCTCTTTAAACCGCAGTGTTTTCTTTTGTCAAATGGAATATTGATATCTTGACTCTTGCTCAGTGCAAAAAAACTTAACTTCACATAGGAAAAATGATTTAGCACAAAAGGATTGTCAAAACCTTTTGGATGAAGGACAAGACTACCATCAAAAACTGGGAATCTGCACAGACACAAGCTTAACAATTATCTTCAACAATTATTTGTCAATTATATGGCTAAAATGGCATCTATATTAGTGAGGGATAGATTTGCTCATGGGTAAAGTCTGGATTATATCCTGAAAAAGGCTTGTGCTGTCCTCTCGATCCCTTTGATCAATTCTTAAGACTTGTGTTTTATTTCTCTCTCTGCTAAACCCGAATACACAAACTTCATTTATATATTGTCCTCCAGCTCTCTTTCATGTCTCCTCATGGTCTTAAAACCCTTGGACTGACTGTGCTACATGTCCAGTCGCCTGAAGTCTCTGAGGAAGACTTTGATCAAGGTCAGCACCATGGCCAGCTCTTGGCTCCTAGAGGGCGCTGTTTCAACTTCCTGTTGATCACAGACAAAATAAAAACCTGCTTCAAATATGAGTGGCATCAAGATAAAACCAGTCCAGCTTCATTCCAGTAAGAGATTCAAGGGTTTGTAAATCTGGTTCTGTTAAATACTGAGCTAATTTATTCCCTACAGTAGATAGATATGAAAAATAAACATGAAACCTCAACAAACACTTTAACAACCATTTCAAAGTGTGACAATATTAGCACAAGAAATGTTGCAGCGATATGGCCCGATATACATTTTTAAAATACAGTATATTATAGCTCAGATGTGTTTGAATGCACATGGATAAAACGTCTGGTGGCCAGTGTAGTTCCCTGGAGAATATGTTTAAACATTGTGCTCCTTCATGTCCCTAAAGAGGAGCAGGTTCCTCCTAAAGTCCCAGATCTTGGAAGTAGTTCAGAGTCAGACAGCTTTATCAATCCTACCAGGGGCAATTAATCAAACAGGCCCAAAAGCAACAGCACTTAGCACAGTTAGTAAAAAAATAAGAAATATTATTAAATAAAACATGAATAAAAAAATCAATTTAAAAGAGACTACTGAGAGATAAAAAAAAAAAAGAGCTGTTTTACAATTTATAAAACATAACAGCGTCCCAAAGGCACAAAGATATTCCAGATTTTGGTAAATGTCCAGATGAAGCATGAATCGTACTGGACTTCTGAAAGAAGCTAACTCTGCTGCAATCCTGTGATTTTAGAACAGATTTAAGCTTTATTATTAAGACTGTTCTTGTCTTTGAGAGTTAGGAACACTTTCAAACAGATTAAACGGATTAAGACAAAACACAAGTAAGACACACAAACCAAACAAAAAAAGAAACAGAGAAACAAAGAAAAAGAACAGACTTAGTTTAAGATGATTAAGTCTGAACGAAGCTGTCGTTTAGGCCTTGTCTAGTCCCAGTTTAGTCCTGATTCAGTCCTGGTTTTCTCTGGTTGTGGTCCAGGCGCGGATTAACACAGGCTTGACTAGGCTGCAGCATAGGGGCCCCCGTGTGTGCAGAGGCCCCTGATTTAAGAAAAAAAACAGACCTACAACTAATTTGCAAAAATATATTTTTGAACCGGCCCTCCTCGAACAGCTTTGTATAAACGTGTGGGTCCTGGGGTTACTATGGTTACGGACACAGCAGCAAACAACTTATCAAAGCTTTAGTAAATGAGTTAGAAACAACAAAAGTCAAAAAGTTAAGCCCTGGGGTGCTAAGCTCTGTGTCGAAGCATTATGAGCGTCTGTCCGGGCTGCAGTTATAATCACAGGATGAATCCAGAACTGAACCAGCCCTGGGCCTTCATCAGGTCAGGATTAAAAAGACTCGAGCTCAGAGGGAAGTGCATTTGTCTGTTAACGTCTTTATTCTGTCGTAAGTTAAGTACTTGACTCGTTTGTTGCACATTTGACTTAATTTAAACTCACGAACAATGCCAGTAATCTTTCACGTTCATTTGAACCTATGTTAATTTGGGTGATTACAAAGAGTGTTGCAGATGACTGACTAATACATAAGTCTGTATTGTTCACACATTAGGATTAATTCAGGGGTCTCAAACTCAAATGACTTGGGGGCCACAGGAGGCAGAGTCTGGGTGAGGCTGGGCCGGATCAGGTATTCCACAAAGCTTTGTTAAATCCTCTCAAACGTCATTACTAACAGTTCTTTAACTTCAATGGGTTCTTCTGAACCTGAGCTATCCTGAACTTTAATGGAATATTGAAGAATATGAATGAGCTGGCTGAGTGTCCAATCCCCTCGGTGATATTGTCAACATAACAGTGTTAATTTGCAGAATCGTCATGATAACAAATCCACATGGATAGTGACGATCAACTTACCATCAACTTTCAAACAAATCAGTGCATTTCAAATGATGGGAAAACAAAATGCAATCCACATGGTCCAAATCCAAAGCTGGTAAAATTTAATTTGTCCAGCTCAAGGTCAAACATGCTCATTTCAAACACAGTAAGAAGCAGTAATTTTATGACGGCTATGTGATGTTACACGGGCTCCTCCATAGTTGTTAAATGTTTCTCTGCCTGCATCAAACCCAGCTGAGGGCCCGCCCCCAGGAGCCATATCCTCCACTGTGATGGTCGGTTGGTTCAGTTCCAGCACAAAAAGGAACCATCCAAACACAACGTGGTAACGGGCCATTCATATAAAACTCGCAGGGTTATACAATAAACCTTCATATCGTCCTGCGGGCCACAAAATATCGTCTTGCGGGCCGCAGTTGGCCCCGGGGCCGTGAGTTTGAGACCCCTGGTTTAAAGAGTCTGTCTGCGGGAATCCTAAATACTGTTACACAACTAATCGTGAACATTTTAATTAAAATGTTACCCCATACTGTATAAAAACAGGTAATAAATATGTGTTCGGCTTTTGAACTTGTTTTAAGATGAACCTGGAGCTATTGAACAGTTAACTATTTAGTTATTGGCAAGACATAATGTTAAATAAATGCTCCGTGCACTTTTCCTTTTGCCTGTGGTTTTCCGAGGAATGAAAATAAAAAGAAATGAAAAATGATTCTTACTGGTGGTTTTGTATTTAAAATGTTCTCACACATTTATAAAAAAGCATTAAAGGCCTAATATGCAGAATGTCATTAAACAACGAGGTCCTGAGCCTTATCCTTCTTGTCAAATTCAGTTTTACTTGGCTTTTAATGAACTCCAGCCTCTTTTAATTTTGTAGCCTTTTCTTCTGTGGCTGTGAAAGCTAAACACAGTTTTAGTCCCTCCTCTTGAAAAGAAGAGGGCAGTGGATTACCTTCATGTATCCCAGTGTTCAAGAGGCTGTAGGTGTGAAAGAAATGAGATTTAACTCAGATAAAAGTGAGTACCCTCACGGTGAAGAAAGTTAACTATAGTAGACCTCAATTGATTTAAGATGAAGACCCCCGATCTAGTCATTTCTACATTTCTGAAAACTATAACGACAGCGCACCATATTACATCGGAACCACCTTAAATAAAAACACCTGCAGGGGCCACTGCTTCACTGGCCCTTAAGAAACATGAAAAAGAAGCAGGTGATTGAATAGATGCGATGTTTCTATCCAATCGGCTGCTTGTCAAATCATGGCAATCATTTTCATTTACATCAACCTCACTGCTAATGCTAGACGGCTTAACGATTAAATTTAATGTCTGGATGAAAGTAAAATGGAGCACAAAAACGAAAAATAAAGACAAAGATATACTGAAAAAAATCCCGACATTTTGTGGATATTTCACGGCTGCTAAATTTGAGACAGCTTCAGAGTAAAGTAAATAAATAAAAAATCCTCAGTGATATGTTATGATTAAGGGGGAGGGGCCCTCAGACAAACAGCAGCCAAGGGGCCCCTGTCCGCCTTAATCTGCCCCTCGTCCAGTTACATTCCTCACTTTGGTTTCTTCTGCTAAAGCTACTTTGTTTAATGTTTAACATGTCTTAGCAGCAACTTTTAATTCACACTTACAAAAGCACTTACCTAATAGAACAACTTGATCAAAAAAAAAATATGCCTTTACATCTTTCAACCACATGAGGGCAGCAGACTACAGCTCATGTAGTGAATCAGCTCCTAACACTCCAGTGTGCAAACCCAAGACACAGGGAATGCTGTAAGAAAATATGTCTTGCCAATAAACTCCTTATTTGTGCAACATACATTGAGATCCAACAGTCCCATGTGATTTTGCAGCAGCTTATTAAAGATAAAACCTTTGGGGCATCAGTCTGGAAAGGTTAGGCAGTGTTGCTTTAATAAGAGCAAGTCTTCTCCATTTTAGAGCATGTGAGCAACAATTACCTGGAGCCTTCCTTTAGAGGCGGCTCCTCCAGAGTCAAGTCCGAGTCCAGACTAACTCCACATGAACGTCTTTTTGACCCGCCTTTGACCTGGCTCATGAAAAACTCCCCTCCCTCTGGTTAGATCTATTTTTCTTCCATACTCAAATAAATCACACTTTAATGAATTTTATTTTAATTGGCTGTATTTAGTAACAGTTTAGACTATGTTTACTGTGATATAGAGTCACAGTGCAGTGTCAGTGAGAGTCTGAAACTGGCCCGTGGCTCATTAAAGGAGCGTAAAAAAACTGGACAAAAAAACACCAATATATCGTTCCTTTGTGAGGCGCTTTAGGACTCAACCCGAGGGAGCAGAAACAGCTCAATAGACTGGACCCTGGCAGTGTCCTATTCGTACAAAACACACTCAAATGACTCACCGTTTCATAAAACATGTTCTTCGTTCTAAACCTGCCGCTTGGATTATCTCTACTTTTAAACAATCGATGTCTGTGACAGTTGAGTCAAAACAGAGTCTGTAGGAGGATCTGAACCCTCTACTGGCTAAAGGTTACGCAGTTCCCCTTTTTAAAAGACAAATAAATAGTTTGCTTACACACTGCTGGATCTTTTGGCAAAATGAAGGACATGCATTCCCCAGAGTGATGTTATTTCACTTTCTTTTTCCCAAATGCCCTAATGTTTAGCAAAATGAGTGGTCATAAGGAAACATGAGTGTGATTCTACTCCAGCACCGCTCAGTTTGTCCAATCTGGGCCTGTTTCTTTAATGATAGACAAATGCAGAGAGTGTACAATATTGATTCCAGTCCTGTAGTAAACTGAGATGCCACAAGCAATCTTCTATAATGTCAGAAAAAATAGCTGTGTTGTCTGAACCCGACTTAAAATCCAGAGTTATATGAGAAGACTAGAATGGTGAATATTTAAAGATATGAGCAGAACAGAGACGGACAGACACTGCTGCCTCTGTCTGCTGCCCTCCGTCTCAGAGCCTTGTCCTCACTGACCTCAGTGGCGGTTGCTAAATTGAGCTAACCCCCTTCCCCTCAGACGCAGCTGTTCGATTGCTGTGTGAATGCTGCTGGAAATAACCGCAGGCTGCAGAACAGCGGCTAATGCTCAACAGAGAAAACTAAACAGAGTAAAGACGTGCTTTTTGTAACAGAGGCTGGTGGAGGGTTACCCAGAGACGGCAGAGAGTGGACAAGCAGCCGGTGCCTATAGACGGCAGAGACAGAGGCAACAAGCAGCGTGTTAACCAACATTTGAACTAGAATACATGACAGGGTTTTGGTGACATCCAGTGGTGACCTTTTTCTCTCGACTCTGTGAACGTCTACAACCTTGTTTCCACTGGACACGAGTTTCTCCTGAAGAGGCTTGTGTTTCCACTGAGCTGTGTCTGCTGCAGAAACACGAGAGACACTAAACGTGTTTCTAAATGAGATTGTGTAAATTGTAGTTGAAGCAGATTTTAAAACTGGGATGTTTTGTCAGATGAAGGTGCAGTAATTACCTTTACCTGTCCACTGCTGTGAACAGGGCCCTAATGCACAAACTTCTATTTCAGCAGTGCTCAGTTTGTCCTCACCAGGGTAGCTGTAGAACCACAGAGTAAAAAACTTCTTTCACTGAGGTTTTTGACGCTTTAAATGTCTAGTTTTCCCAGATGCAAAAGAAAAATGCAGTGGTACTGACACACAATCATAAATATAGTTTTGACCGTTTTTCAGTATTACTTTTTTCTAGTGTTGCCGTCAAGAGCGCATTGACTGAAACCACCTCGTGTCTGAGACCACAGAGAATCGAGACCATGACAAGACCAAAACCAGGCCTTAATACTAGACACGGGGATAAAACAGTTACACAGTTAAAACAGTTGAGTGAGAGCAAGGTTTCGATTGAACAGAAATAATACGAGTTTCCTCCCAAAGAATCCCGAGAATGATGTTGACAAATTAACTTCTGGACTTGGATGATCGACGTCTAAGATCGAGACAAGCCTGAGGATAAATGAATTCTCTTTTTTGCTCAATAATAGTGTCTCATTCTCGTCACAATTTCCCCTGCTTCCTGTTGATGAAGCCTATTAATATTTACTAAATGTTCATAAGTTCAAACCCACACATGACAAAGAGGCGACACAGATAACATTTCTCTTTTTACAGTTTATTGTATATATATATTTATATATATATATATATATAAAACTACAAAAGTAAGACTGTTTCAAATTGATAGACAGCTGTCCATTTATCTCATATACTATATATATCTATTTATATATTATCTACAGTCCATACTTTGATCCTGTTACAGTGATCAGCTGATAGTTTCTCTGTGTGGGGGGTGTATTGCATAGAAAAAGGCACAGATCTGAGGTCTGTGACAAAAACAGCCTCGACCGACAGCGCTAAAACCATTCAGTAACAAACACTGATGCAGGAGTCTCCAATGTCGCTCAAATATGTACATTATTCTTTTGGCATTGAAGTCTGTGACAGGCTTTGGAGTCTTGACATCTGGGGTTTTTTTGAGTATTGTTCGAAGACAGTAGAAGAAGAGTGGACCACTGGACCTATACAGACTAAACAATAGAGCAGTGAAAATGTGGAAGTGTATAAAGTGGGAAGTGATAACCATATTTGGAAAGAGGCTGGAGTTTGGGATGTATAATAGTCTCTAAGATAGCTCTATGTACCTAGAGATGATGACATAATGCAGAAAAGTTGGACACACTGTCGAAGGTCTGGCTCAGAAACGTCTACAGTACATCGTTTTCAGCCTTTGTAGTACAATTTAAATGGATTGTGGCAATACATTCTTATAAGAATAATTGTAATGGCTAATTAATAAAAGACTGTTTTAGGATTCACAGTGGTTTTAAATATTATACATTTAGTTTTCTATCACCAGCCAAGACCAAAGTATAACAGAGTCTGCACATTTTTACTCTTAGCTTCGAAAACGCTGCCATAAAGCTAAAGATATGATTTAAAATGGAAAAAGTAGGGGATATGGCCTTGAAATCTAGCTTAATGGTGCAAAAATCTTCAATTGGATCTGTAAACAGAAAAATTCATATGAGCTACATTTCATGGAACCGGCCTTCATTTTAGCACATTTAACAAATCTTTCCATTTCTAGACCCAAACATTTTGAGACATTTTAAGTCCTAATGTGGTCAAAATCATAATTTTTTTCAGTTAGCTCGGCTTCAGTTAGGTTTTGTTTGGGTGATGTAAACTCAATCAAAAGCATGTATTCCTGGATTTAGTCCGAGTTTAATCTGGGTTTATTCTTGTGTTAGATTTCGTTGTAATTTCCTGATATAACACTGGTTTAAGCATGAATCCTAGTCTTTGGTTAAAACCTTGGTTAGCTCTGGTTTAGCATCATCCTCGTCACTGTTTCCTTGGTCCACTCTTCTTCTTCTGACTATTGTATTGCTGCATGAACTATACGCCTTGAAGTGGGACATTAAACATGGTACAAAAACAATGTAAAAAAAACACAAAACAAGATCAACCAAAAACAAACAAAATAATAATAATATTAATAATAAAATAACAACTACCGATGGATATAAAAATGGCTTCCACCCATGTTTCGTTCCCTCAGATACAATCGTATATATCTGAAGTACATTCCTACTCATTCTGTACACACGTATACAATCCAAAGGTTCACTTCAAAATAAATATATTTACACAAAAAAACAGAGAAAACAATAAATAACTTTGACAAAAATTAGCAAAATATAATAGTAGTGAAAGACGCAGTGACGCACGATGCTATGAATTCAGTTCAGGTCTGTTTTGGGGGCCAATGATCATAGAGCGACATATTGCTAAGCCCCTCCCATTTCATTTACTCGGACACACCTTTGCATCGCTGCTACGCTCAGAACGGCAGCTAAAAGTGTGAAAACAATTATTGATATGTGACATTTTTATGGATAAAAGGGTCTTATTTCACACAGTGGTCTTCAAAATGGTCCGAGCTAACGCAGTAGTAGATTCCCAAGTGTAAATCTTTATGAAACCTCAGAAAAGTCTTTTTTGGTGCTTTTCTATCGAGTAGCTGCAAGGAATGTGATTGGCTCAAGATGTTTAAAGGCGGGGCTTAGCAATAGTTAAATTAAAGCAGGTTTGAAAGTAATCACCGGCCATGCTGCTGGGACTTACTCACACGTTAACAACATCAAGGCTTATGAGACAGCTTTGGATATTGTCTCTATCGTGATATTATCTCTGTATCGTGATATTATATTATCTCTGTATCGTGATATTATCACTGTATTGTGATATTATCACTGTATCGTGATATTATCGCTGTATCATGATATTATTTCTGTATTGTGACATCATGGCTATCATGGACAGACAGACATCGTTTCATATGTACCATCTCATTCCTATCAAGTCAAAAACAATGAGTTACTAAACCATTATTTTGAAGCAAGTCAAAATCTTGCGTGAAAAAATGGCGTTACCGTTTTAATAAGTTACCTTTTTGATAGACTGAGTCAGAGCTAATGGCGGCACATTGGGCTTTAGAAAAATAAAAATAAAAGTGGTGACAAACATTAGATTTAACAGTTTTCAACGTGTACGATCAGGAAAAAAACTATTCTTCCAGGAGTACATCGTTTGGTCAAAATTTGGCCCAATACAAGGAAAGTCATTGGTTGCACAAGTTTCCAATGTAAATTTAACTTCATTCTTTTAAAAAATGTGGCTTAAAAACTAATATAAGGTAATGTTGATTGACGCAAAAATAATCCAAAATGCTATACCTCAGCCAAGGCCTAAAAACAAATCTGCAAATGAAAATGTAGATGGACAAAGCCAGTTAAGTAGGATACAGTAGACACTTAATGAATCCTTATGTGACCCTGGGTTGCTGTCACTGCTCCTGTCAGAGTCCTTTACGTGCCATAACTTACGCTTGGAGGCATGTGGAAGGGAGCGGCGCTTAAAAAAACAACAGGGCCTTTTGCGTGGTCACAGTATCAGGTTAACCACAAGATCACATGATTTACAACTCAGTGTCACACCGAATCAGAAATGATCTCTGGGGTTTACCTCAAACATCGCTCAGCGTATTGTATATTTTAAAAAAAGGTAAACTTCAAATTCAGCAGCTGTGTAATGCTTTAAGCCGTGGTGTAATTAGCGTCAGTCATGTTGCTAATTCTGTCCCAAGAACAACTCAGAAAATGAGGCATTTCTTCAAACCGTGAAGCCAAGTTCAACAAAAATGGATCCTTTGCGTGAGTTTTCAAATCACCTCCACCCGACCGCTTCCAATGTAAACAACTCCAAACGGGTGAAGCTCATTTGAATGAACTGTCTCACAGTGTATGACTAAGCCCATGTAAAGCAGCGGCCGCACAGTAATGTGTGCCGAGTGACCGGAGACAAAAAGACAGCCTGCAGTTTCACAAAAAGGACTTTAGACCGGTCTTTAACACTTCGAGAGCAGAGTTAAATTGTGTTCCGATGAAGTCTAATGTGCTGCAAATTAACTCACGGTAATAAAACCTGGTTTATTTCAAATATAATCTTTAGCATCTTTTCAAAAACTTAGGCCTTTGTTGATATGTTGAGAGTTAATTGGTGAACAAAAAATGATTCACACTTTTACCATTTGCACTAATACATTGTTTAGGTGCACATAACTTACACTAGTGTTGCACAATAGTCTTTCAGCCCTACTTTGCATTGCTCTGTTATTTGTGCTAACGTCACTCAAGTCAAAAGTCTAAAAGACTATGTAGTCATCATATGAAGAAGTTACATTGATAACTTTGTATTCCTTCTTTTCAGTGTCATTCAGTGACACCTACTTCCCAATTTACACCTCAGACAATTACTTTTAATTTAAAAGAACTCCGATGAAAAAGCCTTTCTCTCTGGCGTGTGTGCAATGAATCTTGGGATATGTTGTGCTGCTAAAGATCCATCAGTTCTTGTTCAGCTTACAGACAAACTTGAACTGGGACAATGACAGTTTTTTTTCTTTTTCTTAATTAGTTCTGTTCATGGGCTTTTAACTCAATCAAGACATTACACAGAATCAGTGACATTTCATGGCTAGCACTTATAAACCTCATACTGGCAAAGTTTTTTCTTTTTTGGTGTATACTGAATATTGTCAAGCTGGAAAGATGGGCAACTAATTTTGAATTTTCTAAGTTGTGTTTCAACTCAGGAATACTAAGTAATCAAAGTAATTATAATGTTGACTTTGAATTGTAATGCATTGGTATGTCTATTGTTTAACAAAGGACTTTTATTATATGTGTCTAGATCCTTAAAGAGCACCTGACCAGACACACTTCACTTGTCGATCCACTGTCGATCTTTTTCATCAGGAATCAACATCGTTCTGGTTTTCCAATGACTACACCAACGCAGCATGATACTTCTGTCCTTTTCTAAACTTGAATATATCTTTAGACCAGTCTTAAGCCTCTTTTGTGAAACCAACGTTTAACTGAATTCATAGAGACGTGCACATGAACAGACATCTTTTAGTAAAACGACCCAGCGATGATATTAGACTTATTCCCAAAGCGTAATTATATTTCCAACCAAAAAAAGTATTCCCCGTCAAACCTATTTTTTTCTTTACGCTCGCTTTACAAATAAACCATATCGTCTGTAATAAGATAGCGATTAAATAATAATATTTGATCATGTGACATTACCTTAATAAAAGTTTTAATACAATACAATAAATTAAAATAAAATTAAAAAAAACATATTTAAAGAGTGACCTTCGAAAGGCCGTAAAAATTTAAAAAATACTGTAAAAAGAGGAATTTGGAAAAGTGGTCATTTTGAAAGGCACTCGTTGATAAAAAGCAATATATTCAGTGTGTGTAATTGTGGATTGTATTTCTAAACACATAAAGAAAAAGGCAATAACCTCCCATGGTTCAAAAAATGTCATCATCTGGGTTTCAACACGTTTTGAGGCTTTGTTTAAAGCTTAAAAATACATATTGACAAATTATAGCTGTATTTTATGCATAAGTTTTGGATGCTCATGTGTTTTTAAATGACAATGTATTAATGTAAACATAGCCAGTTGATGAAGTAAATGGTCATGTTTCCATTAATATACTTTGAAATATTGCTTTAGAAATTATTTATGGACACACTTAAATCACTAAATACACCTTTTTTATATCTTAAAAAATGTTCTAAATTTGAATTCAAATTAACTTTTATGTAAACCCAACCTTTTCTGCTTTAACTGAAAAATCAAAAATGCAGAAAAGGAAAAACATTTACTGTGTCCAATAAAAAATATTCAGTGTGAATTAATTTGTCCTTGTTAATTTTAACTTCATTAATTTAAAATCTGACTTAAACCTCTTAGAAAAAACTGCAATAAAACCAAGCTAATTGAAAAAGATATTCTGGTCCAGAGAATCCCATGCTTATTTTCTTTGGACCTATATTTCAGTCAAAAGTCAAAATGAATATTGATGATCCAATTTCCCAGTCTAGTTTAGCATTTGGTCATTTTCTGGAACAAATTAGTTTTTAAGTTAAATGGAACACAACACAACATTTTGCTTAATTTTGAAGATTTTTTGAAAATCTTTCAAAAATATTGGCGGTCCACTTTTGGGCCTTGACCCAGAGTTTAGGAACCACAGTTTTAGAAAATGGCCCCGAAATAAGTTTTGTTAAATTCCTCTAAACATTTCTGCATTTGTTTGACAAATGACTTTTCTGTTTAAAATGTATTTTTTCTTGATCACAGACCATGCATTCTGAATGGATTATATAAGTACCACTCTTTCACTTTACCTTTAGTTATGGGTATTTTGCTTCACTTGCACCAGTTAGTATTGAGGAGTTTTTTTGGCAATAATAAGGTATTTACAAAGACCAAGAATAAGTTTAGGAAATTAATAAAGAGTAGCATGTCTTTACGCGTTTAGAAATACAAGCTTGTATGTTGTGTCTTTGAGAGTTGTGTCCCGGTTTCTTCATTTCCGCGTTGGAAAGGTCAGCACAGTGCATGCACAGTGTCGTGTAGTAGTTTTTGTCATAGTAGTACAAACTGACATCTCATTTGATGTTTACAATTTTTCGACTTTAACAGTTCATTTCATAACATTAGTAAAAGCATCAACCTGGGGAAAAAAATAAACAAAAATCAATTCCCGACAAAAAAAATTCCAGTCTTTTTTCTGGATTGTTTAAAACGGGGGTAAATCAAGACCCCACTAACACCTCCATGATGTGGTCTAGTTCCGTCAGGTCTATTTTAAAAGGCTGATTGGGTGAAACCTGTGGCGCGGGACCACTGTAAGGGGACGCTAGCGATTTGATGAGGTCGTCCGCGGTTACCACAGGCGACAATTTGGAAAGACCTCCTCCCGACGCTGCACCGACGCCCCCAGCTGTCGTACAAGGGTCAAAGTCATACATGGACGTGTCGATGTCGGCAAACAAGACGTCATCCAAAGCTAAGTCTGAGAGGAAACCAGAGGGAGACGAAGAAGAAGACAAAGGAGGGTCCGCCAAGCCTCCAGGGGGAACCGAAGGTAAGGAGTCCATTAACCGGAGCTCTGCCTGCAAGACGCTAGCTGCTTCCAGTTTGGGGCGAGTGTCTCTGGGGTTTGGGGAAGGAGCCAGGGAGGTAGAAACGGTTGAAGTGTTAGCTCCTGTTGTCCGTGTTGGAGCAGAGTCGAGCTCCATGTCGCTCACAGAGGATTGAAGCCTGACAGGACGTGGGGTGAGAGGTGGCGTAGGGGGAGGAGAAACGCTAAAGGAAGGGTCTACTCCGCTGTCGTCCTCCAGCAAAGAGGCAGGAGTGAGACAAGCCTCCAGTGGACAGTCCTCGGGCTGAGGGACGGGGCAGGAGGGAGGTCCTAAAGGGTGAGGCGACAAAGGAGGAGCCATGAGGAGAGTCGAAGGCTGGGACTGAGCCAGGACGCCGAAGGAGGGAGGTGCTTGGCGGTACCCCTCGTCTAAAGGATCGTCTGGAGGCGGCGAAGGGGGTAACAACAGTGGGCGTAGACTGCCGTCCTGCTTCAGCTCGTCCTGGATCCGCCGGAGCATGTTGTTGATGAGGACGCGCCGCTCCAGACTGGGCTCGCCCGGACGCTGGGCGTACAGCTTCATGAGGGAGATATTAAAAATGGTCTGTCGCTGAAGAGTGTACGAGACTTTGGACAGACCCTCGGGATACGCCACCGCCGCCTCCAGCGTTTTGCCTTCCAGGCCCTCTTCATCCTCGTCCAGCTTTCGTTTTGCGCCTTTACCGAACATAAATCTGCAACACAAGACAGAATCTAAGTAAGTTATATACAAATCTGTATCACACATTTAAATAGACACTGATTATTTCTCTGTTTATGTGTCCATTTTCACAAGCCCCATTCAAACTAGTAAATAGTTTAGCCCATGTGTCACTGGCCCTGTCTGCATCTGAAGGACAGACTAAATACTGCAGGTTACCAACCACCATTTTAAGTAAACCTTATTGTTTGCCTTACATCTTACATCAATTAATATTCTTATCTTGCATTTCACCCAATTCCTTCACATTTCCGTTTCTGCTGCTGTTCATCCATGTGTTAACCTAAGCCTGGCTGAAAATACAGTTTGCATGTACTCTTCTTCATTTCCAGCAGCCTCCATGTTGCTGTGCTGCCACCTTTTGGCCCAAAACTGTCACTGTGTCACCTTCACTTTTGACCCTTTCATTCATACACTAGTGAGTCAACAAAGCTAATCTTCTGCAATAATAACAATGTCTTTTGCTATAAACCAAAGCTCAGACCATGTGTAGTTTATTTTTTTCTATCTTGTTCATCTTGTAGTAAACAAAAACATGCAGTGATTCATTTGTCAATCAATCAGTATAAAAGATGTAGGATTTCTGCAGGACTCCATTCATTTGTCATTTCCTTCATCTTTAAGTGACGTCGGAGGCTTATCCCGGGCTTTACCAAAGCGAGCCCTACTGCAGAGCCGGGGAATTTAAAGAAACATACATTGAATAAACCAGGAACAGCTGCAGCGGTGGGTAATTCGCTCAGATATTCTGCAGGTTTGTAAAGACACACAGAGACAGTGCTGCATGCTGTAGTCCGACCGACACACACCAAGTTATGCAATATGCGTGTTTCCCTTCTGTAGCACAGGATCATAGGCCAGCAGCTTTAAAGCTCAACCCCCTCCTGTATTAGAATAGAACATTGAGTTACTTAGCGGGGGGTGGGGCAGGGCGGGGGTCAGGAGACACATTGGCCATTGATAAGACAGATACTAGCGCTGAGGCTAAATACTGATTCTGTATGTTTTTGCTGATATGTGCACAATATATTCCTCGTTCCTGTGTGAAAATATAAGGAAATGCAGAAACACGAGTATAGATCCTGGAGGCGTTGGAATTAGCTCCAGGCTAAGAGGGGTCCCCAAAATGTGACTATTTACATGAGTCAGAGAAAAGCACTAACTTTTTTAAGTGTGTTTGGATTTAGGACTTGCATGCTGAACGTGCATTTTAGAGACCCTAGAGTCTTAAGAAACTGTCTGTGATGGATCCTGTAATTAAAACACAGAAAGAGATGTTGCAATAATAAATTAAGCAGGATATTACAAAAAAAAACAAAACAATTCATTATTTGTCCAGTACTTTATGGGGTGCACCAGTAACATCCAGGATTAGCTTCATAATATAGCCCTATAATAGACTAACTAGTGCCTACCGAATCTGACCCTCGCTCCTCTGTGGTGGAGAGGTTATTGTTATTGTTTTTGGGAGAATCCCCTTTGGAGCAACTCCAGACACAGTCTATCTGTGCCGGTCCCATGCCCGGGTAAATGGAGAGGGTTGTGTCAGGAAGGGCATTACCAAGCTACTCCTGCAAACTACTGTGTGTGAAAGAAGACATAATTACGTACGTATAAATAATACAGTAAATTATTGTTCTATTCTATTTGTTACTAATTCATCCTCTACAGCTGTGGGCCCCAAACATTCTGTCGGGACTCAAAAGTGGGTTTATTTGAAAATCTAAGAAAAATGTTTTTTTGTGATAGTCAATAGGCATTTAATGTTAATCTGGCTGGTTTTATAAATTGGTAATAGTCAGGAATAATAATAAATGAAAGGACACTAGAAAATTAACTATATACTAAACTAGATATAGCTTTAAATCAATTAAATGTCACTTAACTAATTAAATGTCCATTCAAATTCATGGCCCATAGAGGATATCTCCACATTTTATGCACCATTCTTTAGTTCAAACTCCACATTGAGAAGTGTTTGATAAATACACAAACCTACTTCCTATGCAACAAAAGAACTAAAAAACAATATTTTAATAAGTTGTCGAAGAATACTTGTGTCATTGCACCTGTCTGCTTCTCCAAACTAGGGCTGCACTGACAGTTACCTACCGTAGAGAATAAATGTTTTGTATCTCATAAACCCTCTATTAAAAAAAAATAAAATTCATTCAAAAAAAGCGAAAGCAAAGACAGAGGCAGGAGAACAGGGCTCCACTGCAAAGAGTGTGAGTGTAATCCGTGCTGGCAGCTCATGCAGCCAGTCACTGTCTGCCCTCGCTGCGCATGCGTCGCTTTAAAAACACACAAAACTACACACAGAAAAATGCATGCAGCAACAGGAAGTGTGAGCTGCAGGCCGAGCTACCGCCACTGGTAGGTTGCCATGACAAACAGAGTCAGCTGGGAATTCACCCAAAGACACGACAAAGAGCAGGCCGGGGGAGGGGCGGAAACAGCCACGAGGAGGTGATGGATGGGTCTGGGAGGAGCCCACTGCTGAGGAGCCCACGAGCAACACAAACCACTCACTCCTGAACTGAAGGAAAGAGCAGCAATTACAGTTTTCCTCAACCACTTTTTCGGTCTTTTTTTAAACAGGTCAGCTTTAATCAGAAGGAAAGGTGCATTTGTCACAACGGTTCAATGGTTCATCAAAACTCTTTGGCTTAAAGTTATTCTTTAAAAAGATGGTAACATCAAACAAAAGTGATGAGGGCCACAAAGGTAAATAGGAATCCTTTCAGGGGACGATGATTGTGACATTTAGGAGACATTTTTTATCCTTTATTTGACAGTAGACAGTAGGTCGACAGGAAACATGGTGAGAGAGAGAGAGGGGAACAACATTGGGCAAAAGTCCTGAGCGGGACTCAAACCTGGTCTTCCACGTATTTTGAGTATTTGCGTGTGCTCTACCGACTGAGCTAGGGGCACCCCCCAGCTATTATTCAATTTTGAATGTGAGTTTTTTTCTTCAGTTGAGTCTTGTAAAAGTTTATTTGGATCTGAACAGGTTTAAGTTGGATTTAAACAGGTTTTAGTAGGATTTGAACAGGTTTTAGTAGGATTTGAACAGGTTTTTGTAGGATTTGAACGAGTTTAAGGTTGATTTGAACAGGTTTTTATTTATGTTTGTAGCAAAAACTGGCTTAACCTATAGGATTTCATGAACATGCCAAAAATATCACCAACTTAATGAAGTGCAGGGAGACATAAAACATTTGGACCCTGGGCCTTGAGTTTGACATGTGTGATTTAAAGCATTTAGTTTAATTTACAACTTATGGGTTAAATTATCACAAAAGTCCTTAAGCAACATAAAAAGCGAAATGATTTTGCCGAAAGAAATTGAATGTTTCTTTACTATTTAAAAATGTACACATAAATGAAGCCTTTTGCTGCTGAGGCTCAAACGATGAATCAAAGTTATAGATTGTGGTAACGTTCATTTCATTCATATAGATAAACTGTTCCAAAATGTGAGCCAAATGTTTTTGAGGAATGCTTTTTTTATTCCATGGTTGAGCCTATGGTTGAGCCAGAGTGAATGAGGAAAAGCTGTTTATAAGAAAACAATTTGCTGTGGCTTCATAGACTGTATAAAAAATGGACAAAGAGATCAGTTGTTCAAAAGGAAGTGAGGGCTGGCTCCAAAAAGGCTGGCTATAGTGGATTTTCAGGTGTTATTCTGGTGTCTTTGCCTAATTTGAACACACTTTTCTTGGGGTTTATCTACAGGCTTTTTGAATTATAAGAGGTAAGTGACTCTATGTCTTTGTCAAGTCGCTCATTCACCTTAAAACTTTAATAAAAACAAATAAACAAATCTAACCTACTGAGCTAACAGACATCCACACGGATCCTGTCAAGTCAAACACAACGATTCTGCTTCTAGTTTCAAAGCATGATTATTGTTAAAGAAGTTTCCTCTGACCATTTGGCTTCAGAGACTGTATAAAAAGTGGACAAAGGGATCAACTCATGGAGAAGAAGCTAGGGCTGGCTCCAAGACACCTGGTTAAGATTGATTTTAGGTCTTACTCTGCTCTCTCTGTCTTATTTGAACTCTTTTTCAGTTTTCTGGAGATATATTTGTGGTTTATTTGCAATAAAAATGTAAATTGTACAGTTACAATTGCATCTACCCAAAGCGTCAATGCAAACCTCGAGCTTATTCACCTTATGCATAATCAACTGATGGGTCAATACCTATGAGTGGGCCGCAGGCATGTTATTGATGGGTCATGGAACAAAACAAAACAAAACAAAACAAAACAAAACAAAACAAAACAAGAAGAAATTTACAAATTATATTAAACTGTTTTTAAACAGACAGACATGCATCAAAACTTTATAAACTATAAAATACACACTCCAGAAAATGGAATATCTGGTTGTTGTAAAACGGACGTATTATTGGCGCTACACAAGTCATGTCCATTTACAATTATTTAACTCTTATCAGAAATATATCATTCTTGTTTACAACATAATATATTTTGTAATAAATGTGAAATTATTCCAAATAAATACATATGAAAACGAGATTTCTGTGAATGTTGTAACAGGATTTTTTTCTGGTTAATATTTACAATATGAAACAAAAAAGCAGCAACAACATAAAAACAGCATAACCACACTTAAGGATAACACCAACTCTAAACAGCACCAGAGCCTTCATTTCCTTATAAAAGAGTGTCGGCTGTGTTTAGACTGTTAGTGAGAGACGTATGAAGATGAACTAGATCAAGAGCTGACTGTAAACTCAGTCAGTCAAATAGAAACTGAAACTAAGTCAACACGTTCTGTGACACTTCTCGTCATATCACTTCAGCAGTTTGTTTACCGCACCTACACGTTGTGAAATCGCTGATACTTGATTTATTGATACCAAATTGCAAGAGGAAGTTATGTGTCAATGTTTTGTCAAAGCCTTTGGGTTGATTCCAGTAAAGGGAAAAAATGTTTTACACAAAATGGTTTTGTATGAGTAAGAAAGAGTCTAGTACTGTTTCTAATATGACTGACTATAAAGAGCCATATCTCCTGCAACTCATCATAGTTTATAGTAAAATATTCTAGTATGATAAGTTTCACTTTTGGTCTTTAGTTTAAATGATATAGAAAAGGCATATGGAGCGGTTTTCTGTAAAAGATTGTAATAAAAAGGATCTGAGGGCGTTTTCTCTCCTGAAGGTCCGCACTAAGAACTCACTAATTGTTACGCAGTGTTCCTTTGGTTTCGGTAACTTTTGCCTTTTAACGACGAGTTTTTAAAAGCGGACTGTCACTCCTTCCCTGACACTGTGTTCACTGTTGTCATGACAACGGGGGGCGGGCTTCCTGTAGACGCCTTTTACTGTGGTGAATGTGTCTCTGCAGAGACTCGTTTTACAGTAGAACTGGAGAAATACAATAATCAGACTGGAGCAGGACCCATAGAGACATGTTATTATTAATATAGAGTTAATACAAACAGCAGAAACATCAAAGTTTTAGTTCGTTTTAGTAGTCTTAGACATGATTTAAATCGTTATAACGCCCATTTAGAAACAGACGGCTTCACAGGAGGGATCTGTCGCAGCGTAGCAAGAAAACTAGAGCCATACAAAATGTAAAACAATGTAATCTATGCGTTTTATGTTTATAAACCCAACTATAATTTTAACAATAGACAAATGCGTTTTTACTAAACAAATCAGAGCTTAGTTTGGTCCGGACCGAGACCAAAGAGCACATGTTTGGTCTGAACCACGGAACCACCCCAAACGGGAATGTCCGAAAGTCCGGACCATAGTTTTGAAGGTATTTTGTGTGTTTTATGTTACAATCATGTACTGACAAAGTCCTATGTATTGAGATGCTTTATTCCTGATCTTTTCTGATGTATGATGACCTGGATAACTGAGAATCTCCACACACATGTTGCGACAGACTGGGTTTCTCTTGGATTCTTGTTGTATAATGAGTAGTTAACACAACGGAAGAGTACAAATACATGCTACACATACTACTGTATATATAGAAAACAGGATTTATAAACACTTTTCGACCGCTGACCAATCAGAGTAAACTGTGAAACTTAGAAGGAGGGGCTTAAAGACACAGATACAACGCTGTCTAATGTCAAGTTGAGAAGTACTGGTGCAACTGGAAAACTGTTAGTTTATCATGTCTTGTGTTTCTCTTTTTTGTCTAAAGGTATTGTTTACTATTGGTATTAATGGGCTTTACATATCAACCTTTTTATAAATCTGTAATTAAACAGAAGGAGTGACCATTGACTAATTCATTCTATCTTATACATTGTACATGTTCTACTTCATATGTGTATTGTTAACTTAAATAAATATCATAGTCTGCCTGCCGTTTCCAAAGATGCCCAAAGGCCAAAAAGTGGACATTTTGACCAATCAGAGCAGACAAAGCTTAGAGGGAAGGGCTTAAAGTTAAAAAAAAAGGACAAATAAAGTCTAAATGATGTGTTAATATGAAAATAAAAGGAATGAAAAATTACAAATTCTGAAATGACCAATCAGAAGACAATGGACTTAAGAGGGAGGGGCTTAAAGACAGATCTTAGACGAGCATACAGGAACTCTTTGTTTGAAACGATTGAGTCGTTCCGTTTAGTCAGAACAGGGGCTTACGAGTTTTGACTTTTGGAGTGAGTGTGTGATCGAGGCAGCTGCACGTGTTGTGGCTCTGACTCACGGCCTGCTGTTCAGACCCAGAGCAGAGGCTGACATACCAGAGCGGCCCCACCCCTTACACTCCTGCATTATCCTCTTCTGTTTCCCTTTTTCGCTTCTTTCCACTTTTAAAGATCCTCGGTTTATTCATGCTTTGTCTCTACGGTTCCCAGGCCTGGAGCTGCTACTTCACAATAATCACAGGAATTATCTTTTGTGTATTATCACATGAAGAAGAAAATGTCTCTAAAAGGACTTGCCAAATGAACTGAACCTACTGAATAAGTGCAATGAGGGAGCTGCATCAATAATTACTGAAGAGAGACAATACGGAAGAAGAAAAAGAAACCATCTGTTGGTCTAAACCCCGCCCACTTCAGCTGCACGTCCCTGTTTTCTCACACAGCGGACTTTCAGGTTTAGAAGAGGCTGGTTGAAGAGTGGCCATTTGCTGATTTAGTTTAAAATCTTTGCTGTTTTGGGCCATGTTTTCAGTAACTTACAACAAGGACAGCAACACAGCAGCAGAGTAAAGCAGGTTAGGTTGGATACTCTTTCGATTTAGCTCTCTCTGTCTCCTTAGACCATTTCTTATATAATTTCCACTGCACACAAAGATCTTGTTAAAGATGTTAAAAGTGCACCGACCTCGTGGCTAATTTGCATAAATCAATAAAAGTAGGCTTTGCTGCAGGGACACTACGTTGTTCCTGTTGATCAGTTTCTAAACCAAAGCATTTCAGAGGGAGAATGACTGCTTTCTCTGGGGATTATTAGTGCTTTTAGATATTATTAGAGCTGCTCTGGAGCTAACAGCAGCATTTGCCACAACAAAATTAGCTGACATTGTCCAAAATTAGAAACACAAATTAATTTGATACATCGCAAAAAAAAACAGGATCTAATGGTAAAAAAGGAACAATAGCATCTGATTAAATCAGAGCCGGTTGGTCTGTGCTGGACCTGAGCAGGAGCTTGAGGGGCTCACCTTCTAAAAAGTGCCCTGCTTTAGTTGTCAGCTGTGCTTAAGCACGATAAGGACTGACAAATCAATAACATTATGCAACACTAACAACAAAATGTCTTCCAAAACCAAAGTCCAGAACAGATGAACCGGTCTTTTATTTTTAAATCAGAAATGTTTTTTATTTTTATTTACTATGCATTTTAATGTTTAATGTTTTTGTTCAGGAAACGTAAAAACTACCCATTAACACCTGACCCCTGGACATTTTCACAAAATTATTGCTAAATGTGTCAGGATATGTCTTGCATTCAACGCTCAGCTCTTATGAATTAGCTTTTCACATTAAACTGACATAAACCCTTTCCTCCAAATGTCACATCTAAAGTATGATCCTAACGTGGACTAATGTCTTAAAACATGAAAACCGTCCCATTTAAAGATCGGTGCCCTCAGGCCGGTCTGTGTGCAGTCCGTCACATGTGTGTGTGTGTGTGTGTGTGTGTGTGTGTGTGTGTGTGTGTATGTGTGTGTGTGTGTGTGTGTGTGTATGTGTGTGTGTGTGTGTGTGTGTGTGTGTGTGTGTGTGTATGTGTGTGTGTGTGTGTGTGTGTGTGTGTGTGTGTGTGTGTGTGTGTGTGTGTGTGTGTGTGTGTGTGTGTGTGTGTGTGTGTGTGTGTGTGTGTGTGTGTGTGTGTGTGTGTGTGTGTGTGTGTGTGTGTGTGTGTGTGTGTGTGTGTGTGTGTGTGTGTGTGTGTGTGTGTGTGTGTATGTGTGTGTGTGTGTGTGTGTGTGTGTGTGTGTATGTGTGTGTGTGTGTGTGTGTGTGTGTGTGTGTATGTGTGTGTGTGTGTGTGTGTGTGTGTGTGTGTGTGTGTGTGTGTGTGTGTGTGTGTGTGTGTGTGTGTGTGTGTGTGTGTGTGTGTGTGTGTGTGTGTGTATATGTGTGTGTGTGTGTGTGTGTGTGTGTGTGTGTGTGTGTGTGTTGCCGTAGTGCAGTGAGTAAAGCGAGTGGACGGACTCTGCAGTGAGATTATGATGGTGTAACCGGATACGCTGGTTTCCATGCCTGAGCAGCACCCCCTCCTCCCCCCCTCACACGGGCTATTTCAGGTTCTCTAGATGCACTAAGCACACGCACACGGAGGCAGGAGCAGAGCTACGCTAATGTAAACGCTCCGTGGAACACATGGCCTGCACGAATCTCGGTGTGAAGTGGTGGAAGAGAAGAAGAGAGGAGCTACAGTGGATTAGTTTGGAGAAGAAGGACGACTGCTCACTCGCAACGTCCTGCAATCTCACCTAGACTGCATGGGTTTGGAGTTGTAAGAGGTCATTTATAGTGAGAACACCAGGCAGATAAAAATTAACACATAAGAAGTGGTTGGCTTTAAGAAAACTGGCTCCCAAATGTTACCAAAAATATTTATTTCCATTATGGCCAAGACAAAAATATTAGAAACCGTAGAAGAGCCACACTGAGATTACAATGAGGGCTGTCAAGACAGAGAATTTATACAAAATATATAACAGCATGACCTTTGTCTGACGTACAGGAGGAGACAAATAAATAAAACATTAATAGGACACTACTCTTTCTAAGTATTCTAAGTTAAAGTACTCATAGGCCTCTCTTTATTAACCATAATGATGTTATAGACTTCTACTGTATACTCTACTTTATCCAAATGCGTAAATGTTATTGTCTGTATACTGTATAGAATGTACAGGCCTTCAATGTAATACACTAGCATTATTAGTAGCCTGTGGGGCTTTAGTTGTTCTGACAAATACCTACAGGTTATAATAAGTAATAAGTAATATGCTTTTAATGGTTTCAAGGGCTAGAACATGGCCAATTCTCAATTTTACAGTAAAAAAAGTAAGTTTCTCTCAATATGGTGGAAAAGTATAGAAAGAAAAGTGACAAGAAAGCACTGTTTGTAGCAAATCAAAAGAATGAACTGTATTGGATTGTGCTGCATATCAAGCTGGAAGTAAAATCTAGTCTTAGGTATGTATTTAGAAGCATATCAAGCAGGAAATGAGATCTGGTCTTATGCCAATCTGAACCGCACAGACCCGCTGCAGCTGGACAACAACAACAACAACAAAAGCCTAAATCTCTGAAATCCTGCCTCCGTGTGTCCTCACAGAAATATGAATGTGCTGCAGAAGTGTGTCCCAGTCACAGTGTAGTAAACACATTCCAGTCTCAGACCCAGAGAAGACAGAGAGCTGCAGCCGACCACTCATCCACCAGCAGCACCTGCAGCAGCAGCAGCACTACGACTGTTTACACCACCACCGCCGCCGCTGCCATGACGACCGGCCGTTTACCGACAACAGCAGCGGCAGCGGCCTGGCTTTAGCTCGTTTTAGCTTTGAATCCTGCCAAGAACAACGGCAAACAGGTTTATGCAGATATTACACAATGTTGTTTCGATGCAAAGTTATGTTATGAATTAAAAAGACACTTTACATGAAATTTAAAAGTATCATAAGATCTATTTAGTTGAAAGAAAAATGAGCAGGAACAATTCAGTTCAATGGAAGAGCAGCAGAATGAGATAAATCTTGAACAACAGACAGAAAATGAAACAAAAAGACCAATCGCGTGACTGGAAGCGCCCATAGGAGTGTTTAGGCCTTGTAGTGATCATAAACGAGGCTCACATGACAGAGGTCAGCTGTGTATCAGACTTCTGCTGCTCCACAGGCTGTGAGCGTTCAAAACAGGCTCTCAGGGATTTTTACAAGAGCAAATCCAAGCACTTTTCACAGTTTCAAGGAGCTTTCTAAGAGTATTTTCTCTTTAACAATCATATAATTTAAGAGATGCATTTAATTCAGCAAAACTTAAACTACAGCAGCTTCAGAGGGTCAAAGCCTAAACTACAGAAGCCTCAGAGGGTCATAACTCAAACTACAGCAGCTTCAGAGGGTCAAAGCCTAAACTACAGAAGCCTCAGAGGGTCATAACTCAAACTACAGCAGCTTCAGAGGGTCAAAGCCTAAACTACAGAAGCCTCAGAGGGTAAAAACTCATACTACACAAACATCAAAGGGTCATAACTCAAACTACAGAAGCCTCAGAGGGTCATAACTCAAACTACAGAAGCCTCAGAGGTTAAAAACTTATACTACACAAACATCAAAGGGTCATAACTCAAACTACAGAAGCCTCAGAGGGTTATAACTCAAACTACAGAAGCCTCAGAGGGTCATAACTCAAACTACAGAAGCCTCAGAGGGTCAAAGCTTAAACTACAGAAGCCTCAGAGGGTCAAAGCCTAAAATACAGAAGCCTCAGAGGGTCATAACTCAAACTACAGAAGCCTCAAAGGGTCAAAGCTTAAACTACAGAAGCCTCAAAGGGTCAAAGCTTAAAATACAGAAGCCTCAGAGGGTCATAACTCAAACTACAGAAGCCTCAAAGGGTCAAAGCTTAAACTACAGAAACATCAAAGGGTCAAAGCTTAAACTACAGAAGCCTCAGAGGGTCAAAGCCTAAACTACAGAAGCCTCAGAGGGTCAAAGCCTAAACTACAGAAGCCTCAGAGGGTCAAAGCTTAAACTACAGAAGCCTCAGAGGGTCAAAGCTTAAACTACAGAAGCCTCAGAGGGTCAAAGCTTAAACTACAGAAGCCTCAGAGGGTCAAAGCCTAAACTACAGAAGCCTCAGAGGGTCAAAGCTTAAACTACAGAAGCCTCAGAGGGTCAAAGCTTAAACTACAGAAGCCTCAGAGGGTCAAAGCCTAAAATACAGAAGCCTCAGAGGGTCATAACTCAAACTACAGAAGCCTCAAAGGGTCAAAGCTTAAACTACAGAAGCCTCAGAGGGTCATAGCCTAAACTACAGAAGCCTCAAAGGGTCAAAGCTTAAAATACAGAAGCCTCAGAGGGTCATAACTCAAACTACAGAAGCCTCAAAGGGTCAAAGCTTAAACTACAGAAACATCAAAGGGTCAAAGCTTAAACTACAGAAGCCTCAGAGGGTCAAAGCCTAAACTACAGAAGCCTCAGAGGGTCAAAGCTTAAACTACAGAAGCCTCAGAGGGTCAAAGCTTAAACTACAGAAGCCTCAGAGGGTCAAAGCTTAAACTACAGAAGCCTCAGAGGGTCAAAGCCTAAACTACAGAAGCCTCAGAGGGTCAAAGCTTAAACTACAGAAGCCTCAGAGGGTCAAAGCTTAAACTACAGAAGCCTCAGAGGGTCAAAGCTTAAACTACAGAAGCCTCAGAGGGTAAAAACTCATACTACAGAAACGTCAAAGGGTCATAACTCAAACTACAGAAGCCTCAAAGGCTCAATGTAAAACCCACTCAACATTAATTGAGTTAATCTGTGAAGGTTCTCAGTCATCCAGGTCATCTTTAATAAAAGGTTAAAGTAAAATCATCTGGACAGTTTTTATATATATATATATATATATATATATATATACACACTGTATATCTATTAAATAAAGATAAAAGCTGCTATAAATAAAAAGTGATTTCCTATAATATTAAATGCTCTGCAAATAGCAACCTGGAAAAAACATTGCTAATGGGCGGCAGTAGCTCAGTGGGTAGAGCAGTCGTCTTTCAACCGGAAGGTAGACGGTTCGATTCCCACTCTCCCCACAGTTCATACTGTCGTTGTGTCCTTGGGCAAGACACTTAACCCACCTTGCCTCCAGTGGCTGTAACACTGGTAATTACTGTAGAACAATGAAAGTCGCTTTGGATAAAAGCGTCTGCTAAATGAATAAATGTAAATGTAAATGTAATGTACAAAAAAGCTTTTGTGAGGTCAGATATAACTTTATTCAATGTTTAACTTTTCACTGATTCAGTTAATAGTCATCTTTTGAAGCTAATATGATATTTATTTAAAACTACCAGCTGAAAACCCAAAATATCTCTTCAAATCACAAATTTCTCCAAGACTGGGTCGCTCTATTGACACACTTGGCTCGTACGCGTGTGTTCGAATCAAATTTCTTGTAATCTCTCTCAACACACACACACACACACACACACACACACACACTCACTCACACACTCACTCACACACACACACACACACACACACACACACACACACACACACACACACACACACACACACACACACACACACACACACACACACACATCTCTTAAGTCTATAAATAAAAAGGAGAAGAAAAAGAAGTAGCAGATTTAGGTCAGCAGACTTGTCTACATTCCGCCGATCGCTCCTCTCTCCCCGCTGAGCCTCTTCGGGGATAAAAAAACGCAGCTTGATATCGCGTTGGTGACAACACCTCGTGAGCTACAGACAGGCCTGGCTGTAGTACCCACCTCATTACTGCAGCACTGCCTCGGCGCGTTACTCACCGGCTGAGAACACCTCGGCTGCGAGTGTCATCATTTTTCCTGCAGGCAGCTCCCCTTGTTACTTGAGAATAAGGCTTATCAATGCAGCACAAGGCTCGCCGCCTGCTGCACTGTACTGTAAGCCTTTTATTAGAACCACACTCTCTGAAAGTGTACATTTTATACTATCCATCTCACATCAGGATGAGTCTGTGGCAGCTTCAGCGTTTCAGAACAGGCCTTTACAAACCATGTCTCTTAACGGTTTTGAGATCCATGAGAATAACAACTGCAAAAGGGATATCGTTGCTATTACAATAAGATTATATTCTCTATAAGTTCATATAGTCTACACTTTCTTAACTGGATCAAACAAATACAAGGTTTGTGCATTTATATAGTGCTTATTTTGTACCCTTACATTATGTTTCAGAGAGGCATTTGCACTGGTTAAACTGGTGCCACTGACGTTTTTGATACAAATCTTGAGCTCCCTGTACAATAAATATCATAACAATAGTTTGGTTAATTCTGCTGTTACAATAAAGGTACAATATTCTGTGGAGCGCTCGTTTCAACATATTACAGTTTTGCATTTAAAGGTTAAGGGTCAGTGATAAAACACGGGAGTCACATTGACATGACCTTCTATGTATCAGAGTTTAGTCTTTTGCCATGTAAAGAGAACAGACTTTTACAGTACTAGGAATTTGTTTTGCCATTTGGTACCAAATTTTCAAAAACAGTAAGCTATAAAGCTAAATATATTTAAAAAATATACACTTAATAAATAAAATCCATTAAATAAAAGTAAAAGTTCTTAACTAAACTTTACAAGTAGTATTGATTAAACTTAACCTGAAACTAATAGTTGTCTTTACTTACATTTTTTAAGGCAATTCATTTATTTTTAAGTACGTTTGACTTGATTTTTGTATTTAACCAACCCAAAACCTTCAGCATCTAAGGAAACACTTTCTGCTGAAAAAAACGATAAAGATTTTTTTTTCCTGATTTGACCTTTCTTTGACCTGGAAAGTCCCACTAAGATTACAAATCTCCTTTCCAGGGGAGTACTATTGAACATGCTTTTAGTCGTAGGGGAAACCAGAGAAACCAAGTAGAGGGCAGGTTGAGGTGGTGGATGGGTCATAAAAGACAAGAATGTGCCGAAAGCAGACATTATGGCCTCATGTGGTAAGATCAGGACTCAAAAATAGTGCTTTCTTTTATTGGGTGTGTTCTTTGGTTAAATGAATTGCAGTGTTCAAAGTCCTGTTGTCTTTTATACGGGTGATTACTTACAAAACTTTTCAAAACCAATACAAACGGCACAAATAAATATCCATAAGGAGAGTATCTTAAGTATAATTAAATGTAAGGTCTTCTTGTGGAAGAACAACTGGGCCTTTTTAAACTCAAATAGTCCAGTGTTGGTTTGAGCGTCCGGTCTCTCTGTCACAGTTTGTTAAAAGGAGCCTCTGCAGCAAACTGTGAGCTGAAGGTTTATCAGACACTTGGGGTTATGACACTGTGTTTGTCCCGTCTTCCGTCTGAAAGCATTTCCCCTCAGTGCAAAAACCAAACCTACCCACTTCCCATTAACAGTGACAGTGACAGAACAGCTGTAAAGCCACGCCGTACAACCTCCCTTCAATCTCTATCAATCTGTAGGCTTTTACTTTTTAATGCAACTACTTCCTCTTCACTTATCCAAACCAACAAATCCTAACTTCACCACTTTAAGAACTCTACAAGTCTTTATTTACATAAACCTAGGTCTCTCTAGCTTTAACCTGCTTTGTGTCTAATAAAAAACCGCTCAGACATGAAACTTTTGGGCAGTAAAAGTCACCTATAAGAACAATTTACTCCAGTCCAGTCCTGAGTGCACATAGCTGCAGACACTCGTCCTAAAACCGGACACCAAATCTCCCTCTGAAGACAAACATACAACACCGACCGACACGCTCACGTCAATGGCAGACGTATCGAATGTTCTGTGTGAAAGGAATAGGTCCTGGAGGAAACATGTTACATCTGAAAATATGAACTACATGTAACAGGTTTGGACGGTTACAGTGTTTATAGTTCATCTATGGCTGTGTTTTTTGTAATGTTAGCATCAGAAATACTGGAATAAGTTTAATGAAGGGCTGCTAAAGTGCAGCAGCTCATAATGGGCCTGCGATATCTGTTTCACAAAGACTACTTAAACCGCAGTAAAGATTTGTCCCAAGCATTTACCCAATGGTTTAGTTGTAAAATTACACAACCTTAAATTCTGTGACTAAAAGAAAAGCTAAGGCACCAATAAAAGTGACTCGTTTGCTGAGTAATATTTAGAAAAGATAAGATTTATTTGTCAGATGCACAGGGAAATGTTTTACAAAGTAATATTCTGCATGTTTTCTGAAGGTCGGCAAAAACAACCCAAATATCAATAAAACTTCCAATAAACAATAAGTATGTTATATAACCCTTTTGACACGACTAAAGTTCAATTAAACTCATATTTATGAAGAAACATAAACTTCCATCAGAACTGAACCTGAATCTAAACTAACCCAGGACGACATTAAAGAATGAATCTCTGTCACGTGGAAGACCCTAACATTATTACGATACAAGCAGTGCTTCGCAAAGATTTTCTTTGATGATATTGGAATAACACCAAATTTGCAAGATATTATACAGCATTATTTTTTAAAAAAATGTCATTGCTCAAAGGGCCACAGACGTCTGATTAAATCATTTTTAGTAAAATCCAGAAAATCAAAGACACCAACATTTTGACTGGATTAAAACTTTACACTACACAAAAATTATAATGTTGACACTGCAAAACACCCTTTTTTAATATCAATCACGTCAAACTGTATCAATGGGCTTAAAGACACTTAACGACAGTAACATAATCTTAATAAAAAGAGTGCAAACATAATTAACAAACAACTTTACAGGTGCCCTTCACGACTGTCGCTCAAAACCTCTCTTTTGACTTTAATCAGTACCACAAGTGGCCACTGGGGCCGTAGCACTGACCCGAGCCTTGTTACATTTAACCACAGCACATTCCTACACGTGGTTATCATGAAAACCTGTTCACTTTTTCTATCTTTACTTTAAATACAAAGGATTTCTCAAGAATTGCTTTAATAAGTGTAATGGGATTTGTTTAAACAGACTTTACATTAAAAACACTAACAAATATAACAAAGCAATGATCCATGAAATAATAAACGTTTGAATAATACTTGGTTTAAAATACAATCTACAGTTACCAGACGCCTCTTAAACAGAGACTTTTGGCTCGTTTAGTGAAAGTAGTGTTTAAAGGACTGAAAAACTCGGTTTGACCAGGTACAGTTTACTAAATGCATCACATTATGCCTCTTTTTTTAATATTAAAACCACAATTTGACGTCACACCAAGACATTTTTATATGTTTGCTACTGTTACTTTTACCTACTGCACCTTTAAGTAAAATAAATGAGACTATCCTTTACTACAGATGTTTATTCAAGACGCCAACGTGCCACAAATTGCTCGGTTCAACACCTCTACAACACCAACAGCCAATAAAACTAACTACTTTCAGCTTTATAAACCAATAACAACCAAGTATCAGAGAACACACTCAAAGAAAAGCAGAGAGAGAAAAATGCATGTTTTGGGGGCTTTTAACGGGATTCAGAGGCAGTGGAGGAAAAGCTCATCGTTGGTGCTTATCTTAAAGTAGATTTAAACGTCCCATTTACAAATAAAGACAGTTTGATACTCGTTATTTGATCAGATTTTGGTAAACTTGCGCCGTGTTAAAACAAGTTAATGAGTTAGTTTGGATTTTCGTTTGTTTAATTTAATGTTACGTGTTAGTTGCGAGTACGTGCCTTTACTTTGGCTCATTTTCAGAGAGCAATCGGTGCATTTTGTGTAAAAAAGTTTATCAGACTACACTCGCTGCTGATAAACGCCTGAGACGCAGCCTCGTCTCTTGGAGCCGATACGAGCTCCACTGTAGACAATCAAAGAGCAACACACTCAAATACTCTTTCATTTCTCCAATAAAACACTCAAAGTTTCGCCTCCAGACCCAAACCCGAGCCTCCACTGACCGACTATAACGCATTAGAAATAGGTTATTACAAATTGCGTAACGCGCTTGACCGGTGCGTATTTTCTTTGCTTTTGAAATGGGTTAAATTGAGTCTTACCCCGTCCACGTCCAGCGGAGACTTAGTCAGAAACATGGGGAGCTTTAAAAGAGTCCGCTCACAGAAAAACACGCCGTGCTCGCAGCCCGAGACTGTGCCACACAATGGCGCTGAGAGGAGGAGGAAAGGAGGAAAGGAGGAAAGTGCCTTCGCTCGTAGGAACGCCGAGCTGCCTTCACGGACCGTAGGACGAGGCCGCCGCGACATGGCTGCTCATGCATGCGCACTCAGATCCGTGTGGGAGGAAGTACACGGGCCTTTTCTTCGACATAAGCAGCGATATCACCGAGTAACTTTACGTAAATGAGGTCTGAACGTGAAAACTAAAACAGAGGTAAAAGAAGTCAACAAATAGAACAGTATAAATTTGTTTTGGAGTTGACATCAACACTGTAAAACAAGAAAACAATGACTACAGAGATATATGTGCTTAATCCACACAACTACAGATTATAATAAGAATCATCTGAGAAAAAGACCTTTAGACTCCATTAAAGAGTGTTTAGTGCGTGACGGCTTTGGCCAATCACAAAAGGGGGTCTGGTCCCATTTGAATAAGGGACGTCCCAACTCGCTGTTGGTCTAAAACAGTGCTAAAACTGGTCTCATCTTGGGACTCAAATCTTTGCCTGATCAGTTAATTCCAGCGTTGAGTGCCTGCTCGGTGGAAAAGCACTATATAAATATATATTTTTAATTTCCTTCTGTAAGTGTAAACAGCATAAATGTACTTGAGAAATGTAACTGGACACTAAACACCTGTGCTAACCAACAAGACCACTCCTCACATAAAAGCCTTTCATTACTTTCATTTCTGCAGTTTGTTCATTTAAACAATAAACAACCCTCGTACAAAGTTCCGTCAGTGTTGACCGTGTTCTATCACAGCTGGACACCACACACGGCAAACAAGATGGATCCACGCTCTGTGTCATTACTCTTTCATGTAGTGAGTGTCCAGGATATTACAGAACCTGTTTTAAGAAGAATTAACAGGGGCGTAACTATAGGGAGTGCAGACAGGGCAGACAAGACTAAATGCCATATAATATGAAGAGACTTAACACCTGGGCCTCTGAAACCACCACCAAACCCACACTTTCCCTCCCCAGAGCTGTGGCACTGGAGTGGCCCAAGGGCTAAACATAAGAATGAACCGCCAACCTTCTGGTTTTAGGACAACGGCTCCACCACCTGAGCCACAACAGAGAATAAACAGAATACGCTTGGACCCTTTGTGTTCACAGATATTTTATAAACGGATATTTTTGTCTCTGTTTAGTTAAAATATCTCAGCCCTGTCCACACGAGAGCTCCACTAGAAACGCACAAAACAGTTCTCTTCAACACAAACGACTGAGGAACATTCAGAGCAGGCACTAAACTCTTCTGAAAGTGTCCGTGAGTCTGATTCTGAAGCCGAGGTGGAGGTGTTGAAGGTGTCTTTATCATAAAAGCAGAAGAATAGATTTGTGATGCCAGCGAAGATATATAACCCCAGGTTTGTTTGTCTAAATGTCTCCACATCTCTCTCTAAAGTTTAAAACAATCTTCACTTTTTACACATCATTTACTTTTTAATACACAAGTCATGATTAATACTATTCTGGGCATATAATTACAGAACTGAATGTTTTTTGAGTCAGATGCTCAATAATATTTAACCTCACTGTGTGAATACACTGGGCTCGCTCAAAAGGTACCACTTTTCCACTGCTGCTGCTGTCAAGACAACTTTCAATGTTCCTTTCAGTTTTTAATAGGCTCCTTACAAAAAACTGGACATTATTCCTCTTAGACCTACTGCTTATACAATTATGGCCCATGTTACCAATAACAGTTACAGAGAAAAGTGAAATCCCCTAAAAGTCTAACTTGTGCAACTAGTGTGTGGCCTATATTCAGCGTTAATACTGAGGACATCTATGTGGTTGTGTCTTTTCCGAGGCGTCCCTGAAGGCAGCAGGAGGAGCTGAAACCGAGCAGCTGCCCCAGAAGTGGCATCGGCAGCGTAACCCCTCCTCCTCTTCCTCCTCCTCCTCCTCCTCCTCCTCCTCCAGCCTCTCTCCTCTCAAACACAGGCTCGGTCTGTGCTCATGCGTTTCATCTGGCTCTCACTCTGGAGCCGCTCTTTAACAACGACAAAATCAAACCTGGATTTACGTTACAAGCCTCTGTGCCAACTCATGTAAAGCACGTTGTCAAGATTGTAATATGAATGTATGAAAATGGAACGGTGCACTGTGCAGAATCTCACAAACAGGTTAAAACGACAAGGATTATAAGTAAAACGCTCTGATTATCTCGATGGAGACATGTGTTATCGATCAGCTTTTATCAGATCAAGTACTCAAAGCCAGATTTGAAGAAAAACATGGATTTTGCCGCTTAACCAAGGCCACAGTGAAGCAAGACCAGACCAAGACTGTTGAGGAGAAACCAGAAAACACAGAAAGAAGCTTATATAGCTATTTAGTGATTCATTTTATAATTTAGTGCTTTTCAATTTAGAGGCTCAGGGCTTCTTAATACTGCAATGGTCAGCAGTTTGTTCTGACTAGTGTCTGTTTTAAACTGTAACTGGACATGTGTCAAGTGTGACCTAATAAACACTGTCATTGGACATGTTTCTAAAAAAAAAACTAAAAAAAAACTATTTTCAAAAGATTGTAGAAGACAGAAGAAAATCTGCACATTCACTGCTGCCTATTCCTTTTCACTTTAGAAAGCTTCCACCCAAAATAATCAGGACAATTATTCTATGTCCAATGTCCATTATAGTGCCATTTAGAGATACAACTCTCATATCGAAAGAAATGTATGTACTTGTAAAGAGAAGAAAGAATTGTGGTACAACTATACAAAACCTGGTTCACCGAACAAACAGTATAACAACTGCAGTTTACTCAGAGCATACACACCTTTTTCCATCCATTGACAGTGTTGCTTAAGCAGTTGTACCTCGAGGTTTGCATATGTTTAGTAAAAAGTCTGCCTAACGTAAGCTTAAGTCCAGTTTAGTGCTGGTGTTAGATCTTGGACTAACGTTTGCTTTTACTCTCTTGACAGATGGCAGAGTAAAGTGTCCAGTACAACTCCCACAAACCCCACCCCCCCACCCCCGCTGCACTCACCCAGTTGTTCACAGACACAGAACTCACATAAACAATACAAATCTGCTGCAATTAGGACATGGCTCGAAAAACTCCCGCTGAAAGTCAGTTTCTTTCTGGTGTGAAAAGAGACAAGTCCAGGAGGTTTCTCTGAGAGGGTTGGGTCAGGAGGGTATTTCTGAAAAGGGCTACAAAGTGGTCAGTTGGGCAAAGAGATCATTTCAGTTAAAGACACATCAACAGCCCAATACTGGACGACGCTCTCTACCTCCAGAGCCACAGCCGTAAAGCCTCCAGAGCCACAGCCGTAAAGCCTCCAGAGCCACAGCCGTAAAGCCTCCAGAGCCACTGCCGTAAAGCCTCCAGAGCCACTGCCGTAAAGCCTCCAGAACCACAGCCGTAAAGCTTCCAGAGCCACAGCCGTAAAGCCTCCAGAGCCACAGCCGTAAAGCTTCCAGAGCCACAGCCGTAAAGCCTCCAGAGCCACAGCCGTAAAGCCTCCAGAGCCACAGCCGTAAAGCCTCCAGAGCCACAGCCGTAAAGCCTCCAGAGCCACAGCCGTAAAGCCTCCAGAGCCACTGCCGTAAAGCCTCCAGAGCCACTGCCGTAAAGCCTCCAGAGCCACTGCCGTAAAACCTCCAGAGCCACAGCCGTAAAGCCTCCAGAGCCACAGCCGTAAAGCCTCCAGAGCCACTGCCGTAAAGCCTCCAGAGCCACTGCCGTAAAGCCTCCAGAACCACAGCCGTAAAGCCTCCAGAGCCACTGCCGTAAAGCCTCCAGAGCCACAGCCGTAAAGCCTCCAGAGCCACTGCCGTAAAGCCTCCAGAGCCACTGCCGTAAAGCCTCCAGAGCCACTGCCGTAAAGCCTCCAGAGCCACAGCCGTAAAACCTCCAGAGCCACAGCCGTAAAGCCTCCAGAGCCACTGCCGTAAAGCCTCCAGAGCCACAGCCGTAAAACCTCCAGAGCCACAGCCGTAAAGCCTCCAGAGCCACTGCCGTAAAGCCTCCAGAGCCACAGCCGTAAAGCCTCCAGAGCCACTGCCGTAAAGCCTCCAGAGCCACAGCCGTAAAGCCTCCAGAGCCACAGCCGTAAAGCCTCCAGAGCCACTGCCGTAAAGCCTCCAGAGCCACAGCCGTAAAGCCTCCAGAGCCACAGCCGTAAAGCCTCCAGAGCCACTGCCGTAAAGCCTCCAGAGCCACAGCCGTAAAGCCTCCAGAACCACAGCCGTAAAGCCTCCAGAGCCACAGCCGTAAAGCCTCCAGAGCCACTGCCATAAAGCCTCCAGAACCACTGCCGTAAAGCCTCCAGAGCCACAGCCGTAAAGCCTCCAGAGCCACAGCCTTAAAGCCTCCAGAGCCACAGCCGTAAAGCCTCCAGAGCCACAGCCGTAAAGCCTCCAGAGCCACAGCCTTAAAGCCTCCAGAGCCACAGCCGTAAAGCCTCCAGAACCACAGCCGTAAAGCCTCCAGAACCACAGCCGTAAAACCTCCAGAGCCACTGCCGTAAAGGGCTTAAGTTGTAAAGAAAGTGGCAAAAAAAGGCAATTTAAAACCAGGATCCAAAGTCCGGCTCAGGGGCCTATCATGGCACAAGCCGAGAGTTTATGTGGCCCTCGTTTCAGAGATAACCCTAACCCCAACAACAACAGCTTTAGACAAATCTGCTCAGATCCAAATAAAACCTGTTCAAATATATCTAAAATCTGTTCAGATCCAAATAAAACCTGTTCAAATCCACCTAAAACCTGTTGAAATCCAAATAAAACCTGTTCAAATTTATCTAAAAGCTGTTCAAATCTATCTAAGACCTATTCAAATCCAACTAAAACCTATTTAAATCCAACTAAAACCTCTTCAAATTGATCTAAAACCTATTCAAATCCAACTAAAACCTATTTAAATCCAACTAAAACCTCTTCAAATTGATCTAAAACCTATTCAAATCCAACTAAAACCTATTTAAATCCAACTAAAACCTCTTCAAATTGATCTAAAACCTGTTCAGATCCAAATAAAACCTGTTCAAATCCAACTAAAACCTGTTCAAATCTATCTAAAACCTGTTCAGATCCAAATAAAACCTGTTCAAATTTATCTAAAAGCTGTTCAAATCTATCTAAAACCGGCTCAGATCCAAATAAAACCTGTTCAAATCCAACTAAAACCTATTCAAATCCAAATAAAACCTGTTCAAATTTATCTAAAACCTGTTCAAATCTATCTAAAACCGGCTCAGATCCAAATAAAACCTGTTCAAATCCAACTAAAACCTATTCAAATCCAAATAAAACCTGTTCAAATTTATCTAAAACCTATTTAAATCCAACTAAAAACTGTTCAAATCCATCAAAAACCTATTCAAATCCATCAAAAACCTATTCAAATTCAACTAAAACCTGTTCAAATCCAACTAAAACCTGTTCAAATCCAACTAAAACCTATTTAAATACAGCTAAAAACTGTTCAAATCCAACTAAAACCTATTCAAATCCAACTAAAACCTGTTCAAATTAATCTAAAATCTATTCAAATCCAACTAAAACCTGTTTAAATCCAACTAAAAACTGTTCAAATCCATCAAAAACCTATTCAAATCCAACTAAAACCTGTTCAAATCCAACTAAAACCCATTCAAAACCTGTAAAATCTCTAAAACTATGTACTCTAAACAGTATTTATTTATAACTAATTTAAATAGTTATTATTTACATAATCATTTATAATTACAGTTATAGTTACATAATATATTAACATATAAATGAGTACTTAGTTATTAATAATTGTCTTACCTTAACTAGTTGTTTAGTTGAATATTATCAATAGTCACGATTGGACTGCTTCAGTCTTTTCGTGTCTCCTCGCCCTCGGGCCAATAAAAAGCACCTGGAACTCCTCCATAAACCGGTCACAGCCACACTTGTCGGCCGTCGCCCACGATGAATAACAATCTGCGTTCTGTAAGTCGTGTAGCGCTGCTCAAGAGAACTGCTCAGATAATGTTTGGATTCTTTTTGGCACTCTGCATTTTACGTTGTTCTGGACTTGCTGACACTACAAAGCTATTTCTGTGATGCCTACGTTTGCATTTTCTATTTTCTTTTATCCATTTATTTATTCTTGTATTTATAGTCTCGCTCTGCTTTTTAATAATTATGTTTACTGAGTTGTATGTTCTAAAGAGTTGAATGTATCTCTGTTTTTTAAGACACATTCCCCGCGAGGCATTTAAGGTTTTATTTGTTCATTCAAGCTCTCTTAAACCTGCCTGAAATTGTATCACAGCCCATCCAAAAACACAAACGCATATATCCAGTGGTGAATTCAAGGCAAACAGTGGAAATACAGGGAAGACGTTGACTTGACGAGAAGAAGGGTAAAGCTAAGATGTAGTCTACAACACATGACGTAATAAACCTTTAAAACACAAACTTTTAACATGCCTTTGGACTGTTTTGTCAATAAGCTGCAGGCTCCTCCTCTTGTTCCATGTGTGATCATTTTCAAACTGTTTCTAAGACTGTGATCAGTTTAACTCAGATGAAGAGAAGCAGGCTGTAGTACGGTGGCCCGGTTGTGAATGCGTTCGTCTCTCTGAGTTGAGTCATGAATGTCGAGCAGCGAAGAGGGATGACTCTAAATAAAGATTTCAGGTCAAAAACAGGAAATGGCTCAGTGAGCAGCGAGGGCAGGGCCGAACACCACGCTCCTCTGTCTCAGCTGCGTCTCTGTCCAGATTTCACTCACAGGTTTTCTGTCTTTCTGAAAAATATGCCTATTTTTTTTAGATAGCCTCGTGATGACAAGTAAAACAGGCCCAGGAACAAAATAATGGTTAACAATGCAACAAAGGGCACACAACTAATCATTCAACCAGAATATAAACTGTTGCACTGTTGAAGGCCCAAAAACAAAGTCAGATAAAGCAGTTTTCTTCACAGGATTGTACTTGTCCAACCTCCTGAAACAGCTCACTGCATGTTTAGTCTGTTTTTTCTCTTACATAGTGAGGTACATACGTTTATAAGAGTCTTAAATAGAAACTAAAGCAACAGCATTTTACAAACAGGTTTCAATCCGGCTAAAATGTGTTCAAAACCTTCTAAAACCTGTTGAAATCCAACTAAAACCTGTTCAAAACCTTCTAAAACCTGTTCAAATCCAACTAAAACCTGTTGAAATCCAACTCAAACCTGTTCAAACCAAACTAAAACCTGTTCAAAACAAACTAAAACCTGTTCAAATCCAACTCAGTCCTGTTTAAATTCAACAAAAACCTGTTCAAATCAGACTAACACCTGTTAAAATCCAACTCAAACCTGTACAAATCCAACTAAAACCTGTTAAAATCGAATTTAAACCTGTTCAAATCAAACTAAAACCTGTTGAAATCCATCTAACACCTGTTTAAATTCAACAAAAAAACGGTTCAAATCCTACTAAAACCTGTTTGAATCCAACTAAAACCATGTGGAATAAGAATCAAATCAAAAGAGACTTTTTGGGCAACAAAACTGAGCCAACCATTAGGAAGGTTTACTTTCCTCTTTGCAAAGAGTTTGGACACCCCTGGTTTAAACAGTTCGAGGACACACAGAGATGTTTAGATCCTCGTATCTCTGGTCTTGGTCTCAATGTGATCTTCACCGCGACGCTCGTAAATGGAGGAGTAATAATGCAATATTCATGGTTTTGTCACTTTTCAGCTACGTTCCCTCATGTCTCAGCGCTGACTGTGCCCTTGACTCACGATGCATTCACTGTCCACTCATCTCTCGAACCCTACGTGACCTACGTGTTGCACTTTCAGGAGGCAACTTTAGCCATGACCGAGTGACCGCCCTCGAATTACTCCAAACGAACATCACCCTCTGTTTTTAGCACCGTGGCCGGAGCTATAATCAGGAATCACGCGATGACACAGGCACAAAGCGTGGGTTACTCATCAGATAATGCCCTCACTACAAACAAAATGTGTTGGACTCTATCCTAATCAGTGACATTACCTCATGCATAAGCAGTGTTCTCAAATGCTTCATGTTAGAGAGATTAATTGACAATTTTCCTGTGCTTTTAAAACAGCTGTGTACTATATTTCATCATAACAAAAATGCTTTTAAAAAGGTTTGAGAGAAGATCAAAAAAGTAAATGGGACTTGCTTCATTCTTGTTGTTTATGATCATACTATTAGGACTCATGCCTAACATTCCTGGCATAACATGAAGATAACAACACGAGCTACACAAACCCTCACTGTGGAAACGTAAAACTGTCCTACAATTAACTTTGTCTGCTGCTTTAAATGACAAAGAAACATGTCTGTGTCTTTAAGCCCCTCCCACTAAGCTCAGTGTGCAGTATCTACCTTTAAATTTAACACCTGAGATCCCTTTTCCGCTTCTCAGATTGATTAAAACAGCTTTCTGAATGTTACATTATATAAGATGGATTTCTCTTTGCATAAGTCACCTGTACTATTCCCTCCTGTTGTGTGTCAGTGACCGTTTTATGTCCAGATTATGCTCTGACACCGCTGACACTCTAAATACAGACATTATAAACTGTTTAATTCATTACAAGTGACACTTAGACTTGGTAAAATACAACATGGCTTTTTCAGGAGCCAGGATTTATGCGACACCTCCAAATGTGTCCTCAAATCTGAAACTTTCAGGAGAAATATAAGTTAATAATATAAGTTCAGACCTCTCTGCCCAGAATGTGATGCCAGGTCTAAATGGGGAACTTTCAAAGGCCAGATTGAGTCTATTCCCTAAAAACTGAGAAAGAACCCATTGGAAAGGGTTGATTTTCATGAGTAGATAACATTATGTCAAAAGGATACAACCTATAAGCTCTCAGTTATAAAATCTTTGGACCCCAAATAGTCAAAAACCTGTATTTGTTTAGTTTCCAGTTAAACTCGATGCTGCTTTATTATTGTAAATGTAGCCCTAAAACCTGAATGAAGTGGAGTTTAAATGGAGGAAATCCAGCAGCCCAGAATATTATTAATACTATTTAATACAGGGGCGTGGCACAGACGGGACAGACCCAGAACAGGGGCAGGAAGAGGAGGAGGAGGGGTAGGAGTCTGTCTTTGTCTAAAACCTCCCGCTGTAGTCCTTCTGACATTTACCAACCATCGTTTAAATCCTTCTCACTGTTTTTGGGACTAATAGATTTAAGAAAATAATTAGATTTCTTTAAAAAGGTTTAGAGTTCCTTACTTTCTGTCACGAGCCAAAGCAACAAGGCCATTATGTTCCCCATTAATGATGTTTGTCAAAGTAAAGGTGCATCTAATTCAAATTAAAACCTAACACTTGTTTTCTGCAGGGTATTTTAAAATACTCTTTACATTTGTATTTATTTAGACTTGAATATTTTAACTGTTTAAACTGAAATGATTCCCTGATTGTGGGACTTCAGAGGCAGCTGAATGGATTTAAACCTTGTATTTATCGTCTCCACTGCGTTAAACACAAGCAGAACCTTAAATACTGAGTTTCTAAATGACAGGAACCTGCTGCAGCTCTATTAATGTAATGTTCAGAAAGATGGGAATAAACAGAATCAGAGAAATGTTTCCTCCAGCCTCTGCCACAACAAGATTTACGCTGTCTTTACAATAATTATTAACGATGTGTGCAAGTTTTAAAAAGTCTGCTCAAAGTTTTACATCTCAAATAAATACTTTTATAAAAGATTGTATCTGTGGCAGACGTCTCTCTCTGGACCCATCCGATGGAAACACGCGGCTCTTCAGAGTTTAACCCGAACCAACAAGCCTCAGAGTGAAAACAAGACGACAGTGGTCTCCCTAACTTAGCCTCTCTGTACATAAATCACTCATTTCTGCGTACATCCTTTAAAATCCACGCTCCTTATTGTTTTCGCAGGTCTTTGTGACAGCCTTGGACGAAGCCGGAGCGTCTTGAGCCTAAGCCAGCGTCCCACTGCCTTCCTTTCTTCTGTCGCTCAGACTTCAAACACTCTTTAAGTGGCTTGACTCACTCACTTCAAACACGAGACGTAACCAAAGCTGCTCTGTCTCCCGCCGAGCTGCACTTTTACACAACACTTCAAACTTGGCTTTCCAGAGCTTCACCGCTGCTCACTAATGCTGCCCTGACCTGATCAAATTATACTTAGATGTCAGGGCCAGTGCGAGTAATTTAGAGTAAAATGTGGCATCATTTGGGTAGAATTATCCTTAGTCTTTTCTGGTCTTGACACAAAACTGGTATTGGATTTGTCTTTTGTCCAAACAGAAGAAATACATTTAAGAAAAACAATCCAGTCTCTTGAATCTAATGCAATTCATATTCATTTCTACAAACTTAACTTAATCACACATTCTACAGAGAACACTTTCTTCAACGATTCAAACCTAAAACACTTTTCTGAACTCAAATACTGGTCTGTCTACAGACTTATTAATGACGGGGGTGTTTATTTTTGGGGAGAAGCATTTTGGCGACATCTGGTGGCCAAAGAGCAGACTGCAGTTATGGTAGCCCAACAGGGACATGCAGTTATACATCTGACTAACAGACTCAATTTAATCAAATCATTTCAAGTGGATTATATTATATATTTTTACTTATTGTGCATTCTCTATAAAGGCAGGCTCCTCCCAGAAAACTGAATGATTATATAAAATAAATAAACAAACTGGAACAATATTGTATAGTTGCCTCAGAACCCACTCTCATTTTACATGAAAAGATTATATCTCAATAAAACCCGAGTCCAAGATGTGTTACTTCCTGTTCCTACAAGTGCCCAAAGAGGACAAACTGAGCACCAAAAGAAAAGAAACACATTCATGTTTTTTCAGGTGAACTTACTCTATTGAAAATGTATTTTTAATGAAACTTTTAACACAATGCAACTTCAAACAAGGACAAGACGTAACGTGAGTTTACGGTCAGCTCTAAACCTCAGTTTGGTGTAATGCTCAGTATTTAGGAGGAAAAAAAATGGTCCTGCTTTACTTTTTTGATAAAAGAGAAGCAGGAGAGGTAACTGCTGCTGTTGGAGGCGAGTAGGTCAGAAAACAATATTTCCAGACATATTTTCAGTGACTTTATGGAATGGGTTGGAAGAGAAATTCCAAAAACAGGCATAAGCATAAATCAGTTCAAAAGAATGAAAAATACTCAATACAGAACTATCTTAATGCAGATGAGCATTAGCCATTTAGTGACAGAGGCGACTTGTTTTTGTTGACTGGATATTTCGTTTGTAAATCTGAGCTCATGAAAGAGTATGCATATAAGCATGTTTATGGACGTGTGCACAGTGGGAGTCTAATGTAGATTCAAATAAATGAAATGGAAAAAAAGGGGATAGGGACAAAAAAGCACCGCCTCCTCCTACTCCTTTACGAACACCAAAGTTTGAGTCAACTACTGAATTAATTATGTTAGATTTTTTTAATCATATGTTCAAAATAAATATTTCTTTATTCATTCGTTCATGATCCTGAGTCGACGTACAGTGGATGATAAGTAATGTATAAAACCAAAGCAGAGTGAGCTGAGTGAAACTCCGGAGGTTTGAGCGGCGTGTCCTCCGTCTCTTTGTCTCCATCTGCTTCAAACCAAACACAGGTCGCTCTAATAACTCATCTCAGGATTAAAACCTAACAGGCTTATCTCCCGCTGATATTAATCAATGAAAACGCCACGGTCACGGTTTAATTAGATCACTACGACGGGATAATAAATTGTAATTGTTTTCATTTTTAGGCCCATTTTCCACATCTGAAGTGTAATTATCATTTCCATCACAACATATTAGACGATGAATTCTCACGATGACGGGTCTGACACCGACACTGAATTCATCGCGCACCGCTCTGATTAAACCTGTCACAACTCTTCAAAACCTATTCGTTATTGTACAATAGGAATTAATACGGCGGACACAAGTGATATTATCCCGGCTGTAATCACGGCTGCATCTCTTTAAGCCTCAGTGAGAAAAGGTCAGCCAAAGGTTTAATTATGCATGCACTCGACTAACGACACCGGGCCACGCTCTTTGTACTGCCCGTGTAAACTGTGTTTTAGACGTCTGTTAGGATGGGTTTGCTCGTTTGAAAAATGTAAGGAATATATTTAATTTTCTCATTCATTCAGTGATTAGAATGGTTTTGGATGTTCAGCCTGAATTCTTGTAACATTCTGAAGCAGGTAAGTGACACAGTGGGCGTCTATGGAGGACATGAGGACTAATAAAGTCTTGTTTCCACTGAGGGCTAAGGTTCAGGTCAGGTTAGTACGGGATTGTTTGTTTCATGTTTCCCCTGAAGAGGCATGGGTTTCCACTCCAACATGTTTTCTGTTTGAAAATGACATTTATTACAAGAACAAGGTGGAATTTATTTGAAAAATCTTTCCGTTTAATGTTTCTACTTTCGCTTCTTGTTTTTTCTCGAGTGGGGATTATCTCTCGTCCAATCAGCTGACTGCAAAACCACAAAGCTGGACCCACTATGGAGACCCCAGGCCGACCCATACCGCCCCCAGTGGAATTTAACCTTCATAAAGCTGTGAATAAACCAGCATCTGCATTAGCTAATCTCTTCTTTATAGTAACCTATCGGCAAAACATCCAGTTTTTACCAATCCACCGTCTGGACAAGGTGCAGGAGAAACCCAAGCCTCTGTAAAAGGTTACTTAAGACAAACTCAGTGGAAACAAGGTTATACACAGACAACCATTCACACAATCACTCAGAAGAGCTGTTAGACTTGGTCAACATTATTTAGAAGAAAGGCTCCAGGACCCATTTCTCTTTGGAAAAGCAGTAGGAGTGGATACCCAGGCTGGTTTAAGAATGATGAAAGAATGTACTTTGTCTTAATGTCACATAGTGGACTATATCCTGCACAGGTCAGCGGAAACTCAAGCCAGACCGTGTTGCACCATAAAACAAGCAATAAGGCTCTGTCTGTCTATTAGAGTGAATAAATATACAGTATTTTACCACAGAATCATCGGAATCTTTCCCTCGTCTCAGATGTCTACTGAGAGTGTAAAACCCCTGTTGTTTTCTCAAAGTCTGACTCAGAAGCGTCTAAAAATAACCCAAAGACGAGGCTCTAAACTCCACTTTTTTCATCAAGCTTTGACTCAGAGCGAGAGACACACGGCAGAGGAAGAAGAAGGTGTGTTCACTCCGCGTGACGCCTTCAGGGTCAGGTGATTTACAGGAAACAGCGCCGTTCCCTTTGCTCTGTCCCGCTCTGACGGACTGACTCTGTGTTTTTGTTGTGTTTCTTTACTTCTGCAGAAAACTAAATGTTCTCCTGTCTTTCCTCTGCTGTTTATCTGACAGATGAGCTAATGACAGATTATAAGTACAACTGGGAAAAGTTAGGACTAAGCACAGGTCTGAAGAAATGACGAGAACAGGAGACTAGAGTAGAAGGAGTTGTATAATGTAATATGGCATTTGTTTTTTTGTGACAAGCTTAGAAAGAATGTATTTGAAGAAAGTGGGAGTCATGAACTTGATTCTGTTGATTTGTCTCACGACCTTGTTAAACTGAGAAATAATTTACAAATGAAGCTCTCGAAAAATGAAGAGTGAGCGTTAAAATATAAAAATAAACAATAAAACATTCATTTTATTCACTACCACCAAGCTTAAGCTAAAAGTACTAAAGGTGTTTAAAAAAGGTTGTGCTTCTCTTCCTGCTGTGCTCAGTTTGTCCTCTCTGTGCAGTATGAACAGGAAGTAATGGCACCGTTTTATGGGGTTTTAAATTTCAATTTTTCCACAATCGACAAGCATTAAGTTGGGTTTAAACACTACTGACCACATTATTTTATTGTCTGTATAGATTTTACACAATGTATCTGTTTTAACCTTTAGTTGGTAAAAAAAAAAAGTAACGCATTAAAGCATTAAATGAAGAAAAAGTGGACTTAAAGAAGCACCACATAACCTTTGTCCCAAAAATATATCTTCTCTCTCATGTTGATGGTTGTTGGACATTAGATCGGTACAATCATGTCTGTCTCACTGACACAGCGCCCTCTACTGGACACAAACCTCCTGTAACTTGAGCTCTACCACACGACACATATAATAAAGAAAAGACACTGGACCCTACAGAGTTCTGTTTGGACTAAATACACTCAAATGACTGTTTCAGAGACAGGCTCTTTTTTCCAGACTTCCCTCTTGGATAGTCTCCACTTAAACAAATACGCCCTCTGCTGGATAAAAGTGACACGATGGTGCTTTAAAGTAAAGCAGACAAACCCAAGAGAGGCACATCTGTGTGCACTTTATTCACAAACAGAATGAAGAAAATTGCTTTAATAGTACATAACTGCCTTAAAATATCAATTTCTGTCAAAAAAAAAAAAAAAAAAAAAAAAAAAAGAAGAAGCATTTAAAGGTCCACAGAACCCAGTGGATTTCTATTACTCCTGGTTTCTGTTACTGCCCAGACACGACAAACTGAGTTCTGCTGGAGGAGAAGCACATTCATTTTATTTAATTAAATGTCATAAAGAACTCACTTTTGTTTTATTTAAACTGATAAACAGACTGATTTCTTCAGCATGTCCCTGCAGGGCTACCGTATGCCGCAAAAACCTGTACCCCACCTTTAAAATGATTCTCTCGGATTAGTTAGAGTACAGTTTTTTGGGCACTCATTGTGAAGCTAACCTGTGACCTGAATTGTAAATAAAAAAGCCTCACATCTCTGAGTCTTAGTGCAGAGTGGATTGTGGGAAAAGACTCCAGCGTCAGTGTGTTTTTGTTGTTTGTTTTTTTTCAGCAGACAGAGGTATCTGTGTCCCATCTACAGCTGAACTATCGTTGAGTTGTCCTCTGGTATGTGTCACACTCACCACACTCTGCTTTGGAGCTGAAACACTAAAACCTTCTCAGACTGCCTCCAGCCAAAACCATTCAGACGTACAACACAGTACTGTCTGTGGAAGATGTTTATTACAGACTCAGAATGTCTTTCGAGGCCGAGGAGCAGCACTCAACAAGTTCTTTTGCTGGAAAGAAATGTGGACATGACATACTATCTTATACTTCGATAAAACTCCATAAAATTAGATAAAAGACTTGAGCTATACACACTTGTCTAACTAAAACCTAAATGTCTAACTGCACAAAATATCAGAATATTTGTCACAGCTGTATCAACAAGCCCTTGGTTCATTAGTAGATAATAAGACACACTTTTGCTCAAACTATTACGATGTTCTTTAAACCAGCTGATACAGAACTCACAGCCAAAGACATGAGAGTACGTCTGTGCAAACCTTCAGCGAGCCTCTGACAATACGTTCTGCAGCGTCTTTAAAAAGTGCTCTTCAAGTCAAAGCAGAGACAAGTCAGTGGAGCCAGATCCCGAAGCTGCAAACAGGAAGGTCATTAATCATGTCGACGACGAAAGGAAGCTTCACGTTTACAGTCGAGCAGCAGGCGGCTACGGTTTAACTGGTTATTAATCTTTCTGGTGCTGATTAATTAACTTTTAGCAGCTTCAGTAACTAGTCTGCCTCTTCTGTCCAAAGTCTTTCTTTATAGTTTAAAACTCCCTTCTTTCTCTCATTGTAAGTCCCCCATAGACAGAGAAGCTCCAACAGCGCTTTCTTAAACCCATTCCAGTCACACACCAAGAAAACCCCAATCCACTCAGGATTTTACTGGTACCCTGCATACCTACTGTGCCAACGCTTATTCTACAGAAACCCAGTCCAGGTTTTAGGGTTTACTTTTTAACCGGCCTTCTTTGCTGAGGAACACTGCTGCCATGTTATGTAGCGGCATTTTCAACAGAAAAGTAAGTCATGACGGGACATCTGTACGCCTTGGTGTTTCCCCTCGAAGAGCTGGTGGAAGTGTCTGGGGAGAGGGAAGTCTGGGAGTCTCTGCCTAAACTGCTGTCCCCGCGACCCGGCCCCGGATAAGTGGAAGAAGATAGATGGATGTATAAAAGTAAAACCCAGACCCTTGTCCCACTTTAACACTGTTACAGTGTTGACTTTTATCTATAGTTTATGACGTGCTCTCTCACCCTGAGGCTCTAATCCTAAAATCGAATCAAACAGAAAAACACTATTTACAACTATGTATTTATATATTTTTATACAAATAATTCTACAGTTCTCGCTAAAATATACTTTTATTCCAAGTCTTTGTAAGTGTCTTGCATCTCATTCTTGAAACTGGCCCGAGACTGAGATTCAAAATGGACCTCTTTCTTCTGAGGTTTCCAGATTTCTCCTGACCCATTCACAGCCTGTTCTTCTTCTTCTTCTTCTCTGCTCGTTCCCTGCTGCTGCTGCCTCCCACTCGACAGACCAGAGGCTGACTCAGCGCCGCTGCTCTATCACGACTCTACCACTTTCCCTCCTCCCTCCTGCGCCTCTTTCCATTCACCAGAGCAGTCTTTTCACAATGGAGCAAACCCAGTCCTCCAAATACAATGATTCAGTGTGATGTTTCTACAAATAACCAAAATGTGGAATAGCAATGTCTTGTAGTAACAATGTTTTATCAAAGATGAGACAAACTGAGATTAGGTCATGAATGATAACAGAGTACCAAGACAAGAACAAGAGTTTTAGAGACTTACAAGCCAATGCTAGTCACAAAAAACTGTAAAAATATAAATAAAAATAACTATCACTATTAATTATTGTGCATTAAACTGAAATGACATGTGTATTTTCTTGTATTAAAGAAATATTCAATCACCTTCTTGCATGTTTTCAAAATCTGTGAAAAAACATCTAGGCCTTATTATAATTAACAGAGCACATAACTTCAGATGCTCATGGAAAGAGGGTTCTGATGTCAACAAGGATAAATCAGGGAAAGTGGATTATTCCAGCACTGGATACGTCTTCTTACACAAAGAAACGGCACCAAAAAGAAAAACATAAAAAAAGAAAAAACTATCAAAGTAAAAGGTGGATAAATATTGATATATGCAGTGTTTAATGAAGCAGAGATTTTCAGTTTGACGCAGAAGAAGTAATGTGCTTCTGTTCAGGTTCTCTCCCTCTGAAACGCCCTGACCCCTGACCTCAGGCAGAACAAATGTCTTACCCCTTTTAAGAAACACCTGAAAACCTACCAATTTAGAAAAGCTTTTGATATCAACTGTGTTTTATTACTAAAAATTATTATTATATACCTTCATAATTGTTTTTTATTGTTCTATTGCTTTTTAGGGTCTTTTTATGTATCTTTTAATTATGTTGCACTGTAAAGCACTTTGTAACTATGTTTAGAATAATGCTATAGAACTATTCATTCATTCATTTATTTTCTTCTGCTTTGTCCCGTTGGGGGTCACAGGTGACTGGAGCCTATCCCAGCAGCTTTGGGCCTAAGGCGGGGTTCACCCTGGACAATGGTTAGTCCCAGGGCTGTAGAAATAAAGAGTATTATTATTATAATTCTAAAACTGTGCGCTCTCCATATCTGTTCTTGTGGTGCACACACAGAGGGGGCAGTATTACGGTTTCAGCCGCAGGAACAGGTGACTTACAGGTGGAAAAGAAAATATACCACAACATTCTGCAAAGGCTCGACGCACCATCTGGGGGTCGTCTTATTGGGCCTGGATTCATTTTCGAATGACCTTAAAACATTCTTATAAACATTGCCGGAACTACCTGCGACAGAAGGAAGCTGCTGGAACATTAAAAACCATGGACTGGGTCCTCAAAGTCCTCAAAGTCCTCAAACTTCATGCCTTGTTTACACTGGAATAATTCCTCATTTTAATGCTTACACATGTATTGTTCCCACTAACATTTCTTCTTAAAAAGCCTCCTGTGCTATAACAAGTGTATATGGAGTTACACTCCAGTGTACTTGTGTTTTAAACTGCTGCACAATGTGGACAGACCCAATATTAAAGTTAAAAATGGATAAAACCGGCAGGACTCAGTTCATCTGATATTTGTTGTGCTCAGAACAAACATTATGGAATGAAATCATGTTTTAGAGGCAAAAAAGGTCAATATTTTCAGATTTGTCGGGTGTTCAGTCTTAAGCAACAAGTATTGTGTGTTTTAGACGCTATTTTAACAACTCCGATACCAACACAACATCACTGAGATTTTATGAAATTTCTCTCAGACTGTGTTAAATATCCAGAAACCCCCACTGTGTCCATTTTTCTCCCCGATGTGCTTCTTTTGCCCCCCTCCCAAGCGGCTGGCTGCTTTTTGGGGGAGCAGAAGGGAAGTGAATGGCCGAGCCCCTCCCAGCTGGTCCCATCTCCCGGCAACTTCTCCGCAAACAAAAGAACACACAGCTCGGCCGACGCACGCACGAGGTTCACGGTCACACACACACACACACACACACGCGGGGCTCTTATGCAGATGGATCCCACCCCGGGCCCCCACCTTTTGCCCCACAACATCCATAAACATAGCCGGGCAACCAGCCGTCCCGTGCAGACTCCCACTGCTCCCTTTTCTCCAGACACCAAACCTTTTGTCTGCAGCTCCCTCCCCAAAAAAAAGACATATTCGGGGGGTAGGAACATGAACATGTGTTGGGGAGTCGACAAAAGCAGAGTAAATGCAGCGTTTGTGGGACAGAGGGAAAAAAATAGTGCGACTCAGCAGTAAAACAGAGCGTGATTGTTGTTTAAATTGTGGACGTGGCCAGGGCTAAATTACAGCTGGAGAAAAGCAGAGATCAGTGGTGTGTTTCGCAGAATATCATCAGGCTGTGACGGTCGGCGCATTCCTGGAGTTAGACTTATAAACAGTCAAAATGGAGATTATTTAATGTCAGTGACTGCGTTTACATGTACTTGAGTATCACACTGTTAAGCCTTAATCCGGTTATGACCATATTTGGGATATAATGTTAACAGAGAAACACATGCCAAATAAACACGTCCTGACCGTTGAGGAAGTCGTCACTAACACAACACAGAAAATAAAACGTTGGTTTAGAGAGGTGACAGTTAAAAGTCCATGACACCAACACAATAACATCTGCATCAAAGAGAAAGGTGTCGGAAGCATCGAGACAGTGAATCTCACTTGGTTATTGACAGTCTGAAGTTTTGAAAGTGAACTTCCCAGATTCCTGTCACAAAAGGATGTTGAAAAGTGACGTCGTAAAACTTCAAACAGGGCCAGCTAACATACTCAGTATTTGTTGTAAGACTGTACTTTACTATAATTAAGCTAATTGGGCTATTTGCCATAATGATTCATGGAGCGCAAACACTTTTACTATAATTTTTCACAATTTCCAAAGTGCCATTCATGAAACTTGACAGATACGTTCAGTTTATTATTATTAAGATTTGTCAGTAGAGTAAAATTGTCTCAGAATGACACTTGTTGCATTTGTTAATCTTGGACAAATGTGGAAGGAGACACAGTTTTTATGACTGACCAGAGCTCTACAGTTACCATTAGCTCACTGGGTTAGGTTTGTCGTCAGTGGCTGATGTTTAAGTTAAATGAGCTACTGCTTTGACAATCCGTGCAAAAACTGATGTGACATTTAGTCTGATATTACTCACTTGTTAATACTTGTACTATTTTGTGTAGGGCTTACACGAGGTAAAGGTCTTGTTTCCGCTCACAGATTATTCCAATTACAATAAGCTGTTAGATGATTAGATAGTTTTCTGTTCTACAATACAAGAAAAAAATCAAGTTAACATTTTTAAAATCAAATAAATTTAGTCTGAAATGCCCAGAACTTCTTAGAAGTGACGTGTTTAAAAAAAGAAAATGAGTGTGATTCTCCTTCTGTAATGCTCAGTTTGTCCTTCATTGGTTCAGTTTGTTCCCTCTGGGCTCAGAGGCCGTTTACACAATTATGCATTTTGCCGCAAAATCAATGATTCTGTTGTGGATTGGTCGGCGTTCTCACTTCACAAAAACAAAAACTCTGAATCCGGCCAAAAGGGTGTTACTTCTTTAAAAACGATAAAGTCACAGACACATCGAGCATGAGCCACTAACATCGTTACAGAAGAGAAAGGACCAAAAAGAAACCCCACCACCTTCTGGTCTGGCATGTGTACTACATCCCTTTGGGCCTTTTGACCCTACAGTTTTTTGTTGTTTTTTTTCAGTCAAAAAACAATAATAATAAAAAAAATAAAATTAAATATTTTCAGTTTAAACCAAGCGTATATTGACTGAAAGGGTGTCACGACTTCTTTTGTCTACCCCTTTTACCAGTGAAAAAAAACATTATTCATTACAACATTATTCACTACAAGTATAACAGAAAAAACACACAGCAACCGCAACAATTCACAAATTACAGAAAAAACAGAGATTGGATGGAAGAAAAATAGCCAAGATCTAAAGGAATATTCCTAAACAAAGATTATATCAAAATCACTCTTTAGTGGCCTAACTGTTAAAAGGCAACTTGTCTCAATCAGTTTCATAAACAACCAATAAGTGGTACATTTTAATAAACTAGTACAGTTATGCCTTTTTCTAATATGTCTTGACACAAAAGTAAAACAGACTTGTGCTTTTAAATTCCAAAGATAAGTCCAGTCTGTCTCAGATGGAAACAAGGACAAAGCACGAGACAGAAATTATCTGAAGGAATTTGAGCCAAGGACACGCTTTACTGACACAAGTGACAAACCCGATACTGAAACAACCCAACGCTGAGTCCTCGGAGTCATGGGCCGTCTGAATAAATCTGCACCCGAAGCTAAACGGCGACACCTCATCGTCTCTGAGCAGGAAACCCAAACAGTAATCTGTCCAAATGTTACACTGCACCACTGACACAGAAACGAGCCGGTGGAAGGGCTCCAGAGCTGACGCAGCGGCTACTACAGAGAAGATAATCATCAACGATCAAGGAGTAATCATACACAGGCCCCAGGACAGAGATCGGAATAAGAAACAGGAAAAGCTGATTTACTGTGGGGTGCTTCAGTTCATTATTAAAACTGAATAGTGACTTTGGACCAACTATTGCATGTGTAAATGTGTAAACTGCATTGTCTTGTGACGCAGATGTGGTTTATTGTTCAGAAGGCAGAAGAAAATGCTAACAGGGCTAATGCTAAGATGCAGTGAGGCTTGAACAGTATCACTGAAGAACTACACCAGCCTCGTTTCCACTGGAGTGGTACAGCACGGGTCAGCTCAGTTTGTCTCAGTTTGGTCTAGTTTCTCCTGAAGAGGCTCGTGTTTTCTTTGGGCTGTGTCCAGAGTTAGACGTTCGCTGCAGAAACACGTCACACAAGACACGCAGAGCAGTGTTTCTGTATGAGACATAAATCCTATCTGAAGAAAACTTTCAAAACTTGGACGTGTTGCCAATAATTCATATTCAAAGAGTGAGCTATTCGTGCCTATGAAAGTAGAAAAGCACTTTATCAAGCCATGTGAACTAGATTAGACTGTGTCCTGCTGATTCACAGCTTTACGAACATTACATTCACAGAACTGTGAGGTTTTCCTGTTTCTACTTTTGTTTAATGCACTATAATTAATCAATTTCTTCAAAATGTTTCAAGTCAATGCTAGTAGTTACTAGACCTCATGACTACAGCTGAGTCATGAGGTCTACAGCAAGTCCTTGTATCGAAAAATGTAGAAACTGACAAAGCTTGCACTTAGCCTTTAAGCTTGTAGTGATTATTAATGGAGTTTGAGGCATACACTAGGCATATTTATTGCATTTATAATACACTTATAATATACTTTTTTTTGTGTGTCTCTTTGCTTTAATCAGAGCTTAAGATATTAGTGAGCTCCAAATTGTATCTGTAGTTATTCTGCCTGGCTTCCTGTTACGCAGTGATGTCATTAAGTAACTCAATGGGCTAACTAACTCTGGACGTAAAGACACAAGTTGGGCGAATAACAGGCAATTTTTTTTTCTTATTACCTCAAATGCAAAAAGGTTAAACCGAGAATGAACAGATCTGAGGAGCTTTGATTAAAAATGTTTCCTGTCTGTACATCTACTTCCTGTCTCGTGCATTATTAAGGCTGTTCTTTTGGCCGCTGTGAAGGCTGCTGTTCTCCGCTGACATCCGATCCCCCTCTCACTGTCCGTGTGTGTGAGCTGTGTGTGTGTCAGATACTTGTTTAGTCTTGTCTCTAAACGCAGCACAATACTTCCTCGGTCATTAGAGACCGAGAGGATTCTGGAGCCTCACAACTGAAGTAGGAAATGGAATAGATCAGGAGTGAACAGCAGGGTCTTTACAACATGGATTTACAAAAGGCTTGAAAAACAGACCCTCTGATGAAGCAGTAAGAGGCACATTGTATTATCCTCTTGAAAAAGCTTAACTGGGACGCTGACTCCGTTTAAAACCACAAACAGCTGTGGAAAAAGTACATTTACCTTGTTTTCTGTTTGAATATGACGTTTGACACAAGAACGAGATTCTTGTTTTTGCTCAGTCTATCAGCTGAACAATCACCTGACCACCTTTTCCAAAGCAGACCACACGCTCGGGTCCAAAGTGTCCCCCAAATGGGTAAAGTGCACTTTTTAAGGAGGCGTCAAACCCCTTTTAGCGATAAAATCAAACCTGAAAAATACAGATGCCTAGTTTTTATTGAAGCCCTCCTCAGACAGAGTGCTTTGGCCGTCATCAATGAAATATTAATTGGCGCAGAGGCAGATCGTTAGCGCTCCTGCCTCACAGCAAGAAGGTAATGATTAGTCGTGGTAAGATCACTCATCGAGGCTTTAAATCAGAGTTGTACGTCAGAGCTGGCATTAAGACCCACAGAATCTAGATCTAATGTGGCACGTGTTAATGCAAGGGTTAATTGGCAAAATGTGCTGTTTTTGGGGTTGATTTTCTAAGTTGCAGGGTCCAATTCTTTAGAGACACAAGGTAGGAGCCAAACGGAGGGAAAGCAGCAGGAGCGCAGTGAGAAAAGGTGCAGGTTGTGTGTGAATAATGAAAAGGAGGTCACTGCCTGCAGGGGTGGGGCCACGGCAAACAACAGAGAGTAAAGAGCCGCTCGCTGCACCGCTCTGTCGTCTGCAGGAGCTGCTCTGAGTCAAGGGCCAGGCTGCATTAGCATGTCTCATCACTGTGCTCCTAATCTCCTCTGCGAACACATTCAAGCCCAAAACGGCTTAAATAAAAGCAGGGGGAGAATTCAGGTTTGTAATTTACACAGACAGAAGCGTGACAATGAAAAGGTATCAATATAAAATCCAACGCTGTTTGGACAAAGAACATGAGCGTAATGTGGCAGCTATGGTCTGAATCTTACTCTTAATTATTTTAAAACAAACAGATCAATGTTTAGGCCTAAATGAAGTTTTTAGACTTACTAGTATTTTCTAAAATATTATCATTTAGAAAGGTATCAATAGTTAGATAGTGGTGGAAGGCAAAAACAAAAAACAATGTCACATAACTAGTGTTTACATGCTAACTAATTAATAACAAAGTGTAGGGTTTAGTAAGATTTGAAGAAGTTTTAGTCGGATTTGAACAGTTTTTAGTTGGATTTGAACAGGTTTTTGTTGGATTTGAACATTTTTTTGTCAGATTTGAACAGGTTTTAGTCAGATCTGAAGCTGCTGCTGTTGGGGCCATATAACATCTTTGAAGCGGAGGGCCACGCAAACTCTCACCTTGGGCCATAATTAGCCCGTGGGCCAGCCTTTGGACATGTCTAGAGGCAATAATATAAATATGTCTAGCAGAACATAGTCTGCTGCACAACATTAAAACAGATTTAAAAGGTCTGCTCTCCAGGTCAGAGGTCTGTCTTTATCTCATTAATGCCCTCGACTCTCACGGGACGGGGCAGTAGGACGAGGGACTGTACGAGCCTGATACCTGTTCACTGCGAGGGCCGTCGTGTCGGAGCAGAGTAACGCCGGCCGTACACTCGTGGATTATTGTGTGGTGATGCTATCATCGCAGCCACTCTCCCTCCAAGTCTATTTATAGTTCACACAGCTCCCTCTGCCTCTGTCTTTTTCGGTCTCTGTCAGATTCTCCACTGAATGCCACATGTAGAAAGAAGACAAGGGCAGAAACAACATAACATTTACAGACCGCGTTAAGGGAAACCACTGTAACAACTGGACAATGATCTTGAACAAAAAATGCATTTACTACAGCATCAATCTGCTCATGGACAAAAGACTAAAACATGTTTGTGCAATGCCATCTCTTCAATTTAAAGCTAATGTAGAAGAACAGTATGCACCCATTTACCCAGGACAGTCCCTTTTTTTAAGCTCCTTGTCCCGTGCGTCGACAGATATCCCCAAAAACTCAGCCTCCGTCCCAAGTTTTCCAGTTTTTTACCAATTGTAATACCCAAACGATGCCCTGTGCTTGTATTCTTCTTCTCTCTGTAGATGTCAGTCACACAGTTGCCATGGCTACGGCAGTATTAACCAATAGAAAAAACACAATGCTCTGCAAGTCCATAAGTCAACACCGATTGGTTTATTTAGATGGCGTTTAAGCAGAAGGTTATTATGAGAAATCTCAGGGTTATGAAGCAACAAAACGGAGAAAGTGAGAAATGTGAGCCTGATGCATGAGGAAAACTATATTAAAGATGACCATACATTTATAAGAAATAAAAAAAAAATACTGTCTTAAAGGTGCTATGTGTAAAACTTTACAGCGTACATTTACGCAAAATCAAAAAATATAGGTCAAAGTATCTTTTAATGTTTAAAGTTGATTAAATTAACACTTTCAGTTTCTCCAACTGCCTAGAGAGGACAAACTAAGCACAGCTGAAAGAGAAGCACATTCATTGTAGTTAAGATTGTCTTAACTACAAACACAATTTAAAGAGACATTCATAAAAAAAAGAATAGCTCTTTTTTAGGACCTTTAAGGGTTTTAAGAAATGTGTACAATTATATCACAAGCCATGGCCTCTTTGCAAATAGAAAAAATAAATCACAGGAAATTAAAGAAGGAGAATTGAGAATGTTCATGGATTAAAGTAATGTTTTATTTTACAGTAAAGTGACGCCGGTACAACCTGCTGCAGCTCATTTAGATCGATATAGTGTCAAAACAACGGCAAAATATATAGCTGTCCCACTTCCAACTGGACAAATCTCCCTTCGCCTTCAAACTTCTTTGATTCATTTGGATAAGGTACAAACATTATCTATGAGAAGTATGAGAACAAATACAGTAGGTAAGATTTTATAATGTCATATTGTAAACTTTACAATCATCAAGTGTCACATGAATGTTCAAGACTATTGTTACTGCGTCTGCTGCTGGGTTTCTCTGACAGACGGGCACCTCAGACGACCATGCCACCCTAATCTGGATTAGCTGTTGAATTAGAAGCCTGCTTCCTGGTTTAATCTCGTTGACAAACTTCCTGTAGCAGCCGTTTGAACGCCAACACGTTCATTTATTCATCAGTCCAAAAGTAGAGACTAATACGGCTACGTACAGTAGGTCTGGACTGGGACTAACTGTGAGTGACTTTTACTGTTTAAGTGTTCTCTTTAAAGATACTTCATTTTACTACAGTAGCTCCTCCCTCTGAGCTCAGTCTGCTCTGATTGGTCAAATGACCCACTCTGTTGTTATTGGTCGATAAGAACAATGTCAAAGTCATGTTTACATAAATTATAAAGTGAATATTAAACATAATAAAAATGTAGAATTAGTTTTTGTTCCATGAACTGATGAGAAACTTGTCTGTGGAGGTTCTCAGTCATCCAGGTCATCTTGCAGAAAAGGGTTTTCAGTTCCATTGGAACAGTGTCATTAATGACTCTCCTGAGCCTTAACGACTCTCACATCAGGAGTCACACTGTCAGAGTTAACGACTGTGAGACCAGAACAGCTTGGTTCCATCAGGTTTAGTTTCAGGTCTAACTCCTCCCTCTAGAGATAAAGCTCTCTTACAGTTGAACTCAGAATTGATAAAGTCTCTTGGAATTAGAGACAGAACGTCTTCGTCTTGAAAACTGAGTCCAGAAGCTTTTGCTTTCGCCTTTTCTTATTTTGCCTGATGTCAGCAACTTTTGGTTTTAGTTGGATAATGCAGAATCGGTTTAACCCAACAACAAAAAAAGACAAAAAAAGCATGAAGCTGGCTTTGAAAAGGTTTTAGTTGGACTTGAACTTGTTTTAGTAGGATTTGATTAGGTTTTAGCTAGACATTAAATAGTTTTAGTTAGATTTGAACAGGTTTTAGGTAGATTTATTCAGGTTTTTGGTGGATCTGAACAAGTTTTAGTTGGTTTTGAAAAGGTTTTAGTTGGATTTTAACAGGTTTAAGTTGGATCTGAACAGGTTTAAGTTGGCTGTCGACAGATTTTTGTTGGTTTTGAACAGGTTTTAGGTAGATTTGAACAGGTTTAAGTCAGCTGTCAATAGATTTTTGTTGGTTTTGAACAGGTTTAAGTTGGATTTGAACAGGTTTAAGTTGGATCTGAACAGGTTTTAGGTGTATTTGAACAGGTTTAAGTTGGATCTGAACAGGTTTTAGGTGTATTTGAACAGGTTTTAGGTGGATTTAGTCAGGTTTTAGGTGGATCTGAATAGGTTTAAGTTGGATTTGAACAGGTTTAAGTCGGCTGTCAACAGATTTGTGTTGGTTTTGACCCTGTTTGTATAAATCTGCTGCTGTTAAGGCCCTAAACAAATCTTTGAAACCGAGGGCCACATACACTCTCACCTTGTCTCCTGATTGGCCCCTGGGCCGGACTTTGGACACGTTTGTGTTAAACACACACACAACATTTCAGACATTAACTTCATTCCCTCAAACTCCTCAAAAATAATCACTATTACACCTGACTGTGTTTAAAAAGCATTGTCCTGGTGTTTTTGAGTTTCTTCAATGAAAGTCAAAAGACAGGCTTCTTAAATCCAACTCTTAATAATTCTTATTAAAGACACAAATATGGGTCCATAGTCCTCAAAAATGTATTGTTCGCAGCAGTTATATAATCCATCAGCAGCACCTTACTTTTCACAGCTCCTCCTCTTTTCATACTCGACTGCAAAAATGTCACTTAACAACTTTTTAAAATGCTCCCAACAACACGACTCACGCGACGGGGTGAAATAGTTTAGACAGACTTAGATCTGCGTGAGCCGTACGGTGTTAAAGGGACTCCAACTTCACTTCACGGCTTATCACTAAATTTAAAAAAGTGCAACCCAATTCAACGCGCAACTTATCTGACTTTACAAATACAAGCCGAATCAATGGACACTGACCACTCTTTAGTAAAACGCATTTAGGTTTATTTTAGGGCAAATATTAAACATACAATAGGCCTTAGAAGATTTAAATAGTGGATATTGTAGCGAGGATTGGTGGAAGCACAAAACAAACCGTGCGTAAAGGGAACTCCAGGCTCGTTTTCTTTCGTATAAAGCATTACCTGCTGTAGGTTTGCGTTTACATCGCGTCGTCTGGTTCGGTCAGGGGTTAAAGGTCGCACATACAGACAGTAAAGGACAAGACAGGAGTTCAAGGTGCACTCACCAGGTTTCAGCAGCAGCAGTCCGTCCAGCACTGAGCTCCAAAGAGAAGGTGTAAATGCTCCAAAAGATCTGCGCAAAGAGGTTTTAACGCCGCTCAAAGTGACTCCAGTGCAGCTTCAAGAAGAGATCTTTGTTTTAGTAAAAAATAATGGACCATTCACTTCTATCAGCGTCTCCAGTGTCACAGAACAGTCTACTGCTGCGTTCAGGCGCCAGGAAGTGGATGGGAAATACAACTAATGGGGTGGGAAAGTACAGTATGTAGTAAAAAAGCACTATTAAACATGATTTGGATTGAAATAATTGCTTTGTGTAGGAAAGTAGGCTTCAGTAAACGGACGCTTAAGTGGATATGTTTGGCCCAAGACAAGAACATGGCTACATCTCAACACTGTGATGCAAACAAATAAAATAATTAGTAGTAAAACACGAGTCTCATTGGTCGTACTTTAAAAAACATATTACATAAATTCATTTTTAAAGTAAAATTAGGTCTGGAATCCCTTCAGGTCGAGCTGCTTCTTTTGTAACTAATGTTGCTCACGACAATAAAGCAGTGGGGATTTTCATAAAGCATTGGGAGGACATAGGACACATGTTATCTTCAAAACAATGACAAGAGAGCACCGAGACAGAAAAGATGAGAAAATGTGCAATGGTGCAAAAATAAATAACCTTTCTAATGGGTTTGGAATTGTCATTTACGCCTGAGCTTCAAGCAGCTTCCAAAAGGTGAGTTTCATGGTCCACTGTTCTTTTACTGTTTCTTTATTGATTAAATGTGGAAATATGTTGGTTACAGGTCAAAGCGGTGATCATAACATTGTAATAACTATGTTCTTTAGCCGTCATTACTGAATGAGATTAACACAGAACGGTTTATTTACAGCAGGCAGCATGGTTAACCTTCATATGTGTCATATCTGCTTCTTTCCTTCTTTTGAAATAAATGCTTCAAAATGACAAACTAAACCACAACCAATGACACCAGCTCTCTGGATATTATCAAAACAAACGTGTCCACATTTATGAACAGATGAAAGACTAACGGCTTTAGAGTTTCTGTCTGTCTGAGTGTTCTATTGTTGATGTCTTGGAAATCTTACGTAGCCTAACATTTTCTTTTTGTTTTATTATATTAACATCTACCTGTCCAGGGACTACAGGTGGGAACCTGGCACGACACACTCCCTTAGTATGAGGTTAGTGTTGTAACTGTGCTCTGTCACTGATTAAATAAAATAATTCATTCAAACCCAATAAAAATAAATCACTTCAGAATGCTTTCATATTACCATCTGTCTATTTCAAATCCACTCATCTCCCATTGCCTCTGAACGCCTCCCAGGCCATGTGTGTGTGACGGACAGCTCGTGCAGTGACTCAGAGCCTCGTGCCCCGCCCACAGCGCGTGAAGGAGGCCAATGGGACCCGTGCGGAAGCGGGAGCAGCGGCGCTCACTGACCCGCTGTTTGAGCTCTCTGCGCGGGGTGGAAGAGCCCGGGCTGCCCCTCTCCTCCGGAAACAAGAGGCTCGGACCATATAAGGGAAAAGGGGCGGGGTCATTTTTCGAGAGAACAGAGAATGAATGGGGTGTGGGACAAGTGAGTAATTATCCGTTTTGAGTGGGATGAGGACTGACTGGTTTACACGAGCTAAACCCAAAACTAGACTGGGACTAAACCAGGTCTTAACCCAGACTAAACCAGGACGAACCAAGATCAAATCCCCAACAAGCTCTTTACCAGGACTAAAGCAGAACCAGACAGGACTAACCAAAGAATAAACCAAAATAACTGGGTTCAGACACTTTGGACCACAGCCTTATTACAGTCCTGACTTTACAAATGCAATGGAAACAATAGTTTTACTGAACGTTTCATTTTTTTTTGACCCAAAATAAAAAATAAAAAATGTCCTTTTGCTCAAATACTGGATTACAGACAACAGATCAAACGGGGTGATTTTGTTTGAGTAAAATTCTTGCTTGGTTGTTTAAACTCTGAACAGAAGAGGTTAGTGTCTTTGGTCTGAAATGTCAAATGTCAGGCCCAAACCTCCCCCTTTTGTCTTCCTCTTTCTGCACCTGCTTCCTTTAAATCACCAGACTCTCACAAGATCTGTCTGACTCCGAGAAGATTTCCTCCCATTTTCACTTTGACCTGAGTTAAAGGCTTGGCTTGTGTCGACCTCTGCTGGTGGTCAGAGGAACTGCAAAAGCCCTTCCTACAGTTTTGGTTTCCAGTTTTAGACCAAATGTAACTCTTTGGGGTTCGAGTTTAAAGAAGGAAGAGCTAGATCTAGAGCTACAGCTAGAAACTAACATATAAAGCAAAAAAAAAAAAAAAAAAAAAAAAAAAGTAAGCTCAGTCAGAAAATCATCCTTTTCCAGTGAAAAGACTGAGACAAGTCAATATTTTGGGTGGCAACAAAAAATAACTTTTTCTTGTTTGTGAGAAAGAGTGAGAAAAAACTTGAAGAATAAATGTGTCCAGGACAAGAAGCTAAAGTTAACAGGATACCTTTATCAAAATATTCTGAATCATATGTCATTTCTTTTGATCTGATTTGTCTTTAGATCATCACGGCTGCAGTGTTTATACCTGGGCCTCTTCAGATCGTCCTCACGCTCTGGTCACTCAGGTTTTCTGACAAAGGACTTATCATAGACGTGAAGACCAGCCAGAGTCAGCAGGACAGTTCTAGTTTGTCTCCACACTTGTGAAGACACACTCTGTTCAATCGATGCTGTCATTGATTTCTCGTGTCGACTCGTGTTATAAATTATGTATGTGCCCAAGGTGGTTGTAAAGAGTAACAGGAGCTGATCCAGAGGCTGTGTGTGGGAGGTAAACATGATCAGTGTGGTCACAAACAGACAACAGGCTGCAACACTCAAACAGCAGCAGGGCTTTATCTGTGGCCTTTATAGGTTCAACCAACAGCTTAAACTCACTGCTTCTACGTCAGATTAACTAGTTTCTGTTGAAATTTCAGAGAAAATGTTCCGTATCTTTCTCATTTATTGTTTTTTTTTTTGAGTTACAAACATATCTCATATTTAATTTACACGACATACAATAGATTGAACCAACCATGTTATTATTAGAATGAAATCATCTTTATTAAACCATCTAATAAACACTGGACATTATTCTTCCTAAAGAGGCATGTATTTTGTTCCAGACCATTGTCCATTGATTGGGTAATGGCTCCCTCTGCTGGTCTCAAAACATAAAAGGTGAGGAGGACACAGGTGTCTGAGGACAATCTTCATTTTACGCACAAGATTTTGCTTCAAACGATGCACAAATGAAGAAGAACTCTCTTTCCATTTCTTCTTAACTCTTTAAACTGTTTTGATGATGAGTTCGTTTTCAGTCGGAGCTGAGGAAAGTGGTTGGCTCCACCTGCAGCCGGCTCCTTAAGCTGCTCAAAGCTCTTTAAATCCTCCACTCTTATCCCGGACTCGGAGCAAAGATGAGCTTCGAGGAGCGCTACACCTCCTCGTCCTACAGAAAACTGTTCGGGGACTCGCCCAGGTTTTCCTCGTCCCGGGTCAGCGGCCCCTCGGCTCGGAGCTCCCCGGGGCTCAGGGCCATGGCCGGGCCCCGCAGCAGCGCCTCGGCCGTGGGACTGTACCGACGCACCGGGCGCTCCACAAACACCTTCGGCATGTTTCAGACGGATTCTCTGGACCTGACCCAGACCTCTGTGGTCAACAACGAGCTCAAGATCATCAGGACCAACGAGAAGGAGCAGCTGCAGGTAAAACAGAGCTAGACTCTGAAGGCTGCGTTCACACTGGAGGGAATTTAAATCTTGATTAACTCATACATTTAAAGAAAAGATGAGACAAACTTAAAATGGTAATCACATTTTTACATTGAATAGCATAAATGCAGGTTTATGTTGTCTAAGTGCATGAAACAGAATAGAAAACTACATACAGGTCAGTATTACTGTAGGACAAAACATTTTTATTTCTTGTTATATTTCTGGAATTGATTTTACAAATGTCACAGCAGGAATATTTTAAAAACTCCAGGGTTGGCTGTGTTTCAGTGTGGGCAGAAGTTTGAAAGTGATGTGGTCTCCCATGTTCCTGGTTGTCTTTGTTGAAGTTGTGGGATCCAAATACATTTGAAGTTAAAGTGTGTGAGTCAAGTCCTGCTCAAGACCAGAGTGTACTGAAAACTTACAGAACTCGAGACTGAGTTTAAACTAAGATGAGTCGAGAGCTCATGAGGCGTATAAAATGCACAATTTGGACACAATCCTCCTCATTGTCATCAAGCCGACATGTACTTTAGTCAAAGATTACTGCATGTTTTCCTCAGAAATAAATCAAAGAAGGCAATACTAAGGACTGTAAAAAATAGAGCTGGTTTATCTCATTCTACAAACACTTTAATACCAATGTCAGCAACCTTTACAAAAAAACTTTTTACCCAGATTAAAAATAGAAGTGGTCCTTCTACAGCTGCCCAGAGAGGACAAACTAAAAGCTCTCCAGTTCCCATCCAGGGCTTTTCTAAGTGGAGTTCCCATGTTCTGTGTCTGCGTAGGTTTTCCCTAACACCAAAAACATGTCCAATAGCCCCAAAACAAACACACACGGGGCCAGGACTTCTCTGTAAGAGATTTATGATCTCAGTGGCACTTCCTGGATAAATAAGGGTTAAATGAAAAAGATGTCAGATGTCAGTAACTCCTCCTGTGTCGGTGTCAGGGCCTGAACGACCGCTTTGCGATGTTCATCGATAAAGTGCGTCAGCTGGAGCAGCAGAACAAAAGCCTGGAGCAGGAGCTGGTGACTCTGAGACAGACACAGAATGAGTCCAGAGTGGCTCAGGTTTATCAACAGGAGCTGAAGGAGCTCAGAGCCCAGATCGAGGAACTGAACCGGGACAAGAACCGGCTACTGATCCAGAGGAACAACCAGGAGGACGAGCTGCAGGTAAAAGCTCGCCTGAGCCCTGACTGTGACCCACCCTTTACAACTCACCCTTTACAGCTCTCTGAGAAAACCCACTGTAACATTTCAGAGGCTGAGTGTGAAGCTGGACGACGAGGTGAGGAGCCGAGAAGAGGCCGAGCAGACGCTGAGGTCCTACAGGAAGGACGTGGACGACGCGGCTGCAGCTCGTCTGGACCTGGAGCGACGCGTGGACTCTCTGATGGACGAGATCTCGTTTCTGAAGAAAGTGCACGACGAGGAGATACAGGAGCTGAGCAGCCTGATGGAGGCACAGCAGGTGACAGGTGTTAGAGTTTAGTGTAAATGACAAGAGCAGACTTAAGGCACATTTGTATGGGGTCGAGAAGGTACTACAGAATAAATCAGAGGCTCTTCTAAACATACACAGGACCGTAAACTAAATATAAAGCACATATGGTAAATTCTGTAGCAGTGAGTGATTGACATTGTTTTTTTCTCCTACACAGCACACTTATATGGAATTGGCACAGCTCAATAAATGTAAGGTACTAAAAGCTACGAATAAAGCAGAAGCAGTCTAATGTTTTCTGCAGCAGCTGTACCTCCAGCCTCTCTTCACAACACGCAGGATCTACTCTGTTCTTTAATTACTGGCCACACTTTCCACTTTGGAATTCATAAGTCACATTTTAAATATTAGTTTCCTTTACACTCCTTCCTCTCGGTTCAATAGAGCTTGTCTTTTCTAACACAGACAAATGCAGAGTGTTATTCTGAGGTATTTATAGAGTTACACTAAAATACCCCTGAACACAACATCATGAACAGGTTTGACCTTTGGTTTGACCCCAGGTCTCTGTGGAGCTGGAGCTGGCCAAACCGGACCTGACCTCTGCCCTGAAGGAGATCCGGAGCCAGTACGAGACCATCGCCTCCAAAAACCTGCAGTCGGCCGAGGAGTGGTACAAGTCCAAGTTTGTGAGTTTGAGCGAACAGGCCACACGCAGCAACGAGGCCATGAGGGCGAGCCGCGAGGAGGTCAACGAGTTCAGGAGGCAGCTCCAGGCCAAGACCATCGAGATCGAGAGTCTGAGGGGAGCCAACGAGAGTCTGGAGCGGCAGATCTCGGAGATGGAGGAGGCTCACAACGCAGAGGTTATAGCCCTGCAGGTCAGAGGTCGAAACAGGAATGCTAAGGCTATGCTAACTCTAATGTATATAGATAGAAAATGAATGAAATATACCTGTAAGTAAAAAAAAATGTTTCTAGAGGCTGTAAAGGCCCCAAGCAGGAGGTACACTCCCAACACACTTTTAACTGTTTAATGTAAGGTCATTAAACTTTAATCTCTGTCAATTTTCCACCAATATTTTATCTACATTAAGCCATTGTTTAAAGACAACTGTGCCTTTGTAAGCGAAAGAAAACAAAGAACCACACACACCACTGCGTAAAGGTTAGGCGTACACATCCATCTTCTTCCCGTTTATCCGGGCCCGGGACACGGGGGCAGACGTTAAAGCAGGGATCTTCAGACCTCCAGGTTTTCCGGGGATTACAGAGGTGTTCAGTGAATCTGAGATCTTGACCCACAGTTCATGACGACAGGAGAGAGAAACAGACCGGTGCATAGTGCTGAGGGGTCCCAGTGAGGTTTTAATAACAGAGATGTAACAAAGTACTGACGTTTATTTAGCTGTCGTTTTTAAAACTCCCCTTTTCTTCTTTTTCAGTGTGACTCAAACTCCCGTCTTTCACTAAAGTTTAATCAGCAGAGTGTCACAAACCTGCTCCTGCTGCTTCTGAAACAATCATTAAAGCTACAGAGCCATTAGCATTCAAAATATAAAAAACTGTATAATCATTTAAAACAGGTTTTTGTAAATCATCCTAATGTTGGCTACATTTCAGCACATTTCACTTTTCACACAAAAATACTGTGTTCAAACCGATAATGACGTAACATAGAATATACCACATGCAAGAAGGTCTTTTTTCTTTTTCATAAATCAGATCCTAGTGAACATTTGAAAAAGCTCAGTGGCTAGTCACTTTGGAAAACCACTGGCCACAGTGGCCCTTAACGTCAAGCCCTGACCCTGAATAATGTGTTTTCATGTAACAAAAATAATCAAAAGGTTATTATTATTATTACTTCATTATGAATAGAGTACTTTCTATCAAGACCAAAAGCTGTATTGTGTATTACAGTCTCAGGCATGACAGTTAACATTAAAGAGAGTTAATTTTTACACTGTTTAATGAGAAGATCAAATTCCACAAAGCTGCTTTTAGCCTGATTTCCATTTCCAGTCACCATCACAGGCCTCTTATGAAAACATCTTATATAAGATATAATAATATATAGATATAGATATATAAAATATGTCCAGGTCACAGGTCGAGGCCTTCTTGACCTTTAACAAGAGGCAGTGACTAATGAGCTCAGTGCCTGATTAACGGCGCTAAACCGGATAAACACTACTTTCACTACAGCACGCTCAGGAAAAACTAAAACCTTGAATATAGTTGACCACTTCGGCAGAATAATAAAAGATATTTAACTGATTTTGTTTTATATCTTTTTCATTGTTTTCTTCCACTTTTGGGAGACATTATTTCAGGTCATTATCCTTCATCTAGACCAGGAAGTGATGTGTGTCATGTCGCGGCGGTGCTAGCTTGTCTTTCCTTTGTGTTTTCATGTTGCAGGACACTATAGGCCAACTGGACGCTGAGCTGAGGAACCTAAAAGGAGAAATGGCCCAACACCTGAGAGAGTACCAGGACCTGCTGAACGTCAAGATGGCTCTGGACATCGAGATCGCTGCTTACAGGTGCACAGGCCACAGACATTTATGATCAGACTGCAGATGAAATAACCAAGATCTCAGGTCATAATCTGGACCAAAGTTCCAGTGTTAGTCTTCGGTTAGTCCCAACATAAACCGACATCTATAATTTACCCTACTCTGTTACTCAGTTAATGTAGGTTTACAGCTTTAGTGGGCGTTAATCTCACAGATCTCAGTTTAACAGTCTTTGATGAGGAAGCACAGGTCCTAAAATCATCTGAACCTGCCCAGAACGCTTTCAACAGGAGCCTCCAGATGGTTCTGTGGAGCAGTTACATCAGAGTCAGGCATTTTCTCAGGAGCTGAAAGTCGAGTGGATGTGTTACTGATGGGAAAGTCATTTCACATTTGATATTTTGATAAATTTGTGTAGTCTTTTTCACAACCTCTAAGTAAATATCTTTTTTAACCTTTTTATTCTCTGGTCTGACTACAGCGTCTGATTGGTATTTGTCCTTCTGTACAAATTCAGCTGAGCAACTCCAGTGACTTGTAGCTCGTAGCCTTTAGCCGCTGTAGCCTAAATGCTTGCATAAACAGCACATCTAAATATCAGGCTTCTCATTAATGCGCTCTACCCACTCAATGACAGCACACACACATTGCATTGGCCAGTGTAAGAGCTTTTCGAATGCAGTAGTGTAGTCCTGACCTCCATCCTAGCCAGCCTGTCATGTGTCTCTGATCCTATAAGGAAGCTGCTGGAGGGAGAGGAGACCCACTTTAACTCCGGAGTATCTTTCGGAGCCAGCTTTAACTACCAGCCCCGAGCTTCAGGAGCCCAACCCCGAGGCGTCGCACGAGACAAAGAGGGCAGCACGAAAGAGAGCTACAAGGAGGAGAAGGACGAAGAGGTCGTCAATTCCAACAACTGACGACGGAGAGACGCAGAAACAGGGACAGACAGTGTAGAGATTCACGCTTACTGTTTATTTGAGCAAACGATGAGGGAATATGGACACTACTGCCCTCTTCAGACCTCATCATCATCAACATGTAGCCCATTTAAACTTTGTATTAAGGCCCAATCGCGTTAATCTACTAATCGATAATACTTCTGCTTGTGAAAACACTTTGTAAATGACAAAATGCATCTGTACAAAGTAAACGTGTCATACTAGTGCAATGTTAGACTGGTCTGTGTCTGGAGCCTGGTCTGGAGCCTGGTCTGGAGACGTCTGTCACTGAGCCAAGGCTGAACGGTTAATCTTTAATTAGGTTTATCTAAATGTGACGTAGAGCTTAACTGTGTCTGAACATGAACCTGTTACTTAAACCATGTGCTGCTTTTATGCTCTGGCGTCTCAAACAATAAAAGAAACCCTTTTTAACTGCCTCCGTCGTCTGTGTCAATCCCTGCTTAAGCAAAGGTTGGTAGGAACTATTCCTGGGCCTGCACATGTACTTTCACAAACGGCACGACCTCAACAAACTGGAAAAAAGAAATGAGAGGAGCTTTGAGTGTGACGTGCTTTCATGAGGATGACAAACGTTTAATACACCCACTTTACCCAACAGACGGAGGGACGGCAAAAGGACGACACTGGAGGCTATTTATAAAACTATAACGTGTTTGAGACGTGTGTGCTCCTGATCCTAGACTTCAAAAACTAACCTAATCTCCATGATAAGCCAGACGCTAACTTCTAAAATATTGTTGCAGCAAATAAAAATAGAATCTAAAAACAACAAAAAGCATGTTCAAAGTGTAATTATTGTCCTCTTCATTGTTCTTGTGCAGATGTTAATAAGAACAGACAAAGGCTTGAACCGATTAAAGAAGTGACAAAGTATTTATAAAGAATAAAAGCTGTGTACTGGTGATCTTTAGTGATTTTTATTAAAACAAAGGCATCAGTATAAACCAGACAGAACTTTACAAAAGTTAGCAGCTTTTTAAATGACACGTTTAAACCCAGACAAAAGAAACCAGTGTTTATTTACAGCCCTTTGGTTCCCAGCCCTTTTCTCGGCGGACACACCGAAGACAGTCAAAAACATATAAAATATAATATAAATATACAAAAATATGAGGACGCCGTCACACTTTCAACAGGTTTTAGAGGTACATTCCCTGTGGACGAGTCATAAGGCTTTCAGAAGTAGTTTTCACAGTTTATGAGCGTCTGGTTGAATTCATCCAGCATTCACCTCAATGTTAAAGAAAAACACATAGAGATACATTGTGCAGAGTCATTGCTCGCAGACAGTGGTCTTTGTCAAGTTAATGTAAAGATCCTGGAAAGATGGAGGTAATAGTCCTTTCTTTCTCAGTAGGTTGCATTAGATTCTTTTAATCCCTTTTCACACATTCTATCCCAATCGATCGATAAATAACCAAATCAATAATCACTAGATGGGCACACACAGCTCTTCATTAGACCTGTTTTTTAAATCTAAAAAACAATGGCAGGCAAAAGGCCAAAAAAATGTCTTAAACTATGTTCATGTCCTTTTCTACAATCTTACATACTGCACCTTTAAATGAATTCATAACAGTTTATAGAATGTTAGTTTGAGCCAAAGTATTATTTAATAATTCAAAGTCCATTTCTGAAGGAATGCATAGCACTGAGGATAATGTGAGTGTAATATAGTAAATGTAAGATCAGAAATGCAGGTAATAGAATATTAATAGAATACAAACCCACTGAGAAATCTCCTAATCTCTTTAAATATCATTTTAATGCAGCTTTCTCGAGTCTGTATCTTTACACTTACACTTTGTCCAGAAAAAATGCCCCCTGAAGAAAAAAGAAGTGTATTTTTGGTTTTAGGAGTTTATGGAGAAGGCAGGACCAGGCCAAAATGAAGCACTAAGAGACCGTCCTGAAGAAAGATCAAACAGACAATGTTTTTAAGAATCTAATACATTGTTTGTTTTTTTCAAATCCATTTTTGTTCTTAATATGTTTTCACCTGCAGAGCCTCTTCGCCCACTGAGCTCTGGACGTCTTTGAGCGACTGATAATGATCCAGAAGATGGTCTCCACAGACAACATCCACCTGCAAAACAAATACAGGACGGACGAATATAATTGTTATTGCGTGCCAATGATGTGATTTTAGTTATTACAGATTCTGCCCAGTGCAATGAGCCTGGCTATTAAACTGCACACATTCAGGACATTTTTGCATTTTGTCCTGCTGTTGGGATTAAGCACAAAACAAGAAAAAAGTCTGTTTTATAAGCACAATCTGAAAAAGATATTGTGGAGCTTAGTGTTTTAAGTGTTAGACAGAAGCTGTATGTGGTTTTGTTTTACCTCTACAGCCAGAACATGAGGCACACAGCTTTAAAGCCTTTAACATACTTACATTTAACAGATGTGTCAGTTTTTAAATGATGTGTAGTGTAATTAATCACATCGGATCATTTTTGGAGCAGCTCATCTTCTGCACATTGTTTATTTTTGTGGATATATTTTGCAGGTATCTATATATTTCTCAGTCTTATGTTCAACTGAACACATTAGAACCAAGTGAGCCTAGCCCGGTCAGGTTTTACCCAGGTGCCGCTCTGACAGGAAGTCACCATAAGCTCCTAATCCTCATCCACCTGTTTCTAAAAACAAAATGGTCCCAACTCAGACGGCCTTGAGACCGGCCTCTCTCAGACGGAGACAGACAGCTGCCAACACTGCGCCACTTATTCAGCTCTAATCAGATTAAGACCGGTCTCCTGCTGAGTTTTGGCCTCGAGCAGGTGACCTTATCCAGCCTCACAGGTGCAACTGCTTCGGTTTAACTACAGCAGGTCTATTTTCAGTTACTAAATAAGAAAGTCACAGTTCCTCTCTGTCAAAGCCGACTGAACTGGACTGGGAGCCTCCTGGGACCTCTCCTAACCCACTCTTTGCTGCAGCAGGTGATTTCTGTGGCGCTCTCGGGGCTGAGCTCTGAGTCTGGAACAAACCTGGCAGTTCGGGCTCAGCTCCATCTTCTTCCTGATGAACAGCTCCACGTGGCGGACGGTGGCCTCTCCGGAGACTCGCACAAAACGCCGCTCTAAAGGCTGCACAACAAACAAGAAGTCAATAAAACAGTCCAGTGCAGTCGTTAAAAACAGGGAAACCGTTTCTGGTACATTTGATTTTGCAATATAGATATTTGGAAGTTTTAAAGTTTTAAACTCTTTTTCATTTGCCCCTTGTCCAAGTCAAAATAAAGATATTTCCGATGACAGTACAAGCTTTATATTGCTTCTGGCAAAATCAAGAAACTTAAAATGTAGGTTAATCCAACAGCCAAAGAAACAAAAAAAGTTTACGTTAAACTCACTGCAAACACACTGGTGTTAGCAGTTGATTATGGCTTTTATATTATTATTATTATATAGGTTTTAGTTATTAGACATAATTCTTTTCATTGATTTGTCATGCCCATGGTAATGCATAAATCATACACAAAAGATCAATTCACGATGGAGCAAACGTCAGTAGGGAAAAAAAATATACAGTTTTAAAGTCTATCACTTTTTCACACAATAAACCAGCAGTTCTCAACCTTGTTTGAGCCACGACCCCCAATAAAACATGTGCTGGTGTTTGGGACACCCCCTTGACCACGCTGTAGCGCCACCCCTCACACAGGACCACAGTGGAACTGCAGATAGCCTTGGTGCTAAATCACACAGAAACCTTTAATTTTACTTTATTTATTGTCCCACAATCCGGATCCAGACTTTGAGAACCCCTGAATTTTCCCTATGATCTCACGACCCACTCAAACAATCTGGTAAACCCCTGAGGGGGTCGCGACCCCGAGGTTGAGAATCATTGGCATAGACGACCCTTGACGACCTTCTGATGATAGAACAGCCATATTTACATAATTATAATTTTGATTAAATCAGATGCTTTTAGAGTAAGATATTTCACAGCTAGTCAGATAGTTCCATTACCTTGTAGTGTCGAATGCCCTCTTCAGCTCTGACGAAAAGAGACAGAAGACATTCAGTTTAATGAGACAAGGAAACATTCACTTACACCGGCATAAGGTCATAGGTCAACAGATGTGGGGAATAAAGATGTAAATCACACAAAGGGACACTACTTTCATAAGCACTGTCGTGAATTTGGGCTCTTTTGTGAAACTTTAATACAGTTCAGTAAAAAACTAGAATCCACAAAGAGAGTCTCACCCGACGAACTCGAGCATCAGCGAGACGTCGAGTTCAGGAGGCATCGTGAAAACCGCCTGAGGAGGAGCGTCCTTCTTCTTCTTCAACACGACGGGGTTCGGAGAAGACATCATCGCTGCTGACAGAGGAAAATAAACCATCTTCAGTTTATTATCTGTCACACTGGGAAGGATGGATGGAGGTTATTGTTTTAAAGACATTTCCTCAAATAAGCTAAATGTAAAACAGAAAGTCAGGATGTGTTAGAAGTTAGGTTATATTAATTAGAAAATGGGAAAAAGCAGTCGTGTCATTACAAAAATCATAAAGACTGATAAGTGAGTTGGATTTAAAAAGCGGGTCTATATTTATTGTATTTTAATGGAAAGTGATGTCTTTGATTTCACAAAACTTACAGCATTTGAGCGTGAAAGGATATTACATTTTTACATAATTTATTCAAAGGTCACATTTCTTACTTTAAAAAAAAAAAAAAAAACTATTATAAATGTTTGTGTAAAAATAATAGGGCTTTTTGTCCTTTACCTGGTCTTGGCACCTCCAGGCCTCTCTCTTTGTAAAACTGACACATCTGTTCTCTTTCCGCTGTAAAAAAAAAAACAGAGTTAGAGTTAAAATAAAAGAACCGGTTTTGTCTGAAAGTACTAGTTTTATATTATTTACTCACTGTCTTCGAGAAAAGGAACCATTTTGTAAACGATATCCTGCAGCTGTCGGTCAGGTCTGAGGAGACACAAAAGACTGAATAAAAACTGTGATCAACTCTATCTCCTTCTTAATCAGATTGTTTATTCCAATTCTATTCAAAATCATTTCCTCACATCAGCTGCTAATGTTCTAAAAGCACTGAACCCCAAATCACATTTCATGAAAAAAAAAAAAAGCTTTATAGCTTTATAATGTTTGTAATATTTGACATCTGTGCAAAAACACTAAGATTAAAAGACTTTTTTTTTTAGAAGTTCTCCTATTTTTTTTAATTGTCATACTTTACTTTACATTAAAATTTTAATAATAACATCACTGAAAGGGAAGGGCTCTACATCAGTGGTTACCAAAGACTGGGTCAAGACACCAAAGACTTCCTACGAGTTGCAATAAGCTTTTATCAGTTCAAGAAAAAGGTTTGTTGTTAACGGGCGTTTAAAAAGAGAAATGTGTTAAGAAAAGGTCAGGAGCAAGAAATAGTAAATAGAAATAGAAAATAGAAATAGTAAAATGCAATGGAGACACTGCTAAGAATCATCAAAAGAAAACTAAAAAGTAACAAAACTATGATTTAAATGTAAAAATGGGAATTAAAATGAAGAAATTAAGCAAAAATTTATTGAAACACTAAAGAAAGTCCAAACCTACAACAAAAAATAAACAACAACAACTTAACAATGCAAATTCCAACGATTCTTTCGTCCTTTTGAAATATGGGTGCCATGAAAAAAAACCCTCTTTACCGGATGTTGTAGTGCGGCTGCGTCTGATGAACAACGATGGAGCAGGTGGGACATCTGTTACTGTAGAAGAAGTACTTCACGATGCAGCTTTTACAAACTGAAGAAAAGTACACATGGTCAAACACAACCTGGACAGAGCTTCAGAAATTCCCTGACATGGATTAAAACAAACGTAATATTGGTGTAACTCACAGGTGTGGAGGCACTCTGTGATGGTGGTGGCGTCGATGAGGAAACCGCAGCAGAGGCCACAGCGAATGTACGGGAAGAACTGGTTCAAAGGCAGCTGGGTCTGGACAATACAAGAGAGAAAAACACAGGTTAAACCTTCGTTAACAAACAATACAAGCTGCAGTTTAGCTTCTGCACTGGGACTCAATACAGACACAAAGCATTAGCCATGAAGGAATCCACTTAATATATGATTAACTATGCCTGGTCCATATTGTAGGCATAAAAAAATATTGTATCTTCTGATTTACACAATAAAAGTGGTCCTGAAATAAATAAACAAAAATACAGAGCTCCAACCCCCAGTGACTTTTCATTTTACTTGTCACAGAATGGTACAGTGTCATCCTCAGTTCTACTTCTCTTTTCTTAGTGTGAGTAAGATAATATAAAAAATTATATATAAAACATATAATAGCACTGTGACACTTTGTTTCTTCTATTTTATTTATTACTGTATCTTTTTTTAATTTCTTTAAAGCTTTAATTTATAATCGCACGTATGGAAAGCATTTTGGTTCAGCTTTGACTGTTGTAAGGTGATATATTTATAACATTTGATTGATTGATACTTGTTAACAAATAAAGAAAAAAAAGGGAACATCGGAGGTATAATAATATTTTATACAGCATGTTACTATTACTACCCATTTTTAAATTCTAGCTTAATGTGTTTTTTTTTTATTTATTTTATTTTAATATTAACTGATTGCGTGAATAATAGTGCTAACGCTAACGTTTTTTCAAATATATATAGCTAGTGGTAAAAGTAAAGATAAATATACAAATAATAGAAATGTGTAAAGACAATTTTAGCTCAAGTAGATTGAGGGTAGACAGGCAAGGAAAAATGCATACAACAAAAAAAATGACTTTGTTATTACTGAGATATTAATGTGTTATTGTCAGTTCTTACTTCTTCGTCCGAGTCGCTGTCGGGCGGCTTTTCCATTGACACGTCTCTGATCCTGCTTCCAAACGGGACCAGAGACATTTCCAAGGACAAGGAAACAACAGCAAACTACAAGGAACAACCGATTCCGTAGTGAGTTTTAAAATACGAGTCCAAACGCCGTGTCTTTCCGTGGGATTATGAGGCACAAACACCTGTTAACTCCTCCTGAGCGTGTCTGACCGGTTAGCGTTAGCTTTTAGCATCAACTTGTAAATAAAACCCTTTTTTTCTTAACCTGCTTTAACAGTTAAATATAAGTGTCCAGGATGTTTAAATCGGGCTGTCAAAATGAAAAGCGCTTTGGAGCAGATTAAACGTAAATAACGTTGTCTGTCACTACTTTTTGCTTCCACGTTAGTTTCCCGCGGAGGAACAGCAACAACGTTTATTCGTTTGTTCAAAGGCGGCTGAGGAATGTGAGTTAAAGTGCATTATCGCCCCCTACTGGAACAAGGACAAAATGATAAACAGACACTGCATAAACACATTGCACTAAAAATAGGAAAGTATAAAACAAATTGAATAATTGGAAAAAATGCTATAAATGAGGGTCTGTGGAGGTTCTCACTCGTACATATCATTGCACACCAATAAAAACCAGGAATATTTGTAAAACTGTCCTTATGTGGAGTGAGATTTGTTTGTGTGAGATGCATGTTTAGATTAAATTATTTCAAAAGGTTAAATAAATAAACTGTTTTTATTGATGATTTATGCACAAAGGCCAAACAGAAAAATATTTTAATGCCGTCAAAAACCACCTCTGAGTGGACTCAAACTGTGACAAGGCAGTTTTTTGATATTTAATGTGCATATATTTGCTGTTGAAAATCTACACACATATATATATATATATATATATATATATATATATATATATATATATATATATATATTATATATTTTGTTCACAGGCTAAATTTCTTGTTTGAGTTATGCTACTCATAATGTTGTATATCACCATTGCCTATTAATAAAAAGTAGCGTATTTAAACAGGCAACTGTTTTATTTTAATTTTATAATTTGATAGGCGGAACCCCTTCTGTAGGTCCTTCCTTCAAAACCTGTCAGCAACAAAACTCTGCACAATACTGGGCTTTAACTGAAGTAAGATCACCGAATCTACCAGTTTGTGACAGCTACAAGTGAGAACGGCCCATACCTGTTGTCTTTATCAATAATAATAATCATAATTACAAACCAGATCAATAATAAGACATTAGTTTAAATCTAATCAATAAAAATATTCGTCTGAAACTACTCTACTTCTTGTGTTTTCTTAACCATTATAGTTTTAATGGATATATAAAATAAATCAACAATAAACCCCTGCCTCCTCTTATTGAACAGGTCATTCCTGTGGAGTTTGTGCCCGTCCTGCAGCATGCCTTTTGTGGGTTAGACACCAGAGGAACAAGCAGCGTAATGTGTTTTATGTCACATGTTTATCTGAATTGAATATATTTTATAAGTGTAAATGTTAAATGATTGAATTACTTAATTGTTGTCTTCTGTGCACAACACGCACACACACACACTATTTTATTAGTTTTATAAGAAAAATACAAACAGTCTTAAAGCCAGACAATCTAAGATTTATTTTAACAAATATAATGAAAATATATGTCCAGCTGCTTGTAAAGGGGTAGATGCATGGATGGATGGATGTCTCTGATTATTCCCTCATTCCCAACCTGGTGGGCAGCAGGAATACAGGCTCCTTAAACTTGACACACATCCTTGCAAAACTACAAAATGAAAATATTAGTTTATATATTGCTGCTTAAGCCAATTGAGCATATGCATTACAGTTCTATCATCATCTTGATTATTAATTATTAATTAACTCTACTTTGTGTGTGTATAGCCCAACTACGGGCTTCGCCATCCTCTCTGGCTCATGCCAGCTCCTCTGAGACAGATCAAAGCATTCAGAGCGGCAGGGCCAATCGTGCCCAGGCGCAAGACTCTTCCTGCTCCGCGGGCTACGCTCTCCCCAGAGAGGAGGCCTAGCCCTGTGCACCTTTATGGCTCTGGTTTTGGAAGCGGAGTAGCTGAAGTCGCTATGTCCTATGGTTGACTGACGGGCAGATGGACTGGACAGGAGGTTGGATGACGAAGAACAAAGTGTATGGGAAGGTGTGTGTGTAAAGAAGGTTTGCATTAAGCAATACGGTTCAGTTTAATAAATATATGCATAATGAAAATGTGCTTCATAAATTTAGTGTCTATCACAAAAACATGCACCGAGCCCCATCTCAAATGATATAAAATCAGTTTTAGTAAATATAAGTATCCAAATATATATATATATATATATATATATATATATATATATATATATATATATATATATATATATATATATATTTTTTTTTTTACAAAAGTACAGTTTATGGTTTTCAACATCTGCAAATGTATCATATAAATCAAATATGTACAAAGGCAAAAGCCTCAGTGTCTCAGCTTTTTAAAGACATTCTTCAAGGCGATGCGGAACATGGAGCTGGAGAAATGGTATATGACTGGGTCCAGAGCATTGTTGAGGTACGTTATTCCAGTTGCCACCATAAAACTCCGAACCATGCGATGGAAGGATGTACAGTCTTCAGGTCTGTTTTTTTTTATGGCCAGTGCTCCAATTCCTGTGATGATTGCCGGGAGGAAGCAGACGGTAAACACCAAACTGATCACCACCACAGATCTAATCGCCTTCTTGAACTTTCTCTGTTTGATGATTTGCTCTTGTCTTTTTAAATAACAGATGATCCGAGCCGAACAGAAGAGTAAAATTATCCACGGAATGAACTCTGTGATGTTGGCAATGAAATTTACGATGATAGCTAATGGAGGGTTCTGGTAGACGTTGAAACTTCGACACAAGAACAAGTTTCCATTTTGAACCATGAGGTTTGTGGTCAACAGTGGGATTCGTGGGACGATAACGACGGTCCAGATGAAGCCAACGAGCCAGGTGGCGTGTCGTGTGGACATCAAGCTTACGCAATGCAATGGATGAAGAACTTTAAAGTAACGGTTCAAAGCCACAGCGGTCATGAAGCCGATACTCGCCGATTTGTTCACCGCCAGCATGTAGAGGTTGACTCGACAGAAGATCTCGCCGAAAACCCAGTCTTCACCTCGGAGCTGGGCGTCGATGCGAAAGGGAACACAGGCCAGGAGCAGGAAGTCGGCCAGCATCAGGTTAAAAAGGAAAATGGCGTGAGGTTTCCAACTTTTCATCCGGAAACAGAAAATCCACAAGGCCAAGAGGTTGCCAGGTAAACCGAGGACAACCGCCACAATCAAGAAGATTAAGAGGAAAGAGGTTCCAGGTTCTTCAGGTGGCGGGCAGTCGAGGAAGAGGCTGGAATTGTTGGACATTTTGAGGAGATTTGTGAAGAAATGGCAACTTGAGTTCACAGAAGAGTTCAACCACTGCAAGAGGAAAAGGAAATCAATTGAAATCAATTAGATGAGTTCTTTTAAACACAACGTGCATCTAATTTGACAGATACACCCCTGTAAGCTGTGAGCCAGCTCAGCTCCAGCTCAGAACGTGTCTCAACACAAAGCTATATGACAACATGTCCGAAAACGTTACAGTCCTGGTTTTGTTGCAGCACGTCTATCATTTCCCATGAGTCTCTCTTTGGTCCCGCCCCAGTGTTTGGGAGCCACAGGTTTAGTGAGTACACAGCCTGAAAAGTAACCTAACAATACTTTAATGTCTAATATGTAGGATTTATATGAAAAATATTGACCTGGCTCATTTTAAGACACAGCCTGTAATCTAGTATTATTGTATTATTTTATTGTGTTTATGTTTTTTTTGGCTATTGTTTAATAATTCATAGTGACCTGTGAATGTGTGTTTTTATTCTTGTAGTGCTTTATTTTAATCTAAAAATGTTATGTTGTAACATGCTATATTAATAAATGTTCTGCAGATTTCAGACTAAAATGACACTTAATAGAGCAGCAGCTGTCCTTTAAACCTCAATAAAATACAGCTAAATATAAACAATAAAATGCTCAAGACATTATTTTACTGAGCAAAGTCTGTTTTTAAATTATGCAATTGTAAATATGGTGCAGATCCATCTATTAAACAGAATACCTTTTCCAACATAAATGCAACTAAGAGATCATTTAAAAGGCAAATATACAAAATATTAAGGTATATTTTGTGGCACTCACCCGTGATGTCTGCTATAATCTCCTGTAACAGCTCCTCTCTGACCCCTTCACCAGACCCTCTTTTCTTGGACCAAAGGAAGAGAAACACTGACTAAATCTGCGAGACATCTGTGTGTTTCCTCATTCAGGATTTTTTCTCCTGGGCTTGTTCCAACACGTTTTCAGAAAAAAAGAAATTCCTCTGGTGTTTGGCACCACGTACATTCCTTAGAACTGATTAGGAGTTAGTTCTGAATGTGACAGACAAAGGGAGTGTGGTTTAGAAGAGACTCGAGGAGAAAAAAGTGAAAGGTTTAATCAATAAAAAGGTTAAGGAGAATAAGATGAGAGGCAAAAAGATGCTTTATGACAAGATGCTTTTTTTTATCAGTCCATCCTCACAGAGGGTCATGGGTTTGATCCCTGAGCCGCTCTGCAAATGTTTTCTTGTGTTGAGTCTACAAGTCAAAGTTCCAAGTTTTATTTGCCATTTGCGCAATGCTCACAGGCAAAAAGTAAAATAATACCCCAATAAATATATAATTTACAATAAATGTGAAGCATCAGCAAAACAAAAGGAAAAAAACTCGAGTCATCCCTAATGTGTCTGGTTTATCTCAAAAAATGTAATGGATTTTCTACCAATGCATCTTTCCAGTTCACTTCAAACCTGCCAACACTCGTCAACCTAAAGACAAGGAGTAATGAGGCCTATACTGTTCGTACAGTCATAGTTACATCATAGAGACACCACAGCTACATAAGAGAATGTATCAGCACAGAAAGGCCAATACATTTCTATTTTCTCTAACTGTTAGCTAAAGTCCTGACTCCACGAACTCTCAAATAACTCTAGCAAGTGAAAAATGTTCTTTTTCTACAGCGTAAACAGTATAGGCTCTAGCCTTTGACTGCACAATGAACAATACTAATACAGCATTTATTAATGTTAGTTCATGTTATTTGGGCATTTTCTAAAATCAAACGTTGTCACTGTTAACATTAGTTAATGCACCATAAACTTGAATAACTGTATTGACATAAACTAACATTAACAAGAATAAATAAATCTGAAAAACTAAAATGTTTATTGTTAGTTAATGCACTTACTACTGTTAAGAAATAGCACCTAATTGTGAATTGTTATCCATGTGATATTTCTGTTTAGTAAGGGTTTATAGACTGATATAGGTAGACTGGCAGGTTTTTGACCACAGAGTTCATTTGCTGGTCTGGTTTTTAAAGGCACCATTCAAGATCATGCCAAGATTTTTTTAGATTTTGGGTACTGTTGGAGTTTGGTTTTAATGGAGGACTTGCAGGTCAATAAAAAGAAATGTTGTGCTTGTTGAAAATAGACCCAAGAGTCAGCATAAAAAGGGAAAACAATACAGGGCTTAAACCTTCTCTTGGGGATAACCACAGCTAAGTGGAGCTGAGCCTGAGGTGTGAGAGCCAAGATTAACCTGTCCATAAGGTACAACCTAAACCAATTCATGTAGTGGCTCAGTGGTAGAGCAGTTGTCCAATAACAGGAAGGTTGGCGGTTTGATTTCTGCTCTCCCACAGTTCATACTATCGTTGTGTCCTTGGGCAAGACACTTAACCCTCCTTGCCTCCAGTGACACAGCTTGAGTTTAGGAATGTGTGAGAATGTTGGGACAACAAATGGAAATTAGCTGAAGGCTACAATCTGGCCTGTTTACATTCATGTAGCTCTGTCTCATGTCTGTTCATTAACATGCTCTGTCCAGTGCTGAGGAGTTTTCCGAGACTCTAGTCTTGGCTCTGGAGGAGCCTCCTCCAAAGGAAGCATCCTGACAATTGGGAAACGGCATTTATTTCCCAAAGAAATGACTGCCTCTTCACAGGCTCATTACGACCACAGCCACAAATGTATCAAAAAACAAACTGATAACTTTGTTGGCACTCGTGTTTAGATAATACTTAACAAATTTGCGGCCCATTAGAAGAAAACACATTGAGTTTAATCTTTTGACACGAGGGGTGCGATTTAGGTGGTCGTGTGTTCCACCCCACATGGCGGACTTTCTGTTGACTTTAGGCTGTGGCTGTCATACACTTTTCTGTTTGCCCTGAGGTGTCCTATGGATGTACCAAGTTTTGTATTTCTACATTGGAAAACAATTACTTTCACTTTCCATAGGCCCAATGTATTTTGACTTTTCTAGGGTCGCTGAGTCATTTTTCATATTTTTTTTCCGGGGACTTCAAATACATACATTTTTGCCGACCTTGAACTTTGGGCCCAATAAAAATGACTTTTCACGCATGTTCACTGGGTCAAATTGAGGATCATTCCTCCCGGTTATCACCGGCTCGGGCCTGATAATAATAATAACAATAATAATAATGGTAAATTAAGTAGAAAAACATAATCTAAAAATACATTAAGTCATTACACGGTCTTAATGCACATTAAAGCTGTGTTAAAAGTTCATCAGACGGTAAAGAGCAGTTAAAAAGCTTGTCTGAACCTCTCGGTCCTACAGTGGAGCCGCCAGGACACTCTGGAGAGTGTCCAGAATGACTCTGTTATTGTCCAGTAGGATGTTCAGTTAGTTCCTAATGCGCCCCTCCACTACAGTCCCTAGCAGCATATCCAGCCTCTTCCGATCTGGTCTGTCAGGCTACTCCTTCAGCAGACTACCAACCACAAACATCAAACGCCCTCAGCCTTCGAAGGAAAAAGAGACTCTTCTGCTTCTTCTTAAGAAGGGCCCCAGTGTTCTGAGTCCAAGGTACCTATAAGTACAACCTCAACCTTTTCTCCCCGTATGCAAACAGGCTGTACAATAGAGGGAGAAAAAAACTGAGGAAGAAAATCATTATATACATTTTCTTGCCTTATTGCCCAGCCCTACCCCTCTGTTCGACAGACTGGCCCTAGGTCAACTGCTGGGTTTGTTTTGTGAAACTTAATGAAACAAATGCACAGTGGCTCAGTCCCAAGACACTTAACCCACCTTGTCTCCAGTGTCTGTGGCACTGGAGACAAGAATGTGTGAGAATGTGAGACAATAGATGTAGGACAAAAAGAAAAAACAATGGCTATAGCCTAAAGCTAAATTCCGGCAGGTTTACATTCATGTCTCATGTATGTTCCTCGACATGCACTGTCTCAATCAAAAATAAATATATAAATAAAAAATATATTAAATGATTACAATGTTTTATAAATGAGGTTACACAGGGGCATTGTGTAAACATTTAACGGGTTAAAAAATAAAAGTAATAGATATCTTATATTATTGACAAGAACAGTTGTTGGTTAAAAAATTATGCTGTAAAAGTAGACAACAATATCTCAAATCTAAAAAATGTTGGCCACCAAACAAACAACAAGGCCAGAGGGCTAAACATTAAATTATTGGATGTGCTGTATTTATTTTTGCAGAACACTTAGAGTCAGAGCTGAGCAGCTCAGTAACAACTGAAGAATGTTACTCACTATATTCATTACCAGCTCTGTTGGCCTCTGCTTTTGAAAAGAATAGGCCTCTTTAACCTGAGCAGATGTGTCAGCCCAGTTTCCTAAACCACCTCAAATCTCAGGATCGTTCAGAAATACTTAGGAACAAGATAGACTTTATTGGTCCGCAAGGGAAAACTGGTCTTACTTGAACTTGAAAAAAAAAAAGAAACTCTTTAATAGATTGTTAGGCCCACAGCCTTTGTCGAATAAATAGTCTCAGTGTCTCAGTTTTTTAAAGACGTTCTTCAAGACGCTGCGGAACATGGAGCTGGAGAAAACATATATGACCGGGTCCAGAGCACTGTTGAGGTACGTTATTCCAATTCCCACCATGAAACTCAGAACCATGTGATTGAAGGATGTACAGTCTTCGGGTTTGTATTGTTTTATGACCAGGGCTCCAATTCCTGTGACGATTGCCGGGAGGAAGCAGACGGTAAACACCAAACTGATCACCACCACAGATCTAATCGCCTTCTTAAACTTCTTCTGTTTGATGATTTGCTCTTGTTTTTTTAAATAACAGATGATCCGAGCTGAGCAGAAGAGTAGAATTATCCACGGGATAATGAACTCAGTGACGTAGATGATGGAATGCACAGTGATGGCTAATGGCTGACTATCGTATGCGTTGAAACTTTGACACACGGACAGGTTTCCATTTTGATGCATAAGGCTTGTGGTCAACAGTGGGATTTGTAGGACAATAACGACGGTCCAGATGAAGCCCACGAGCCAGGTGCAGTGTCGTGTGGACATCAAACTCACACAATGCAACGGATGGAGCACTTTAAAGTAACGGTTCAAAGCCACAGTGGTCATGAAGCCGATACTCGCCGATCTGTTCACCTCCAGAATGAATATGTTGACTCGACAGAAGATCTCGCCGAAAACCCAGTCGTCGCCTCTGACCAGGGCGTCGATGCGAAAGGGAACACAGGCCAGGAGCAGGAAGTCGGCCAGCATCAGGTTAAAAAGGAAAATGGCGTGAGGTTTCCAACTTTTCATCCGGAAACAGAAAATCCACAAGGCCAGGAGGTTGCCGGGTAAACCAAGGACAACCTCCACGATCAAGAAGAAAAAGAGGACAGAAGTTCCGGGGGGTTCTTCAGGTGGTGGGCAGTCGAGGAAGGTGCTGGAGTTGTTGGACATTTTGAGGAGATTTGTGAAGAAATAGCAACTTGAATTCACAGAAGAGTTCAACCACTGCATGAGAAAAACAAAATAAGCTAACATATTTGAATGGAATAGTGTTTAATAATAGTGTTTAATAGCTGCATATACAAACAGACGTTGTTGTTAAAGTGTTAAGTCACGTCTAGGACTAACATCTTTACAGCTGCTTAGTCGGACTGGAGCTGGACGACTGTTTTTGTCCCAGTCGCTAACTTGTTTTGTTTTTTAAATCTGAAATATAATGGTTTGAGGTCCATCTATCAGTGCAATATCTGTGTGTGAATCCATTTATATAAACGCAAAGACAGTCCGTTCAAACAGTTTAAAAAGTCTAATTATAGCTCGATTTACTGTAAAACAAAACTGTCTAATAAAAATAAAAATGTTGACTGTTGTCTGGTGCAGTCTGTTAAGCCCTTTGAAGCAGCTGTTGTTGTGGTATTGGGCTATACAAAATAAATGTCTTGTCTTGTCTTGTCTTGAAACAATTAGATGACTGATGATGAATAACGAGCCACTGGTTTGACACTGCCAACTCAGAACGTGTCTCAACAACACAAGTCTATATGACAACATTTCCAAAAACTTTGTAGTTCCAGTTTTGTTGCAGCACGTCTCTCTTTGGTCCCGCCCCAGGGTTCGGCAGCGACAGGTTTAGTGAGTACACAGCCTGAAAAGTAACCTAACAATACTTTAAAGCTTTAATGTGTTGGATTTAGATCTCACTCACACAATCACATTTATCCCACTTATTTATCCCTCTGAAACTCTTTAATGTGCAATAAACCTGGCATGTTTTAAACACCGACTTTAAATGCATCTAAATAGTATTATTCTATTATTTTATTGTGTTTATGGTTCGTTTATGGTTGTTGTTTAATTTACTGTTTTTTTATGATCTGTGTGTGTGTTTATTTTATTTATTATTCTTGTAGTGCTTCATTTTACTTTATATTGTAACATGCTATATTAATAAATGTTACTGCATATTTCAGACTAAAATGACACTTAATAGAGCAGCAGCTGTCCCTTTAACCTCAATAAAATATACTTAAAAAACTTAATATAAACAATAATATGCTCAAGACGTATTATTTTACTGAGGAAAGTCTGTTTTTAAATGATGTAGTATGCATTAAATATGATGCAGGAAAATAAACATACATACAACATAAATGCAACTAAAAGATCATTTAAAAGTTATATTTTGTGGCACTCACCCGTGATGTCTGCTATAATCTCCTGTAACAGCTCCTCTCCGACCCCTTCACCAGAATCTCTTTTCTTGGACCAAAGGAAGAGAAACACTGACTAAATCTGCTCCGATCATAACGAGACATCTGTGCGTTTCCTCGTTCAGATGTTTTCTTCCGGGGCTTGTTCCAACACAAGCTTTGTTTCAGAGAAAACTCCTGGTATCTTGCACCACGTGCATTTCTTAGAACTGATTAGTGGTTAGTTCTGAATGTGACGGACGAACAGGAAATGTGGTTTGGAAGAGACTTAAGGAAAAGACAGGAATAGGTTTAATGAATAAAAAGTTTAAAGAGAATAGGTTGAGAGGCAACAAGATGCTTTAATATAAAACAAAATTGAGTGAAAGTTATTTTGATCAGTCCGTCCTCACAGAATGTCGTGGGTTCGATCCCATCAATTGTCTTCTCGTGTTGAGTCTGCAAGTCAAAAATTGTACACTTACAATGGATTATAGTGCAATGCTCACAGTTATTGTAATTCTGTTTTTACTTGTTATAACAAATTGTCTCTGAGTCGGTTACAAATGGTGCAAAATGCTGCAGCCAGGCTTTTAACTGGAACCAACTGAAGAACTCATGATTGGGGCTCATGAAGGGCTTGATTTTAAAATTTTAGTTTTGACTTTTAGAGCTCTGCATGGACAGGCCCCAGTACATCACTGACCTGCTGACCCCTTACTCCTCCTCCCGCGGTCTTCGGTCTTCTGGTCAAAACCTTCTAATGGTCCCCAAAACCCGCTTTAAAACCAGGGGAGACCGGTCCTTCCAAGCAGTCGCCCCCAGACTCTGGGACGTCCTGCCCCTGTCACTGCGAGTGGACGTTTCTGTGGATTCTTTTAAAAAGCAGTTGAAGACACTTTTATTTAAACAATAATAACAACTAAATTACAATAAATATAAAATATTAGCAAAACCAGGATGACACAGAAACGGGTAAAAGGGAAAGGCATCCCTTATGTGTCGGAATTATCTGAAAAACTTAAAAGGATCTTCTATAAACACAACATTAAGGTTCACCTCAAACCTGGCAACACTCTCCTTTAAAACTGGTCCACCCTAAACAGGATCCCCACAAACAGAGTAATGTGGTCTAAGGTGTTTGTGCAGTGATAGTTATATCATAGAGACACTACAGCTTCACAAGAGGATGGACAGTGGCAAGAAAAAGTATGTGAACCTTTTGGGTTTTCTGAAAAAATTTGTCTTAAAATGTGACCTGATCTTCATCTAAGTCAAGAATACTGACAAACATATTTTATCGAGTATATGCCCACCCAGTCCGCTAACCTTTGTAACAGGATCAAATAATCTACTGTGTCAAACGCTCAGATCCAGCAGGACTAATACTGAGTCTCTGCCTGCATCAGTGTTCAGACAAATGTCATCTGTCACCTTGATAAGAGCCGTCTCAGTGATGAGGCCTGAAACCTGAAAAGCATTAAAACCGTTGTTTTATCAGGAGAAAGTCATTACTTTGTTTCTATACAACCATTTCAGGGATTTTATTTTATTTTGATATGGGCAGGTGTGAGGTGTGTCAGTGACAGGTGTGAGGTGTGTCAGTGATTTTTCGCACCTGTCACTGACACACTTCACACCTGACACTATTGGATATTGTGTATCAATGGGCTATTTATTGGTCACACATTTATTTTTGAAGAACATTTAGAGTCAGAACTGAGCAGCTCAGTAACAGCTGAATAATGTTACTCAGTACTCACCATACACTCAGAAATAAACTTCAGTTTTTATTAAAAATGTTATGTCAACTTGTTCCACGTAACTGCTTTAAGTAATTGCTAACCCACGTGATTTCTTAATATGAACGTGATAAAGTTGTTTGAGTCATATACAATAGTGTTCAATACAGATTACTCAACTTCATTATGTAATATATATTCAATCAAGCTGTGTTAAAAACCAGCCTTAAACAAAGATAATAGTGAGTGGATCTGAGACATGAGTGACAGTCACAGAGACCAGTTTCATGTTTAAGTTGTCTAGTTTTCTTTAATTGTTATTCACAATAAAGGAGAAGGAAAAAAGATGACCTTGATGAACTAGAACCTTCACAGACACAAACCTTTACAAGATCATTAGACACACGTCCTTTGTCTATTTC
>JALDNG010000016.1:15480000-15540000 GCA_024349245.1 Neodontobutis hainanensis
CCCCTTCAGGTTGAACGATAATTATTGTAGTTGCTAAAACTGTGACGTATACTGGCTCGACTAACGGCTCGACCCATGACCCTGGAACGTCACCCTTGGCATTGTTTACGCCTGGTATAAAAACATCTTGTTCTGTCAAAACCCGTAGCCAGTCAGCGTATATTAGCATCTAGTTAGCATAGCCATTTATATAGATATTTAGATTATTTCTCATAGCCTAGATAATTAAATAGCACAGCAGTTAGTTCTTAGTGTAGTATTGTTATAAGCATAGTTAGTTAGTGGCACAGTATTGCATCAGTTAGGATAGCTTTAGGTTAGCATAGATTTTTTTTTTGCATTAGAGCTGTATTTAGTGCGGTTGTTAGAATGGGGCGTAGGTGTAGTGTGGCTGGTTGCAACAGCACTGTTGGACTGCATAGCTTTCCAGCAGACTTAGAAATTAGGAATAAGTGGTTACATGCACTTGGCCTGGGAGACCGAGAGTTACCGCTGAGAGCTGGAGTGTGCAACCTGCATTTTACACGGGATTGCTTCTCTAACGCAATGGAGGTGGAAATGGGCTTCTCCAAAATGCTCACGCTAAAAAGCACTGCAGTGCCAAACGCTGCTCCTCTTGCACGGACTCCACCACTGCAGCAGTGTCTTCAGGTAAGTGAGCATATATTTATATATATATTTATCCTATTAAACTAAAATTAATTCATCAGTTTGTCATATTCCTAGTTAGATACACTATGCTAAACGTTAGCTTCAGCTACTCCTGATACCGTGGCGCTAACGGGTCTGTCGCAGACTAGTGTAGATACTCCCTTGTTTCTCAGCACACACATATATCTAGCATTACTATGTTATTACTCAATATTACGTTAGTCTTTTCTCATACTTTGCTGTACGTGTATCAGTGATGCAGCACTAAAGAAGCTTTATTTTTGTGACTTTGGACTTGGCCAAACATACGTCTCTTGACTCGTGTGTTCTAACAGGGGCATTTTACGCTGTCTTGGATAGCTGTGTTGGACTTGTGCGTTTGTGTAAAGCTTGCTCATTTAATTAAAAGCAGCAAAAATGCGCACTATTGTTGTAAATTGCATATTGCTGCTCCACGAGGCTATATGTGACTGTTTGTGTTTGGCCATGTTTTATTTGAGATTCTTCGCTTTGTGAGAACATTTGTGTCACTAATATTTATTTATTGCATTGTAAAATATCTGAAATGATTGAATTTAGGACTATAATTCTAAATAAAAACGCAAATGATTATATGTTTTAGCTTAAGATGACCAGAGAAATTGGGTGCCAGACAGAACCAGTCAGCTCCAGATCTGCAGGTGTGCAGGCTAAGGTGAAGCCTATCAGGAAAAGCAAATGTGAGTTTGAATACTATTGTATTGTACTGTACTATCATATAGTCAAGATGATTTAATGTTGTTTTGCACTTTTAATGCTTATTGATAACAAATTTATTATAATTTGCACAGCCACCCAGGCCAGAATGCCTAACAGGTGTGTGTGGTGTGCCACAGACACACCGATGGAGTCTTTCACAGAGTGTCCCAGGGCAACCTCTACACCAATAAAGAGGAAAAGAAGTGACGTGTCCACTGATGACTCAAGCTACTATCCAGATGGAAGTGAGAGCACTATGGACTGTACCAGGTAATCTGTTTAGTCTCATTAGGTTTTTCAGTTATATTTGACTGTTTCTAAAAAACTTTTTTATTTTCTTTACTTTTACATAGCGTCTTCAATGAAGTGTTACCACACAAACTTACTAAGTACATAGTTTATGAAGATAAATTGCTGGAGCTTTTTAGAAAATGCCCTGTCTGCAGCTGGAGTTGTGCTGTTTCACAAACAACCACTGGGATACTTCTCCAAGTCAAACAGCACTGTGCTCACTGCAGTATTCCAGGGACTGGTCGAGCCAGCCAACGGTAAACAATATACCAGCGGAAACCTACAGCTTTGTGCAGCTGTTCTGTTCACTGGCTCATCATTTTGCCAGACATCAAAGGTGAGAGATAATATATGGTGCCCTTATGTTTGCACACCAAGTCATTTTATGAAGATGTCTGTTTTTCTTTAGTTCTTAGATGCTTTCAAAATCAAGGGAATCTCTGAGCAGTGCTTCCACAAGCATCAGGCCAGACTCCTTATTCCCAGTGGAAGATTGAGCAGGATATCCTTATTGAAAACACCATTGCTGCTGGGGCTGTGACTCTTGGTGGGGACATGAGAGCTGATTCACCCGGTAATAAATAACTTCTTTATGTACATACATACATACAGCAGCTGCTGCTGCTGCTACCGGGCTTTGTTGACTAAAGTGCAAATAACAATTGTAGGACATTCAGCAAAATATGGCAGCTATACAATGATGGATCTCAAAGCCAATGTGGTCATAGACATCCAACTAGTCCAGGTACTACACAATGAAGTATTTTGTTATGTGAAAAACTATATACTGCGCATTGCTCTAAAGTATTTTGAGTTTGCAGAGCAATAAAGTCGGAAACAGCCAACGAATAGAGAAGGAAGGATTTGTAAGAAGCCTGTCTCTTCTTGAGCAAAGAGGTGTCGTGGTCCAGTCCTTGGTGACCGACCGACATTCAGGTGTACAGAAGTTCATGAGGAGCAAAAAGAACATTAGACACTTCTTTTACCCTTGGCATATGGGAAAGGGTTTTGGTGTGTGTGTATGTATATATGTGTGTGTGTGTGTGTGTTGTGTGTGTGTGTGTGTGTGTGTGTGTGTGTGTGTATTGTTACATGTTTACTTTGAGTTTTATAGCTGATTTACAGAATTGTGTAGTGTGTAAGTCCAATTATAAATGCTTCTTTAGAAGTCCTTTATTTTATTTTTATTTTATTTATAAAAAAACATATTCAAAAATCCAGTGGGGGAAGAAAACCTCTGTATGGTCCTTCTTCAGGAAACTCTTCCCTGATCCTGGTCACAGCGCAGGAAGGTATGACCACTCTTACGTGTTGGCCAAGGTACCCCACCTCACGACATTGCGATAAGCAGAGGAGGTGCACGTGTATGTTGAAGTGGAGGGTAAAAAAAAATAAAATGATTTATAATAATATTGATCTTTTCATACTGGAACTAACATGTTTGTAAGTGTATCTTCCATTTCACCAAATAACTGGAGATAAGTGCCATATACAGCTTGTAATACATAGGGGTTTAGAGCTACTGGCTCAAAGCCTGGATGGGCTGTTATGCAGTCTACTCCACCAATCTGGTGACACCTATGCATTACCTATAATATGAGAACGCTTACTTTTACTACTTTGTTAGGATGATTTATTTATTATTTGATATGCGAGGATTGTGGGTTTTGTGTTGATTACTTAGTAAATAAATTAAGTGTACTGAACAATCTGGGTCTTGTGATATTTCATAGCTATACCTTGGGTATCTCCCTACAACAGACATTCTCTCCTGGGGACAGTGTTGAGACAATCATTTCTAACTAGATTTCAAATATTTTTTTGCTTAATTATTAACACTACATGCCAAAATCAAACTAAATGCATATGTTTGCAATTTTTAAAAAGTTCGTTAGCCTTTGCTGAGCATTAGCCTAAATTAGCCATAATGCTAATTTTTACCACTCCGACACTGGCCCCATTCTCTTGTGCTGCTGCTTCGATAGCATTGCCGGTATCTGGGCCCGCGACTTGAGCCAGCGGCTCGAACTGATAAGGCTCTGGCCCTGTCTGTAATGACAATTCACCCTCCTCCTCTTCGGGTGAAGGAGGGGGAGAAAAGTCCTCCACTTCAAATGACCGCTCTGTCGCAGCTACTTGCGTCACTCCAGTCACTCTCCATCTTTGCACTTCTCACATCTGAGCTGTCAATCAATCCGCATCTGTCTCCGCCCACTTTTCCAGCATTTTTCAAATATTGCCAGTGGGCGGAATTCGGTTCTGACCAGGGGTTTAGTTGCACTTTAACCTCAATAAAATACACCTTAATAGAAACAATAATATGCTCAAGACTTATTATTTTATTGCACATGGTCTGTTTTAAATTATGCAGTTGTTAATATGATGCACATCAATCTCTAAAACAGATTACTTTTTCCAACATAAATACAATTAAGAGATCATTTAAAATGCAAATAGTCAAAACATTAAGTTATATTTTGTGGCACTCACCCGTAATGTCGGCTATAATCTCCTGTAACAGCTCCTCTCTGACTCCTTCACCAGACTTTCTTTTATTGGACCAAAGACGGAGAAACTCTTGTTCCAACATGAGCTTTGTTCCAAAGAAAACCAAAACTTCTGGAATTTGGCGTTAAAGATTTCTCAGAACTGATTAGGGCTTAGTACTTTTCTGTCTTTATTGATTCCTTTTCCATTTATCATGTAAGGATTAAAAGAAATCTAGCTCAGAGGGAAGTGAGGACAAGTTGTGCATTTTCTGTTAATGTTATCTTCTTTTTTCTGTCGTACGTAAACTAGCTATTGACTTGTCTGTCTCATATAATTTAACCTCATTTAAACTTGCAAACAATGTAAATGATTAGCTTGCTTCAAAATGTCAGCCCTGCGACTAACTGGCCATTATCCAGAGTGTACCCCGCCTCAGGCCCAAAGCTGCTGGGGTAGGCTCCAGTTCAGAAAATGAATGATTGAGAATAAGAGGATAATAAAAAACATAAATGAGTGAAAGATATTTTTATCAGCCCATCCTTAAAGAAGGTCATGGGTTTAATCCCCGAACTGCCCGGCAATTGTTTTTCTGTGTTGAGTCTGCAAGTCAAAGATCAAAGTTTTATTCCCATTTGCACAAGCACAAAAATAAAAAAGTACATGTACATGTACTGTACATGAGAATTGAAGTGCAATGCTCACATTACCCCCCCCCCCCCCCCCCAATAAATATATACAAATCCGATAAAAAAAAAAATTCAGACACTGTACAAATTGTGACTAAAAACAGAATGCAATGATGTTGGGGATGTTTACAAATTTCAATATTTTATTTAGAATACAACATAGATATTATATCAAGTTGAAGGTAAGTATCAAAAAGTGGACCTCTCAAACCATCTGGCCTCTCTGGTTAAGATTTGTACATTGCTGTCCTCAAAGGAATGACTTTTCTCTTTGAGGTGGAGGTGGACTGCAGACTTTACCAGGATTGGCTCTTCTGTTCTGATACATCCTCTTGTGAAGCTGTTGTTGCGTTTCCTCGACATAACTGTCATTGCACTCTTTACTAAACTGTATAGACAACATTACTCTGTTTGTGAGGCTCTTGTCTTAAGGATGGGCCATGTTTTGATGCAGAGTAAACCGTAATGTTGTGTTTGTAGAAAATCTTCTATTTTTTTGTATTTAAACCAGACACATAAGGAATAACTATACCCTTCTCTTTTGTCCCTGGTTCCTCTCTGTTTTGATTTCTGTGTCCATCTGAGGTATCTAGTCTCTCAGGGCTTCACGGATGAGTTTCTTTCCACTTACCTTTTGAGGTTGTCGACACCTCTTGTGCTCTGTGCTTGATCATTGCTCCCGGGAAGTAGCAGCTTTGACAGAGCACATCTACACAGTGGAGAAGAGCATCAAGTTCACCCGTGAAGAGGCCATTGATAACCCCTTGGCCTTCTTAGACTGTGCAGTGGTTATTTGTGAGGACAGGACACTCCAAGTAGAAGTTTTTATAGGAAGCCAACAAATTCATTTTTTACACAGAAAAGCCCTGCCCTGGATTGAACCCATGATCCTGTGAAAGAACTCTTTTGCACTGTGTAAACCCAAAAAATATCACAAATGCACTTCTTCCCTAAACATTTTGACTTGTTTTCTCAAAGTTTACCACCCCGTTTAAAATTACACAGCAAATGTTTTAGAAAAACGAATGAGGAGTCAAACAAGATACTGCGATGGAAGAGGTATGTGTGATTTCTATTGAATTTCACAGGCAGATAAGTCATAACTCATGCATGATGATCTGCAGGTTTGTTGGACCTACAGCCATGACAAAACACACAGGGAGGAGATAAACAAACAGATGCTAAAGTATACAGGTACTCAGAGTTTAGACTGGAGGCATCAAAATAGCTCTGTTTCGTTTGTCTGTGTTGGAAGTATTTCAAAAGTTAAACCCCTCCCTCTGAGGGATATACATCTCAGCTCTTACCAGTTGCACTCATAACTGATGAAGGGCCTTGGATGAGGGATAAAACGTCATCTGTTTCCTATCTATGTCCGGATGGCCTTACTCTTACCTGGATGACTGTGAACTTAAATCAATCATGTCATAATCTTCTATTTAAATCAGTAGGATTGATATAATATGTAATACTCCACTGATTATTGTCAATATAACATCTACATTTACATTTATTCATTTAGCTGACGCTTTTATCCAAAGCTACTTACATTGTTCTACAGTAATTACCAGTGTTACAGCCACTGGAGGCAAGGTGGGTTAAGTGTCTTGCCCAAGGACACAACGACAGTATGAACTGTGGGGAGAGTGGGAGTTGAACCGCATACCTTCCGGTTGAAGGACGACCGCTCTAACCACTGAGCTACTGCCGCCCCATATAAGTCCGTTTATATCGACTCACTGACAACACAACCAGGATCGACAGCTATGACCTCAGAATATCATTCCGACTTGAGAAGTGTGGTTGGATGGTGACCAAGAGTGGGAAGGTAGTCCATACATCTCACTTCCATGTAGCAACAGCCAAATACCTACAACTAGTAAAGCAAATTCTCAGAAGTCAGCTTAATGTCAGTGATCAGATACCATGATGTAATAATAAGGAAGAGATACAGATGTGAAGACAAGGAATCTCCTCACCATGCATGCAGGTATTACTCCAAATCCAGCACCCTGACTGTACACTAAGCAAAATGAAAGAGCCAGAGAACTAGTGAGTGTCTGAACCACTATCCAGGATCAAACCTACAAAATCCTTGAATACATACAAGAAAATGGCCCTGATGGACAAAGTACTTGAATGTCTCAGGCAGATGAGAAAAAATTAGGAGCTGCTGGAGTGCACCATCATAGAAGGAAAAGGAAAACATGGAATGTACCAACGCCAGATAACTGAAGTGGCTGATATTTACTGATATGTACATGCATTTATGTTTTTGACGCATAAAGATGTTTGATTAAGAAGATTTTATTTGATTTTATAGGCAAAAATACAAATCAATCAAAATCATACATGCCCAGAACATCTCCCTAGGGAGGCGTCCAGGAGGCATCATCCTGATAACTTATTAAAATGTATTTTTACAACCACTGGGCAATTTTCATTGTTAATCTGATGGGGCTCTCAGTGTGTATTGAAATCAACTCAAGCTCAGCTGCATTCTGATTTCTATCTACGCCAGTTCCTTGACACACTTGATCTGGTGGCTTTAAATTCTCTCCTGCTCACTGCAATAGTACTTACCAATCTATCGTCAATTTTTCAGATGCGTGCTACAACCTGCTGTATCAACATTGACATGGTTAACATCGCCTTTGAGGCCACACTTGCTTCATCATCTTGAGTAACAAATATAAACAAAGCTTCTGCGAAAAAGAGATAGGTTAAAAGTACAAATACAACAATTATCAGTAAAAATAATTAAAAATAACAACTTCTCAAACCGAATCTTTAAAAGAAAAAGGGGCCTAAGCAAAGGCATCTGGTTATAATTTTAAAGGTGAAGACGATTCATTCTTTGTCAATTCTGATTTCAACTGATATGAGAGTTTCAGGATGAACCTTTACTGACACAAACTTTTAAAAGATCATTAATCCCACATCCTTTGTCTATTTCAAATGAGGGGCTACAATTTGTAATTTTGCTCAGGGCACCAAAACAAAACACCGGCACTGATATAAAGCACTTATAATATAAAGTTCAGTGTCTCAGATTTGTAAAGATACTCTTCAAGGTGCGGCGGAACATGGAGCTGGAGAAAATGTAAATGACCGGGTCCAGAGCACTGTTGAGGAACGGTAATCCAAGTGCCACTATAAAACTCAGACCCATGCGATTGAAGGATGCACAGTCTTGGGTTTGTATTTTCTTATGACCAGGGCTCCCAATCCTGTGACAACTGCCGGCAGGAAGCAGACGGTAAACACCAAACTGATCACCACCACAGATCTAATCGCCTTCTTGAATTTTTCTGTTCAAAGATTTGCTCTTGTCTTTTAAATAACAGATGAGCCGAACTGAACAGAAGAGAAGGATTATCCACGAGATAATGAACTCAGTGAAGTAGATGATGGCACTCAAGACAAACTGCCAACTGTTGCTTTCGTGGTAACCTAGACACAAGGACCGGTTTCCAGTTTGAATCATGCGATCTGTCGTCAAATATGGGATTTGTAGGACGATAACGATGGCCCAGATGAAGCCAACGAGCCAGGTGGAGTGTTGTGTTGACATCAAACTCACACAATGCAAAGGATGGAGCACTTTAAAGTAACGGTTCAAAGCCACAGCGGTCATGAAGCCAATACTCGCTGATCTGTTCACTGCCAGCATGAAGAGGTTGACTCGACAGTAGATCTCGCCGTAAACCCAGTCGTCGTCTCGGAGGCGAAAGGGGCGATTGACCAGGAGCAGGAAGTCAGCCAGCATCAGGTTAAAAAGGAAAATAATGTGAGGTTTCCAACCTTTCATCCGAAAACAGAAAATCCACAAGGCCAAGAGGTTGACGAGTAAACCCAGGACAACCTCCACGATCATGAAGACGTGAAGGAAGTTGATAAAGGTTATGATTTCTGCAGATGGCTGCCCATAACAGGTGCTGGAGTTGTTTGACATTTTGATGAGATTTTGTGAAGAAATGGAAACTTGAAATCACAGAAGAGTTCAACCACTGCAAGAGAAAAATGTAAAAAAAAGCCAAAATTAAAGGAGAAGTAAATAATATTTTTAAAAAGTTTAGGTTAAATAATTGCATATTCAAACAGACATTGTTGTTACACAGTGCTGAGTGTTGAGCAAGTATATTTGTTTATCTGGCAACTTTTTACTTTTACTCTCTACTTTTGAACAAAAATATCTGTACTTTCCACTGTTAGAGAAATTATAAATGTCCTATAGTTATTAATTACCATTTGTCCTTGTCCTGTTCAGGTCCTTCATGCTAATCCAAATATGAACATAGACATAGACATACCTTGCCATAGTCACGGGGGGGGTACACTGTATGTACTGGATGATCTAAAATCTCATGTATCGTTGACCTTTGCAAGTAAACATTATCTTGTACCATTGTTACATGTCTGTGATTTGATTCATTCTTGCAAGAATTAAAACCTGACCAATCATTCTAAATAGTACTGATGTCTGCATTGTCTTTCATTGATCTATTGATCTATGTGTCCTAATACCAGGAGTATAGGAAATTGGCAGTCAGACTAAAAGATAAGATAGCATCTGAGGATGAGGATAAATTAATATGTGTTTTAGTTAAGATCTGTTTGTATCAATGAGTTGAGACTAAAACAGGAAACTGAGTTACAGATCGGTGTTAGAGATTGTTGTCTTGATAAAACCAAGCTGATTGATGGAACCTATGTCTTGTGCTGTGAGTATAGCCTTGGTGACATGGCACGAAACTAATGTGACTCACAAGGACTTTCCAGAATATTGCAAAATTAGAATTCTTGATTCAGCTGGTCTGGGCAGTATAGTATTTACTTACAAACCTCCTAATACTCAACATTCAAAAGTCTGAGAAGGATAAACATGATAAATGATGCGTGAGACCCAAAGGTAAATTGAAATAACAGGAATAATATTAAAAACTGCACAAACAACATTAAGTCCATGAATCTATAGTTAATAACGTAGGCCTATGTAAAAATGATAACTGTTGTGAATTCTCCCCCTTTAGTGCAGTGGTTAAGTATGTGTCTGACGTTTCTATTACAGTGTGCGCAAATAGCGTACCGCCGCGTTCCCAGTGCATATTTAAGTAGAGTAACAGGTATGGCGTCAGAATTACGACAATAGTCGACACGCGCAAATATTATGACCACGAGCAAATTATTTCAATTCACTTGTATAGATCTGAACTCTACACGCGCATATTATTGTTTCACGCACACAATTTAAGCAAGCCCGAGCTCTACACAGAGCTACAGGCGTAATAAACACCCACACGCGTGCGCAAACAGTCTCTGCTCTGTGCTTGACGATCGAGGCCAATATTACCCGTGTGAGAAATATTCTGCGTGCTCGTAGAAAGACTTTTGGCGGATTGGGGCGGGAACTACCGGTGGCACTGACCCTCCTGTGATTGGTCACCTTTCCAGTAACCCCGCCCCTGATGCCTTGGCCCTCTTGCACTATAGCCTATTGATTTCGGCAAGCAACTAATTGCCACAGATCGTCGGAGATTTTAAACAGTACTGGAGTGTGCTGAGGAAATTAATGCTTAAAAATATTTTTAAACGTTTGTTTTGAGCCACAGTAAATCCATATATACATCCATATTTATATATATATATATATATATATATATATATATATATATATATATATATATATATATATATATATATATATATATATATATTTATATATATATATTTATATATATATAAATACATTAATTACCTCAGCACACTCCAGTACTGTTTAAAATCTCCGACGATCTGTGGCAATTAGTTGCTTGCCGTAAATCAATATAGTGCAAGAGGGCCAAGGCATCAGGGGCGGGGTTACTGGAAAGGTGACCAATCACAGGAGGGTCAGTGCCACCGGTAGTTCCCGCCCCAATCCGCCAAAAGTCTTTCTACGAGCACGCAGAATATTTCCTCACACGGGTAATATTGGCCTCGAGCGCTGCAGCTGATCGCGTCAAGCGCAGAGCAGAGACTGTTTGCACGCGTGTGGGTGTTTATTACGCCTGTAGCTCTGTGTAGAGCTCGGGCTTGCTTAAATTGTGTGCGTGAAACAATAATATGCGCGTGAGAGTTCAGATCTACACAAGTGAATTGAAATAATTTGCTCGTGGTCATAATATTTGCGCGTCGACTATTGTCGTAATTCTGACGCCATAATAACTCATGATGTTGGTGTGAGATTAGGCGGGTATTCATCGATCTTTGACGCGCTTGTATTACGTATATTGCGCGCTGTCCGCACACGCTATTCGAAATGACAATGTTCATTACCTTTGTGTGTAACTGGCTGCTTGTATTAAGAATACAGTCCAATGACTTTATTTATGTAATATAATGCACATTTGTTGAATCCTCATTGCATTATGCAGCCTTTGTTGTTATTATAACAGTCTGATTATTGCTACTTTATATTGAGAATCTTGGTTCATATTTCATATCTTTGCACAGTTAAAGGATATATATTGTTGATTGTAATTTGGTGCTTCAAGTGTTTCTGGTATTTGTTTATTGCAGAAACTACCTCAAGTACACTCCGATGTGTATAAGGTCACTTGTAAAATAAACGGCTAAATCAATCTGATGACTCCGACTCCCTAACCAGAGTTCTGCAGCGGTCAAACCCATAAAGACCGGCATTCAGGGTGCAATCCCCAACAATAACTGTGTGAGACTTGGTGAAACAGGCCTCCTTAACCTCAAGAGGCTAATAATAAGGATGAAGACAAAAGGTGTAAATGTGAGTGTGACTGTGTTGTGGATTGGCCAGTGATGGATGAAGATTGGGTCTAATCATAGTAAACCTGAAAGTACTACTTTAACAGGAAATGCAAAGTTAATGTTAAATGTCAGGCTCAGCAATGGCTTATTGAAGCCCAAAAATAGAAAAGGAGGCAAAAAGAAAAAAAAGATAGAGAGAACAGAGAAGCTGAGAAGAGACTTAGAAAGAAGTATTCATATGTACTTCATAACACTAAAACACTAATCAAATGTATCCTTTTATAAATGTTTCCTGGGAGCCTCTAGGTCTCAACATCGCTCCGCTCTGCCTCTGGACAACAGTGAACAGTGCTCTCAAACCTTCCACTCTGCCCTACATCACCCTCCGCCTGCTCCCATTCCCACCTGCACACATACAGCAGCTACACAGAAGACAATCACATTTTTATAGACCAAAATTTAAACAGAGCTCGTATGCTAATCGGTTAAAAAATGTATTTCTCAATGGCATGAAGCCTGAAATTAATATGAATGTAATGTATTTCTTTGAGGTAAAATGCAGGTAAAGATGAGTTCAAACTAAAAAATAAACTAAATAATAGTGACATGACTTTTCTGGAGAAGCACTATTTAGTCTGACCTTTCAGAATAAAAGTAGATTTTCAGCAGCGGTCCAGCAGAAAATAAATAAATTTGATAAAAAAAAATATATATATATATAACAAATATATCCTTTTATAAATGTTTCTTGGGAGCCTCTAGGTCTTGGCCTAAGTTGGCCTACAGAAAACCCAGCAGCAGCAGAGAGAGGCCATTTTAAGACAGGTGCTTTAAATAGTTTCCTAATGAGGGGCTGGCCAAGAGTGGAGCGAGCGAGAGAACTTCAGGTGCCCTGGGACTTTACACCACTACACGAGCAGACCAGAAGTGTAAAATTATCCACGAGAGAATAAACTCAGTGACGTAGGCAATGTCATGAGGGGATGACTAATGGCTGACTCTCCTTTACTTTTAAACTTCGACAAAAAGATAGGTTCCTTTTGAAGCATGAGGTTTGTGGTCAACAGTGCAATTATGACATAAGACATTGCAATATCTTGAACAAATTACAAGAAATTGCAATATAACATAAGACTTACTCACACAACCCTCTCCATCCTCACAACCATCTTAATTACAATTACAAAAACAACCTAAACATCAAGAAATCAATACATTTAGAAAAATAGACATTCAGGCATATTTCATGAATCTAAATAAAGAAGTTTTAAAGACCCCAATGCAATGCAGAAAACCATGTTGTAAAGAGAAGCTAGTGAGTGGAATAGATCAGTAGTTCTCAACCTTTTTGTCTTGTGCACCCCTGCACTATTCTCTCATAGCCTACCATGTGGTCATATACAATTTATGACTTCTGATTAATGTATTTGGCCCATGAATATTATAAAACAGAAATTACTTACATTAAATATGTTAGTAACATAACTGACTTCCATAAAACTGCAAAATCAAAGGTGAAGTCTGAACCATCTAATTCAAAGAGACTCTAATGACAACAAGAATAATATAAATATTGTGCTAACAACTGAAACTACTAGTGATGGGCAATCCGGCTCTTTTTCATGAGCCGGCTCATTTGACTCAGCTCACTTAAAAGAGCCGGCTCTTTTGGCTCACAAACGGCTCTTTAAATTATTAATGTTTTAACTATAACTTTGACTGTGACATGTGTGAAAACAATGCATGCATTGATTTGCATTTAAACATTTTTGCCAATGGAATATTAATTTGGCCTCTTTTCATTACAGACATTGACTTTAGCATAAACTGGTTCATTATAAAAGACTGCTTTAATACATCTCTAACTGTGGTGGTGCTGCTCCAGGTGCTCCACCACCTTCACTAGTTTCTCGAAGCTCCGCTAGCTTCACAGTTGGGTGCACAGTTCGCATTTACCGAACAACCAAGCAGTTGTTGTGGGTAGAACCGGTATTATATGAGATTTTGTTTTGGCAAATTGTGTGTTTGCGTGCACACAATATACATATATACACAATATAATTATATATATATAATATAATTGGCTACACGCGTGCATGATTGACAGGAAAAGACAGTTGAAACAAATGAGGCTTAAATAATTATATTTTTGAGTTCTATAAATTATTAGTCTATTTTTGTAATAAAATAAAATAATTCATTTTATTATTACATAATGGTTTATTACTATAGGCTATAATTTAAAAAAAATTAAAAATAAAAGAGCCGACTCAGTTGCGAACGACCCATCACTAGAATCTACTGAGTATTTTTATCATGATACAGTCACTACATGACACAGGCCAGAGCTGTTCAACTTCAGTGGAATTATTGGACAGAAATAACTAACAACAAAAATGTCTCTAAGAACAAGTAATCACTAGAAACTTAGAAAATCTACAATTGTTTGGATGGTTCATGTCTTTGCTCTCCAACGTTTGTTTAAATATTATAATATTTCATTTTTTACTTATAACACTGTCTCAGACACATGACTGATAATAAAATCTAACACGTCATTAAAGGCATCACAAAACTATTCAACACAAAAAGTAAAGAGGATTATTATGGGCCAAATGGTTTCATTGCAGCTAAACTCTCATTTCCTGAGGCACACTGTCAGCAGAAAAGATCTCCATCTGAGAAACTTGTGAACACTAGACTCAAAATGTAATTCTTTTGGCCTGCAAGTCGTTAGCTGAAAAGGTCTCACATTGGTGTCAAAAATAACAATATATTGTCAGTGACTAAATCATTTTTAGCACAGTTAGGTAAAATTGCATAATTTCCCACAACACAACTGACTCTCAAAGCACAGTTGAGAAAAATCAGAAAATAGTACATGTTTTAAAAATCACCTTAAGAAAAGGTTCAGTAAGAGAGAGTCCTTTTACTCATGTAAACTGTATTTTATTCTGATGCATGTTAGTGCTAAATTGATTTTGTATTAGTCTATTTGTATTTTTATTTGTACAATTACTGTTTTTATGTATTTGTATTTTTACATTTCAATAAGCGTGGGGATCCATTTAAACAATTAAAGAATTAAACCCCTACACTTATTGTACTGGAACACTAGGTGTACGAGCAGATGTTAAGTTTAGGTCTCAGTGTGTGTCTCCCAGGTTGCCCTCTGAAGGGGTCCCAGAATCCATCCAAACTTACCTTCTGAAGAGTTGTGCTGGTTGATGTAGAATTCTGCAGGTGTCTGAAGAATTATCACCTCTACAGTTTATACACTTAAATGAATTCTCTCACATCGGCTTTTCAGTGACTTAAAACAGGAAGCCACAGAACCCCAGACTGCTGGGTGCACATACTGCCCAAAAGGAGCTCGTCGACTTTATATTGCGCTCTCACTCCCCAAATTTAAGCAACAAAGAAGGGAATAGCTCTGTTCTCCTTTTTGTTGCTTAAATATGTCCAAATATGGTATATCTCTGTTTGTATGTGGGGCGTGTGTTGTGTGCTTCTCTTTTTACATTTGACACCCCATACACGCAGAAAAATGCAAAAACATGCAGAAATGCTGTAATTTCTGCTGTCTTAGTCGAGCCCTCCAACTGGCTTTTCTCCTGGTACACTGTTCTGCTGTTGGTGTTTTTGGCTACGAAGGCCCTTACTTCCTGTTTATTTTTGTTTCTTTTGCGTTTGCAAGATAAAGTCTGGCTCTTCTTCCCTTTTTGGTTGTTTATTCACAGTCTTCCTCACAAACTTGAACTGTGTTCCAACATCTTTTTCTATTTTCCCCCAAAAGACCAAAAGGCTAATGTTTGACTCTGTCACGTTCTTCCGTGTTCTTGGACGTTTCTCTTAAAGCCAGACCCAAGGTGACAATCTCTATCCACAATGGTTCTCTGAGTTCTCACAGGGTTTGATACCTCGAGAAAACTGTGTGCAGTGTCCGTTCTTTTTCTGTGTACCTCCCTTTTTATGGACAGTAATAATGCAGTTCCAACATTATATTCTCCTTTGTTGAGTATCGCTGGTTTATATATATATTAGGGTTCAGTCCCATCCAACTATCGGCCAGTAACCTGTCTCTCCACAACATGGAAGCTCATGTCAGGCATCATTGCGGCTAAGATAAGTGGGCACATGGATCAATACATGAGCAAAGCACAGAAGGGCATCGGCAAAGAAACCAGAGGAGCCAAAAACCAACTCCTGGTTGACAGAACCCTCCACACCAACCTTTGCACTGCCTGGATTTATTATTATTATTTATTTATTACAAGAAAGCATATGACTCAATGCCACACACATGGATCACTGAATGCTTGAAAATACTGCGCAGAACCCTCAAGCTCCCAGGCATCTGGTAGAGGACCCGAGCTCGAAGGATGAGACCAGCCGCGGAGGGTAAAGGACAAAGTTTTTTTTATTTATTTTTTTCTATTTATATATTTAATTTGATATTATTTTTTTTTCCAGAGAATAAGAAAAATAACACAAAAACCTTTCTTTCTAGTGGTTGGGTGAAGCCATTTATTGTCAAACATTTGTGTTTACTCTTTTAATGACAACAGAAACTACCCAAATGACCCTTATAAAAAGTTTACATACCCCAGTTCTTAATTCCATGTATTGCCACCTTTAACATCAATGACAACTTTAAAGACAGAAGTCTTTTGTGGTAGTTGTCAAGGAATCAATACACAAAACAGTGTAGAGACAATCAGATTTCTCTAGAGATCAACCTTCAACCAATTGTGAATTAAATAAGTCAGACTCATCCTTAAGTTTTTACATGCATGGGGAGCAATAACGTGGGACTAATCGTCCCACCTCTGTAGAGACCTGCTCTCTACAGAATCTCCGACTGGCCAATTGTTCCCCTGCCTTTTAATGAAACTCAAACATAGTCTGCCTCCCCAACCGCACAGGACGGGTTTTGGCAGTTAGTTACAAAAACACAAGTACATTTTAGGAGTTATCTCTCTCTGCACCTTGTCTAAACACAGGAACTGTGAGATAAGATAAGCACTTGGGATTGACATGTCCTGCTGGGTGCAGCTACATGATAGTTACAGCACTTGCTGTTATTGATTACACACACACAAAATGACCCTTTCTTAGCAAAGGCTTGTTGGCCTTTGGTTACAATCTTTTGCCTTGTTTTAGTCATATACAATTTGACAACTTTTCTTACTGAAAAACTCTAACAGTAGTTGTGGATGGTAAAGCTTAGATGGTAAAGCTGCCCATTCGTCTTGTCAAAAAGCCTTAAGTTTTGTAAATTCTTGAGCTGTCCTGCATAAACTGCACGTTTGTGATCTCCCCAGAGTGGCTCAATGATATTGAGGTCAGGAGTCTGAGCTGGCCTGTCCAGATCTTAACTATAACTTATGAGCACAACTTCAAATAAACAAGACAAGAAATTACATTCATTTTTGTACAGCCCAATATTACAACAACAGCCGCCTCAAAGGGCTTAACAGACTGCACTCGAACCACTCTGCCACTGTGCACCTCTACAACTGGAAACTCATCACATTAGACAAACCTATAGCATTAAGCAATAAGGTTAAGTCTAATAAATATACTGTATGTATGCATTTGAACATAATGTAAGTCTTCTGTTTCTCTTTTCTTTCAGCTGTTCCTTTCAAAGTTCGCCACAGCGAATTATCTGCCTCCATCTAGCCCTAATGTAAGTGTGCTTCATAAACTCATGGCCTATCACAAAAACCTGCACTGGGCCTCGACTTACATACAAAAAATACAAAAATACAAAAGTACAGATTCTGGTTTCTAATATCTGCAAATATATATATATTATATGTACTATAAATCAAATATGTACAAAGGCAAAAGTCTTCAGTGTCTCTTCAGTTCTATATATTCTTCTATATATAAGGCGCTGTGGAACATGGAGCTGTAAAATTTATATATGACCGTGTCCAGAGCACTGTTGAGGTACGTTATTTCTGAGACTCATGAAACACAGAACCATGCGATTGAAGGATGTACAAGCGTTGGGTTTGTACACTTGTATGGCCAGGGCTCGCAATCCTGTGACGATTGCCGGGAGGAAGCAGACGGTAAACACCAAACTGATCACCACCACAGATCTAATCGCCTTCTTGAACTTCATCTGTTCAAAGATTTGCTCTTGTCTTTTTAAATAACCAATGATTCGAGCTGAGCAGAAGACGGGGGTTGGACGTCGATGCGATCGGGAACACAGGCCAGGAGCAGGAAGTCGACCAGCATCAGGTTAAAAAGGAAAATGGCGTGAGGTTTACAACTTTTCATCCGGAAACAGAAAATCCACAAGGCCAGGAGGTTGCTGGGTAAACCGAGGACTTCCACAATCAAGATTTACCAGTATCAGTGTACAATATATTGTACAGAGCTGATTCCAAAAAAGTTGGGACACATTGAATAAAAACAGAATGCAATGATGTGGACGTTTCAAATTTCAATATTCTATTCAGAATACAACATAGATGTCATGTTGGAAAATGCAAGGTCTTCCCTAAAAGAGGAAGGATGGATGGGAGCATATGTTGTTCTAGAACTTGGATATACCTTTCAACATTGATGGTGCCTTTCCAGATGTGTCAGCTGCCCATGGCACACACACTCATGCAACCACATACCATCAGAGATACAGGCCTCTGAAATACACACTGGTAACAACTTGGGTTGTCCTTGTCCTCCTTAGTCCAGATGACATGGCATCCCAGTTTTCTTAAAGTACTTAAAATTTTGATTTGTCTGACGGTCTTTCCACTTTGCCACAGTCCATTTTAAATGAGTCTTGGCTCCAGGTTTTATTTTGTTTTCTGATTTGTCATTGTTTTTTTGGTTTTGTTCATTTCTTTTCTGATTTGTCATTGTGTTTTTAATTTTAGTTTCTATTTTGTCATTGGCTTTCTAGTTTGTTCATTTCTTTTCTGATTTGTCATTGTGTTTTTGATTTTTTTTCATTTGTTTTCTTATTTGTCATTGTGTTTTTTTTAATAAAAAACATGATTGAGTGAAAATGATTTTGATCAGTCCATCCTTATAGAAGGTTGTGGGTTTGATCCCAGCAATTGTCTTACTGTTTTGAGTCTGCAAGTCAAAGTTCCAAATTTTTTGTTATTTGCTTTTTGCACAAGCACAAAACTTGTACATGTACAATGGAATTATAGTGCAATCCTTTATTAACAAAGTATAAAAACTCTCCCAATAGTTGTCTAAATTACAATAAATATAAAATATTAGCAAAACCAAGACAACACAGAAACCCAACAGACAAAAAACACAGACAAAAGGGAAAGGCATAGTCATCCCCTATGTGTCGGAATTATCTGAAAACCTTAAAAGGATCTTTATACGAACCCAACATTAAGGGTCACTTCAAACTTGGCAACATTCTCCGTTAAAAACTGGTTCACCCTAAGCATGGCATCCCCACAAACAAGAGTAATGTGGTCTATGGTGTTTGTGCAGTGATAGTTATATCATAGAGACACTACAGCTTCACAAGAGGATGGACAGTACAAAGAAAAAGTATGTGAAACTTTGAGTTTTCTGAATAAATTAGTCTTAAAATGTGACCAGATCTTCATCTAAGTCAAGAATTCTGACAAACATTGTGTCTAAAAATATTTACACAAAAAAAGTCTGTTCTTTTATGGATTTATTGAACACACTCATTCATTATTCAATGGCAGGGGAAAAAATTATTAATTAATTACAGGTTGACCCCCCCACCTTGGCACCAATAACCTCAACCAGGCACTTCCTTTAGTTGTGGAGCAGACCTGCACATCATTGAAGAGGAATTTTAGACCATTCTTCCTGGCAGAATGGCTTTAGCTCTTTCATATTTTTTGGACAATTCATGTGTTTGGCCTTCTTCAAGTCAGTCATCATTGGCTCTGACCTGGCCACTCCAAAAGGTGGATTTTGTTTTTCTGCACAGTTTTAGCTGACATACAGACATCCTCACATTATCCTGAAGAATTGTCTGATATCCTTACGAAATCTTCTTCCTCTCAATGATTGAAGCTGGCCAGGCCCTGATGCAGCAGAGCAGGCCCAAGTCATGATGTTTCCTCCACCAGACTTTACAGCTGGCACAATGTTTTCATGATGATAAGCCGTACCATTTCTACGTTAGAAATAGTTTTTTTCAGTCCACAAAACATTTTGCCAATGCCGCTGTGGAGTGTCACTGTGCTGTTTTGCAAACTTTGCATTCAGCAATGTTCTTTTTAGTAAGCAGTGACTTCCTTCGTGGTGTCCTGCTGTGGATACCCTGCTTGTTCAGCGTTTTACATATTGTAGAATCGTCTTAGCAAGTTTTCTCATAAAATTATAGATTTTCTCAGTTTAAACATTTGATATGTCATCAATGTTGTATTCTGAATAAAATATTGAAATTTGAAACGTCCACATCATTGCATTTTGTTTTTATTCACAATTTGTAAAGTATCCTAACATTTTTGGAATTGGGTTTGTAGTTATTTGTTGTTCCAATTGCATTTACTACCTCTGCTATTTTATATGTGGTTTGTCACAGACAACTTAAGTTTTATACTACTTAAGACCATAATAAAAGGGTACAATGGTATTGCCTTTGTTACATTTGTCACAGGAAGCCCATGAACAGTTGCTGGACGTTCATTACTGAATTATAAGGCTTAGTCGGCATTTTCATTCATTATCATGTTCTGATATTAGGTTGTTGCCTAGATTAGTTTCTTATCAAGGATTAAAAAACATCCATTTATACTTGTTTAACACTGAACTTTATATAAATATATATAAAATCAGGATAATATTGTATTGAGGCCCCTGTATCATAATACGTATCGTTTCATGAAATCTGTCAATAGCCAGCCTTAATAGAGAGAGACAATATAAAAGAATATATATACAGAATTATTTTACCTTTACAGTAATACATAATTACATACATTTATATTCTTTACTATAGCTCTCAGCCCGACGACCTATGTACATGGCATTCTTACACTTAAAGCTGTAACAATGTTGAGATGAAGCCAGAAAACTATTATAGAAAACTATAAACAAAGTAACTTTTCAAAGATTATGAATGAATCAAAAGACAGACTCTGTAATGCTGAGTGACAGCCACTGAGCGGTGCCAGTGTTACAGCTGAGACACTCGAGGGAAGCACAGTTATAGACACTATTTTCTTCCTGCAGTAAGGATTCCACTGAGCCAGGCCTCGTTAATTACCCTGTTTAACCTGTGTGTAATATTTAAATACGTAATATGTAACTTTGACTGACTTTGGGGATTAGAGCCTATCCCAGCAGCTTTGGGCCTGAGGCGGGGTACACTCTGGACAATAGCCAGTTAGTAATTCATTCACTAGGGACACTTTGGAGTTGTCTTTGGGGCAGCAGTAGCTCAGTGGGTAGAGCAGTCGTCCTTCAACCGGAAGGTAGGCGGTTCAATTCCCGCTCTCCCCACAGTTCATACTATCGTTGTGTCCTTGGGCAAGACACTATACCCACCTTGCCTCCAGTGACTGTAACACTGGTAATTACTGTAGAACAATGTAAGTCGCTTTGGATAAAAGCCTCAGCTAAATGAATAAATGTAAATGTAAATGTCTATTGACCTGACCTGCAGACACCTCACAGAAACACGGAGAGTTTAAACAAATTAAACATTCATCCATCCATCCATCTTCTACCGCTCATTCGGGGCCGGGTCTCAGTCTAAGCAGAGATGCCCAGACTACCTCCAGCTCTTCCGAGGAGATACTGAGGTGTTCCCAGGCCAGCCGAGAGTCTCTCCAGTGTGGCCTAGGTCTTCCCTGGGGTCTCCTCCCGGTGGGACATGCCCAGAACATCTCCCTAGGGAGGCGTCCAGGAGGCATCATCCTGATAACTTATTAAAATGTATTTTTACAAGCACTGGGCAATTTTCATTGTTAATCTGATGGGGCTCTCAGTGTGTCTTGAAATCACTCAAGCTCAGCTGCATTCTGATGTCTATCTACGCCAGTTCCTAGGCACACTGGATCTGGTGGCTTTAAATTCTCTCCTGCTCACTGCAATAGTGCTTACCAATCTATCGTCAATATTTCAGATGCGTGCTACAACCTGCTGTATCAACATTAACATGGTTAACATCGCCTTTGAGGCCGCACTTGCTTCATCATCTTGAGAAACAAATGTAAACAGAGCTTCTGCGCAGTACCTACGCATCATCACAAGCCCTTTGTGGGTCTTGCTCACAACCCCGCCCCCGGCAGAGTCACAAAGACTATTACTTTGGGATGTATGAACATTTTGTGGATTTAAACTGCATGTGCTCTCCTTACCGGGAGGCTTTAGATAATCTACACAAGAGTGTTGGCACCTACAGCTGTCGAAGGAAACCTGCTCGCTGTCTCACTTCTTCAATCTCCTGAATGTCTTGGCGTTTAATGCCTTTGTCCTGTGAAAATGATCCTGAGTGTGAGTCCTCAAAAACATACTAACAGAGGGGTTTTAATAGAAGAGCTGGGGCACATGCTGGAGACCCCTGACCTGGTGCTGCAGCTAGATTTGGGTGAGATGTGTGAGTTTACAAACTCATGTAAATCCATCTCGAATTGCTCCAAGCAAAGTATTCATGGTCAAACCCTGGCTTTACCGGCTCGTTGTGTCCAATGATGTGGCAGCTCTGACAGGTCTGAGCGGGTTTCAGGTTTGAAGACAATAATATCCTGTTATTAGACTTCCACAGGCAAACTACTTTCCACTGGAAGATTTGTTTGACGCGGTGTATTGCTTGCTTGTAGTCTGATCAATAAAAGGCATTGTACTTTAAAGACCGTAAAACGGGACTTTACGGGTAAAACATGACGCATGATCACCCAATTTAATGTATCCTTCAGTTTATCAGTGTCACAAAGTCTTTTGTCTGAGCATTATCATGAAGACCCACTGATCTAAAAGTGTTTGGTGTACTTTGATAATGAGCTGCTGTTGGTAGATTTTTATTCATTCAAATTAAACGCATATAGTAGGCCTCTACCTAAAACCTGGTTTGTAAAATGAAGAGCTGTGAAGGAAACATCACAAACACATCATGATATGAACAGAGGAAACTGAATTATGCATCTCCTCTGTAGATGTTTTAGGTCCACAGTTCAGCTTAATAAATGTGACTTCACTGGAAGAATAAGAAAGAGTTTAAACTATTTTGGCCCTCCTTTTTCATCAAGCACTGACCATCTTAACTAACATTTAATATAGACTATTTAAAATAATATAGTGTACATAAAAATGAGTTAATGTGATAAATTAACCTTATTGTGGTGCTTTTGTCTTAAAAACGTGATGTAGGTTAAGTTATTGAGGACCTTAGTGGTTATAGTGTATTAATGACATGAATCTGTGCAAGTTTGATAAAACAAGGCAAGTTTATTTATTTAGCACAATTCAGACATACAGCACTTTAAACTGCTTTACAAAAAGAAGAGCGATAGGTTAAAAGTACAAATACAACAATTATCAGTAAAAATAATTAAAAATAACAACTTCTCAAACCGAATCTTTAAAAGAAAAGGAGCTTAAGCAAAGGCATCTGGTTATAATTTTAAAGGTGAAGACGTTTCATTCTTTGTCAAAGGGACTTTGTGAATTCTGATTTCAACTGATATGAGAGTTTCAGGATGAACCTTTACTGACACAAACTTTTAAAAGATCATTAAGCCCACATCCTTTGTCTATTTCAAATGAGGGGCTACAATTTGTAATTTTGCTCAGGGCGCCAAAACAAAACACCGGCACTGATATATAGCACTTATAATATAAAGTTCAGTGTCTTAGATTTGTAAAGATACTCTTCAAGGCGCTGCGGAACATGGAGCTGGAGAAAATGTAAATGACCGGGTCCAGAGCACTGTTGAGGTACGGTAATCCACTTGTCACTATGAAACTCAGACCCATGCGAATTAAGGATGTACAGTCTTCGGGTTTGTATTTTTTTATGACCTGTATTCCCAATCCTGTGACAACTGCCGGCAGGAAGCAGGCGGTAAACACCAAACTGATCACCACCACAGATCTAATCGCCTTCTTGAACTTTTTCTGTTCAAAGACTTGCTCTTGTCTTTTAAATAACAGATGAGCCGAAATGAGAAGAAGAGTAGAATTATCCCGAGACAATGACCTCAGTGAAGTAGATGATGGCATACAAGACAAACTGCACTCTCTTGCTTTCGTTGATACTATGACACAAGGACCATTTTGAACCATGCGATCTCGTCAAATATGGGATTTGTAGGACGATAACGATGGCCCAGATGAAGCCTGCGAGCCAGGTGGAGTGTCGTGTGGACATCAAACTCACGAAATGCAAAGGATGGAGCACATTAAAGTAACGGTTCAAAGCCACAGCGGTCATGAAGCCAATACTCGCCGATCTGTTCACTGCCAGCATGAAGAGGTTGACTCGACAGTAGATCTCACCGTAAACCCAGTCGTCGTCTCGGATGCGAAAGGGGACACTGATCAGGAGCAGGAAGTCGGCCAGCATCAGGTTAAAAAGGAAAATAATGTGAGGTTTCCAACTTTTCATCCGGAAACAGAAAATCCACAAGGCCAAGAGGTTGCCGAGTAAACCGAGGACGACCATCACGATCATGAAGACGTAGAGGAAGTTGAAAAAGGTTATGATTTCTGCAGATGGCTGCCAGTCACACGTGCTGGAGTTGTTTGACATTTTGATGAGATTTTGTGAAGAAATGGCAACTTGAAATCACAGAAGAGTTCAACCACTGCAAGAGAAAAATGTAAAAAAGCCAAAATTAAAGAAGTAAGTAATATTTTTAAAAAGTTTAGGGTTAAATAATTGCATATTCAAACAGACATTGTTGTTACACAGTGCTGAGTGTTGAGCAAGTATATTTGTTTATCTGGCAACTTTTTACTTTTACTCTCTACTTTTGAACAAAAATATCTGAATTAGATTAGATTAAAGAATTAATACATTTCCTATAGTTATTAATTACCATTTGTCCTTGTCCTGTTCAGGTCCTTTGTGCAAATCCAAACATAAACATAGACATAGACATTCCTTGCCATAGTCACGGAGGGTTAACAATACACCTGCTACCACTGTATGTACAGCATGATAGAAAATCTCATGTATCGTTGACCTTTGCAAGTAAATATTATCTTGTACCATTGTTACATGTCTGTGATTTTATTCATTCTTGCAAGAATTAAAACCTGACCAATCATTCTAAATAGTACTGATGTCTGCATTGTCTTTCATTGATCTATTGATCTATGTGTCCTAATACCAGGAGTATAGGAAACTTGCAGTGAGACTAAAATATAAGATACCATCTGAGGGATGAGGATAAATTAGTATGTGTTTTAGTTAAGATCTGTTTGTATCAATGAGTTGAGACTAAAACAGGAAACTGAGTTACAGATCGGTGTTAGAGATTGTTGTCTTGATAAAACCAAGCTGATAGATGGAACCTATGTCTTGTGCTGTGAGTATAGCCTTGGTGACATGGCACGAAGCTAATGTGACTCACAAGGACTACCCAGAATATTGCAGAATCAGAATTCTTGATTCAGCTGGTCTGGGCAGTATAGTATTTACTTACAAACCTCCTAATACTCAATATTCAAAGGTCTGAGAAGGCTAAACATGATAAATGCTGCGTGTGACCCAAAGGTAAATTGAAATAACAGGAATAGTATTAAAAACTGCACAAACAACATAAAGTCGGTGAGACTATAGTTAATAACGTAGGCCTATGTAAAAATGATAACTGTGTGAGACTTGGTGAAAAAGACCTCCTCAACCTCAAGAGGCTAATAATAAGGATAAAGACAAAAGGTGTAAATGTGAGTGTGACTGTGTTGTGGATTGGCCAGTGATGGATGAAGATTGGGTCTAATCATAGTAAACCTGAAAGTACAACTACTATAGCGGGAGATGCAAAATTAATGCTAAATGTCAGATTAAATGTCAGGCTCAGCAATGGCTTATTGAAGCCCAAAAATAGAAAAGGAGGTATGTAGAGGCAAAAGGAGAAAAAAGATGGAGAGAACAGAGAAACAGAGAAGAGACTTAGAAAGAAGTATTCATATGTACTTCATAACACTAAAACACTAATCAAATGTATTACTTTATAAATGTTTCTTGGGAGCCTCTAGGTCTTGGCCTAAGTTGGCCTACAGAAAACCCAGCAGCAGCAGAGAGAGGCCATTTTAAGACAGGTGCTTTAAATAGTTTCGGGGCTGGCCAAGAGTGGAGCGGCGAGGAGAACTTCAGGTGCCCTGGGACTTTACACTACACGAGCAGACCAGAAGAGTAAAATTATCCACAGGATGGTAAACTCAGTGACGTAGGCAATGTCATGAAAGGAATGACTAATGGCTGACTCTCCTTTGCGTTTAAACTTCAACAAAAAGAGAGGTTCCCCTTTTGAAGCATGAGGTTTGTGGTCAACAGTGCAATTATAACATAAGACATTGCAATATCTTGAACAGATTACAAGAAATTACAATATATATAACGTAAGACCTGCTCACACAACCCTCTCCATCCTCACAACCATCTCAGTTACATTTAAAAAACAACATAAACATCAAGAAATCAATACATTTAGAAAAATAGACATTCAGGCATATTTCATGAATCTAAATAAAGACGTTTTAAAGACCCCAATGCAATGCAGAAAACCATGTTGTAAAGAGAAGCTAGTGAGTGGAATAGATCAGTAGTTCTCAACCTTTTGTCTTGTGCACCCCCTGCACTATTCTCTCATAGCCTACCATGTGGTCATATACAATTTATGACTTCTGATTAATGTATTTGGCCCATGAATATTATAAAACAGAAATTACTTACATTAAATATGTTAGTAACATAACTGACTTCCATAAAACTGCAAAATCAAAGGTGAAGTCTGAACCATCTAATTCAAAGAGACTCTAATGACAACAAGAATAATATAAATATTGTGCTACCAACTGAATCTACTGAGTATTTTTATCATGGGACAGTCACTACATGACACAGGCCAGAGCTGTTCAACTTCAGTGGAATTATTGGACGGAAATAACTAACAACAATAATGTCTCTAAGAACAAGTAATCACTAGAAACTTAGAAAATCTACAATTGTTTGGATGGTTCATGTCTTTGCTCTCCAACGTTTGTTTAAATATTATAATCTTTCATTTTTTACTTACAACACTGTCTCAGACACATGACTGATAATAAAATCTAACACGTCAATAAAGGCATCTCAAAACTATTCAACACAAAAAGTAAAGAGAACTGTTATGGGCCAAATGGTTTCATTGCAGCTAAACTCACACCATTAGATGCAGACAGCCTCAGTAACTGCAATGATGTGTTCAGGCGCAAAGAAAAAGTGGGAAATCTGATAAACTTGTGAACACTAAACTCAAAATGTAATTCTTTTGACCTGCAAGTCGTTAGCTGAATAGGTCTCACATTGGTGTTAGAAAATAACCATATATTGCCAGTGACTAAATCATTTTTAGCACAGTTAGGTAAAATTGCAAAATTTCCCACAACACAACTGACTCTCAAAGCACACTTGAGAAAAATCAGAAAATAGTACATGTTTTAAAAATCACCTTAAGAAAAGGTTCAGTAAGAGAGAGTCCTTTTACTCATGTAAACTGTATTTTATTGTTCTGATGCATGTTAGTGCTAAATTGATTTTGTATTAGTCTATTTGTATTTTTTATTTGTACAATTACTGTTTTTATGTATTTGTATTTTTACATTTCAATAAGCGTAGGGGATCCATTTAAACAATTAAAGAATAAAGCCGTACACTTATTGTACTGGAACACTAGGTGTACGAGCAGATGTTAAGTTTAGGTCTCAGTGTGTGTCTCCCAGGATGCCCTCTGAAGGGGTCCCAGGATCCATCCAAACTTACCTTCTGAAGAGTTGTGCTGGTTGATGTAGAATTCTGCTGGTGTCTGAAGAATTATCACCTCTACAGTTTATACACTTAAATGAATTCTCTCACAGAGGATTTTCAGTGACTTAAAACAGGAAGCCACAGAACCCCAGACTGCTGGGTGCACATACTTCCCAAAAGGAGCTCATCAACTTTATATTGCGCTCTCACCCCCAAATTTAAGCAACAAAAAAGAGAATAGGTCTGTTCTCTTTTTTGTTGCTTAAATATGTCCAAATATGGTATCTCTCTGTTTGTATGTGGGGGGCGTGTGTTGTGTGCTTCTCTTTTTACATTCGGCCCCTCATACACGCAGAAAAATGCAAAAACATGCAGAAATGCTGTAATTTCTGTTATCTTAGTCGAGCCCTCCACCTGCCTTTTCTCCTGGTACACTGTTCTGTCGTTGGTGTTTTTGGCTACGAAGGCCCTTACTTCTTGTTTATTTTTGTTTCTTTTGCGTTTGCAAGATAAAGTCTGGCTCTTCTTCCCTTTTCGGTTGTTTATTCACAGTCTTCCTCACAAACTTGAACTGTATTCCAACATCTTTTTCTATTTTCCCCCAAAAGACCAAAAGGCTAATGTTTGACTCTGTCACGTTCTTCCGTGTTCTTGGACGTTTCTCTTAAAGCCAGACCCAAGGTGACAATCTCTATCCACAATGGTTCTCTGAGTTCTCACAGGGTTTGATACCTCGAGAAAACTGTGTGCAGTGTCCGTTCTTTTTCTGTGTACCTCCCTTTTTATGGACAGTAATAATGCTGTTCCAACATTATATTCTCCTTTGTTGAGTATCGCTGGTTTATATATATATTAGGTTCAGTCCCATCCAACTATCAGCCAGTAACCAGTCTTTCCACAACATGGAAGCTCACGTCAGGCATCATTGCGGCTAAGATAAAGGGGCACATGGATCAATACATGAGCAAAGCACAGAAGGGCATCGGCAAAGAAACCAGAGGAGCCAAACACCAACTCCTGGTTGACAGAACCCTCCACACCAACCTTTGCACTGCCTGGATTTATTACAAGAAAGCATATGACTCAATGCCACACAAATGGATCACTGAATGCTTGGAGATGTACAACATCAACAGGACTCTAAGAGACTTCATTGCAAACTGGATGAGGTTGTGGAAAACCACCCTTGAGGCCAATGGCAAGCCACTTGTACAAGTGTCCATCAAATGTGGCATTTACCAAGGAGATGCTCTAACCCCACTGCTGTTCTGCATAGGTCTGAACCCCATCAGCCAAATAATCAACAAGACTGGCTATGGATACTGAATCAGGAATGGGGCCACCATCAGTCACCTCATCTACATGGATGACATCAAGCTATACGCTAAGAGCGGCGGGACATCGACTCACTGATCCACACCACCAGGATCTACAGCTCTGACATTGGGATGTCATTCGGGCTTGAGAAGTGTAGTCGAATGGTGACAAAGAGAGGGAAGGTAGTCCACACAGAAGGGGTCTCACTACCAGAAGGAACAATAGCAGACATTGAGGATGGTTACAAGTACTTTGGAATACCACAGGCAAATGGCAACCTTGAAGAGGTAACAAGGAAAACAGCAACTGCCAAATACCTCCAACGAGTAAGGCAAGTCCTAAGAAGTCAGCTCAATGGTAAGAACAAGGCACGGGCAATAAACAGCTACGCCCTGCCAGTGATCAGATACCCTGCAGGAATAATAAGGTGGCCAAAGGAAGAGATACAGACCATAGACGTTAAGACACGAAAGCTCCTCACCATGCATGGAGGGTTCCATCCCAAATCCAGCACCCTGAGACTGTACGTTAGCCGCAAGGAAGGCGACCGTGGACTAGTGAGTGTGAGAGACATGGTCAGTGATTGTCTCAGGCAATGGGGAACAGAGGAAGAGGAGCTGGACGAGGGACCATCATGGGAGGACAAACCCCTACATGGGATGTACCACCGGAACATAACTGAAGTGGCTGAAATCAAGAAATCCTACCAATGGCAAGAACAGGCCGGACTGAAGGACAGCACAGAGGCACTCATCATGGCTGCACAGGAACAGGCCCTGAGCACCAGAGCAATAGAGGCCCAGATCTACCACACCAGACAAGACCCAAGGTGTAGGCTGTGCAAACAGGCCCCTGAGACAATCCAGCACTTAACTGCAGGGTGTAAGATGCTGGCAGGAAAGCATACATGGAACGCCATAACCAAGTGGCTGGCATATTGTACAGGAACATCTGCACGGAGTACGGACTCGAAACCCCGAGGTCAAAGTGGGAAACACCTCCAAAGATGGTAGAGAATGACCGAGCCAAGATCCTGTGGGACTTCCAGATTCAGACTGACAGAGTGGTTATGGCGAACCAACCAGACATCGTGGTGGTGGACAAACAGCAGAGGAAAGCTGTTGTGGTTGATGTGGGAAGACCAAGTGATTGGCGGCAGTAGCTCAGTGGGTAGAGCAGTCGTCCTTCAACCGGAAGGTAGTAGGTTCGATTCCCGCTCTCCCCACAGTTCATACTGTCGTTGTGTCCTTGGGAAAGACACTTAACCCACCTTGCCTCCAGTGGCTGTAACACTGGTAATTACTGTAGAACAATGTGAGTCGCTTTGGATAAAAGCGTCAGCTTTTTTACATATCGGTCACTCCACAGACTCATCTCATGCTGACAAATGGCGCTGCCCTGCTGGCGACATGGAGGAGGGCTCCTGCTGCAAATTGTTTGCTTACTCGTACTACTCGTTATGTTTCCGTTTATGTTCCCGCTTTCGTCGGTGTCCAGTGGGCACACTGGGCAAGACATACGGTGACAGTGACTCGTGCTCTAAACTGTTTACTTTATATATGCGACATGAGACGGAGAATGGAGCGGATAGCAGTGGCGGGGCTAATCCTGTCTGGCCAGTTCATCCAATGTTTTGCGGATGGGATTATCAACCAGCTAACGTACAGCCAAACCGAGCTGCTGGCACTGCAAGACGGCGGAGTTCTACCATCGGCAGGACTACTCAACGACGTGCCCAGGGAGTTATATCGGCATCACGGCGCAGGTCATCGCTGCGATGGGAAGGTGAGGAAGAGGGGAAAAAGAGGCGGCTTGAGACAGCGCACTCGGAGGGCTAGTAAGTTACCGCTGCCTCCGATGCTGCTTTGTAACTCCCGCTCCCTGAGAAATAAGCTGGATGAACTGCGTCTACTGGCCAGGGGTTGCTATGAATACCGTGAGTCAGGCCTAATGATTTTCACTGAGACTTGGTTTAGTAAAGATGTACCAGACAATTTCGTAAAGGTAGACGGGTTTTCTCATGTACGCCTGGACAGAGGTGCAAATTCGGGCAAAGTAGGGGAGGAGGAGTATGTATTTATATTAAAGACAGTTGGTGTTCAAACTTTGCAATAAGAGACACTATATGCAACCCAGACTTGGAGCTATTGTGTGTTACTTTACGTCCACACTATCTGCCAAGAGAATTTAGCAACATTTTTGTGTGCGCTGTTTATGTCCCACCAATGGGAAAACAGAGCAGCAAATCAAATTGCTGACTGTGTTCATCGTCACCTACAAAACAAACCTGACGCCCCAATACTGATACTAGGGGATTTTAACCACAGCAGCCTGAACAAGAGTCTACCTGGTTTCTATCAATATGTGAAATGCAACACCAGGAAAAATAACATCCTTGACAAGTGCTATGGAAATGTCAGGGATGCTTATACAGCCAAAGCTAAACCTCCCCTTGCCAACTCTGACCACAATGTAATTCATCTGCTACCTACATATCGGTCAGTTTTTAAGTCCAGCAGACCAGAAATCCGAACTGTAAAGGTGTGGTCGGATGATAAGATTGAAGAACTGAAAGGATGTTTTCTTTTGACTGACTGGGACGTCTTTTTTAGGGAGGCGGACATTGACAGGGCAACAGAATCCATAACTGCCTACATCTCCTTTTGTGTTGACTCCATCATTCCACAGAAAACTGTTAAGATATATCCGAACAATAAACCTTACATAACAAAAGATATTAAGGAGTGTATTAAGTGGAAAAAGTCTGCCTTTAAACTTAGTGATACAGATGGAGTCAAAACAGCTCAAAAAGAGCTAAATAAACATATGAGAGCAGCTAGGCTGCAGCACAAGGAGCGGGCAGAACAGAACTTGTCCATGTTTAACTCCAAGAAACTGTGGGACTCAATTAGAGGAATGACAAACATAGAGGCTAAAAGGAAGCCCCTGTTTGCTCAGGATGAGAGTTTAAAAGCAAATGCACTGAACCAATTTTATATGCGTTTTGAATCTGACAACAATAGGGACTGCTGTGATGTTTTAGATAATGTAAACTGTACTGTGAAGGACAGGATTTCTATAGATCCACATGCAGTAACAAAGGTTTTTAAATCAATGCACCTGAAAAAAGCGACGGGGCCAGATAATATGTCCACTTTTCTTTTAAAGACATTTGCAGAGGAATTGTCTCCGGTATGGCACCAGCTGTTCCAACTTTCTATTGACAAACATGTTGTTCCTGAGATCTGGAAAAAGTCCACTATAATTCCAGTTCCAAAAAAGGTATGTCCTCAGGAGGACAACGACTATAGACCTGTTGCATTAACTTCCAATGTCTTCAAGGGCCTGGAACGACTTATGTTAAATGTACTTCGCTCAGAGGTGGAGCCAGTATTAGACAAATATCAGTTTGCATATACAAAGAAACGAAGTACAAGTGATGCCATATCAACTATAATGCACCTTACATTGAAGCACCTTGAATTCTCAGGTGCATATGCTAGACTGCTCCTTATTGATTTTAGCTCTGCTTTTAACACAATTCAGCCACATATTCTCCTAAGAAAATTAGCCCTTCTGAATGTAAATCCATTTTTAATCAGGTGGTACCAGTCATTTCTTACTAAGAGGCCACAGCAGGTGAAGTTTAATTCCTCCTTATCAAATACAGAAATATGTAGTACTGGTGCCCCTCAGGGATGTGTCAGTTCACCATTTTTGTTTATTCTGTATACAAATGACTGTGTTAGTTCTGAGCCTAATCAATATGTGGTGAAGTTTTCGGATGATACAGCTGTTCTTAGTCTGCTCACGAAGAACTCTGACTCATCCATTCACAAAGATGCTGTGGACAGGTTTGTGGACTGGTGCGATAATCATAAACTACAGATTAACACCTGTAAGACTGTAGAAATGCTCTTTGATCCCAAATCAATTGGTGACCGAAGCCCAGTGACGATACATGGCAATAACATTACTCAACAAAATTCATGCAAGTACCTAGGCATTCACATTGATAGTGACCCGAGCTGGCAGACACAAGTAGCCACTGTGTGCGCCAGAATTCATCAGCGTCTCCACTTTTTACGCAGACTGCGGTTGTTTGGTGTAAGTAAAAACATAATGTTAATTTTTATAGGGCAGCAATAGAGTCTATTTTTGCGGTATGGTATCACCAGTTGGTTTGGTAATCTGAGTGTTAAACTTAAATCACAGATTCTCAACCTGGTCAGAGTAGCGGGCAGGATTATGGGTCACCCCCTCAACCCCAGGAACTGTTCAACGGCTGTCCTTACTCAGGCAAAAACATTCTAAATGACAGTTCCCATGTTTTGTGCAGCGAATACTCGCAGATGCCCTCAGGTAGAAGATACAGGGTCTCCTTATGTAAATACAACAGGTTCAAACACTCTTTTGTCCCAGTGTCAATTAAGCTCATTAATGAGCAAATGTAGGGAGGTTTTTATCAGAACTGTAACATGTACCAGCAAATTCGTATCAGTAATTTTAAATATGTATAGCATTTGTAGTGTGTGTTCGAATGTGTATCAGTACTGTATTGTGCATCCCATTCATGCACTGGCACTTTACTGTGCATTGCACTTTAACATGCACTAGCACTTTACTGTGCATTGCACTTTAACGTGCACTGGCACTTTACTGTGCATCGCACTTTAACGTGCACTTTACTGTGCATCGCACTTTAACGTGCACTGGCACTTTACTGTGCATTGCACTTTAACGTGCACTAGCACTTTAACGTGCACTAGCACTTTACTGTGCATCGCACTTTAACGTGCACTGGCACTTTACTGTGCATCGCGCTGCGTGCACTGGCACTTTACTGCATCGCGCTTTGCGTGCACTGGCACTTTACTGTGCATCGCGCTGCGTGCACTTTACTGTGCATCGCACTTTATCGCACTGGCACTTTACTGTGCATCGCGCTGCGTGCGCAGCACTTTACCGTGCATCGCACTTTAACGTGCACTGGCACTTTACTGTGCATCGCACTTTAACGTGCACTGGCACTTTACTGTGCATCGCACTTTAACGTGCACTGGCACTTTACTGTGCATCGCACTTTAACGTGCACTGGCACTTTACTGTGCATCGCACTTTAAATATGTAACTGTAATTGCAATGTACTTCAAGTATTGAAGCTTTGATCCTCTTGCACTTTGGTCCCATCTGGTTGCCAGTTATGTACCCTCTCCTTTGTTGGATGTTTATGTTTTATGTTGTTTATATGTTTTTATATGTCTGTCTATGCAGCAGTACTCTGTCTCTAAACCAAATTTCTCCCAAGGGAGACGAATAAACGAACTTGAACTTGAACTTGGTTAAATGAATAAATGTAAATGTAAATGATTGCAACATCAGGAAAAAGGAACATGAGAAACTAGAGAAATACCAAGGGCTCAGTGAAGAGCTGGAAAAGACTTGAAAGGTGAAGGCGACAGTGGTGCCCGGGGTCATCGGAGCACTCGGGGCAGTGACCCACAAACTGGAAGAGTGGCTACAGCAGATCCCTGGAAGAACACCAGACATCTCGGTCCAGAAAAGTGCAGTACTAGGAACAGCAAAGATACTGCGCAGAACCCTCAAGCTCCCAGGCCTCTGGTAGAGAACCCGAGATCGAAGGATGAGACCACCCGCGGAGGGTAAAGGACAAAGTTTTTTTTTGTTTTTTTTTATATTTATATATTTTATTTGATATTATTATTTTTTTCCAGAGAATAAGAATAATAACACAAAAACCTTTCTTTCTAGTGGTTGGGTGAAGCCATTTATTGTCAAACAATTGTATTTACTCTTTTAAATTATAATGACAACAGAAACTACCCAAATGACCCTTATAAAAAGTTTACATACCCCAGTCTGTAATACCATTTACTTTAACAACAATGACAACTTTAAAGACAGAAGTCTTTTGTGGTAGTTGTGGATGGTAAAGCTGCCCATTCTTCTTGTCAAAAAGCCTCCAGTTTTGTAAATTCTTGAGCTGTCTTGCATAAACTGCACGTTTGTGATCTCCCCAGAGTGGCTCAATGATATTGAGGTCAGGAGACTGAGCTGGCCTGTCCAGATCTTGACTATAACTTATGAGCACAACTTTAAATAAACAAGACAAGAAATTACATTCATTTTTGTATAGCCCAATATTACAACAACAGCCGCCTCAAAGGGCTTAACAGACTGCACTCGAACCACTCTGCCACTGTGCACCTCTACAACTGGAAACTCATCACATTAGGCAAACCTATAGCATTAAGCAACATGGTTAAGTCTAATAAATATACTGTATGTATGCATTTGAACATAATGTAAGTCTTCTGTTTCTCTTTTTCTTTCAGCAAAGTCTTCAGTGTCTCTTCAGTTCTATATATTCTTCTATATATAAGGCGCTGTGGAACATGGAGCTGTAAAAAGTATATATGGCCAGGTCCAGAGCACTGTTGAGGTACGTTATTCCTATTTCCGCTGAAACTCAGAACCATGCGATTGAAGGATGTACAAGCGTTGGGTTTGTACACTTGTATGGCCAGGGCTCCCAATCCTGTGACGATTGCCGGGAGGAAGCAGACAGTAAACACCAAACTGAGCACCACCAGAGATCTAATCGCCTTCTTGAACTTCATCTGTTCAAAGATTTGCTCTTGTCTTTTTAAATAACCAATGATTCGAGCTGAGCAGAAGACGGGGGTTGGACGTCGGTGCGATAGGGAACACAGGCCAGGAGCAGAAAGTCGGCCAGGATCAGGTTAAAAAGGAAAATGGCGTGAGGTTTACAACTTTTCATCCGGAAACAGAATATCCACAAGGCCAGGAGGTTGCTGGGTAAACCGAGGACAACTTCCACAATCAAGATTTACCAGTATCAGTGTACAATATATTGTACAGAGCTGATTCCAAAAGTTGGGACACATTGAATAAAAACAGAATGCAATGATGCGGAAGTTTCAAATTTCAATATTCTATTCAGAATACAACATAGATGTCATGTTGAAAAATGCAAGGTCTTCCCTAAAAGAGGAAGGATGGATGGGAGCATACGTTGTTCTAGAACTGGGATATATCTTTCAGCATTGATGGTTCAATTTTCCACTTTGCCACAGTCCATTTTTAATGAGTCTTGGCTCCAGAGAAAACACCTGTGCTTGTGGATAATGTTGTGATATGGCTTTTTTTTTTACCTGTAGAGATTTAGTCGGCAATGGCAAATGGCCCGTTGGATGGTGTTCACCGACAATGTTTCTGGCAGTATTCCTGAGCCCATGTTGTGATTTCCATTACAGTAGCATTCCTGTATGTGATGCTGTGCCGTCTAAGGGCCGGAGATCACAGGCATCTAGTCTGGTCTTCTGGCCTTGACCCTTACACACAGAGTTGTTCCAGATTCTCTGAATCTTTGGATGATATTATGCACTGTAGATGATGATAATTTCAAACTGTTTGCAATTTTTTTCTGAGAAACTCCTTTCTGATTTTGCTCCACTATTTTTTGCTGCAGCAATGGGGGAAAGTCCATCTTGACTTCTGAAAGACACTGACACTCTGAGAGGCTCTTTTTATATTCAAGCATGTTGCCAATTGACCTGATAAGTTGCAAATGTGTCCTCCAGCTGTTCCTTATATACACATTTAATTTTTCCAGCCTCTTATTGCTACCTGTCCCAACTTTTCGGGAAAGTGTAGCTCTCATGAAATCCAAGATGAGCAAATATCTGGCATTACATTTACAAATGTCTCACTTTCAACATTTCATATGTTATCTATGTTGTATTGAAACTTCCACATCATTCTTTTTTTCACAATTTGAACAATGTCACAACCTTTTGGGAATCAGGTTTGTAACAGTTATAAAATCCAGTACATACTCATGGAGGTCAGTGTTTGGTGAAGGGGACAGCGTTAGTCCAGACTTTTCAGTCCAAGTTCAGTCTCAAGTATTACAAAACTATTCTTTTTAATGATGTGCTATTGTGTTTTTACTATTGTTGTAAGGAAACCTTGAGTGTCAAGAAAGGCGCGGTATAAATAAAATGTATTATTATTATTATTATTATTATTATTATTATTATTATTATTATTATTATTATTATAATATTGTCATTGTTTTTCACTGTTTAATGCTCCTGACCATTACCAGTTTCCAAAAGCAGATTACCTTTGTTAAATGCCCAACACAACTCACATCTTTTAGATTTTTAAAAAACTACATTTAATTTTTATCCAAAAAACGTAGACTGTCCCAGTGTTTGGTAGCCAAAGGTTGAGTGAGTAATGAGCCTAAAGGGTTATCTAACAATACTTTAAAAGTATAATATATAGGACTTAAAAAAAACAAAAAAAACAAAACAAAATGAAATTCCACAACAGAAAGTGCAATAGCCCGTATGCTAATCAATTAAAAAACGTGTTTTTTAATGGTGTGAAGCCTGATAATATTATGAATGTAATGTATTTCTTTGAGGTAAAATGCACAATTGCCATGGTAACCGGAGCGAGGACGAAAGTGGACGTGGCAGAAATGACAACACGTGATTGAGACGTAGCACAAGAGGGCACTGGGCCAGAGAGAGCAGAAGGAGGAGAGGGAGAGAGCAGGAGGAGGAGGAGGCTGACGCTGGGGGTCCTGACGAGAGGAGGAGGACCACTCGAGACTGACCATGGTTATGATCATTTAAACCAAACAGTATTAAAATAATGAGGCAGGTTATGCCTGGTTAACATAATGATATAACAACAATGGTTTAATACAGTTGAAGATTAGTTTAAACTAAATAATAGTGACATGACTTTTCTGGAGAAGCACTATGTCGCGAATGGTCAAGCGGTTAGTTACAATTTTTTGGAGGTTTTCCCTTCTGTGAGGACTAACTCCCTGTTATTTCCTATTTTTATGAGACTCTAACACAGTACTCACTTCTCCACATTAATGACTTCTACGGCTGACAGATCACTGTAGGCGGATGCCAGACCCGATTGCAAGTCGGTTGGTTAAAGTCTGGTCTAACCCTTAAACAGCTCCGTCTATAAAAATTGGGCCCCAAGTGTGTGACTCCTCTAATGAGCGCTATCCCTCAAAACAGTCCCATCTTTTAATAGAGGATTTTAATAGAGGTCTTACCTTAGGCTTATGTACGGCGGTCGAATCTCCCTGTTATTCTGATGTCCAGTGGACGATTTGGACGGCCTGCCCGTTTGTGAGTCTGATTCTGATAATCAGACCTCTGTGTCGATGGGAGAGGCTGTTTGGAGTTTAAAGAACGACCTGGAGAATGAATATGTCTTTGTCCTAGTTTGGGACAAGGTTTTTATTAAAATGATTTAACAAAAGTTACAGTATGAAACTTAACATGTAAAATTTTATTCCTTACTCACAACATAACATCTTTACACCTTACAATATTACTTAGTTATTTGCCCTCAACTTGAATATTTAAGTTGATTGTTTCTGCGGTGTTTAGAGTGTGTTTCAGAGTTTAGAGTGAGTTAGGTAAAGAAAGTAGAGAAGAATTCGGGGGGCAGTAGGCGCCTTCGATTTTTACCCTCAAGAGGGGAAGACGTTTAAACCCAGCGGACGTCCAAGTTCCTTTGGGAGTACTGCTTTTTCAACCCCTAGTGTAAGATGAAAATATAGAAAATAGAGCAGAATTCGGGGGGCAGTAGGCGCCTTCGATTTTAACCCTCAAGAGGGGAAGACGTTTAAACCCAGCGGACGTCCAAGTTCCTTTGGGAGTACTGCTTTTTCAACCCCTAGTGAAAGATGAAAATATAGAAAATAGAGAAGAAAATAGAGAGAAGTAGAAAAAAGAGGAAAGTGGGGTTTATGCCTTTCTGACTTTGAGACAGGATTGCCCTTGGATCAAAGAGACGGCAAGACCCAATTGTCTGAGTCTCAAGTCGTCCTTTTATACCATCTGGACAGGGTGTAGTCGTGACGTCAACACATATGCGCTCTGACAAGATTTTTTTAAACTCTGTGAACTCTTGTAAGTAGGACACTGGGTCTTCTGTAAACTCCTGTGACCTGTCTTGTGAGCTATTGTGTAGTTGTCGTGCTAAACTCTGTGTGTGTCCCTGTCCTGGTATGAACTCCATGAGTGGCACGGCCTTCTGTGAACTTCAAGTGCCCTGTCTATTGTGAGCTTTTTGTGTGTAGCTGCCGTCCCAGGCTCTGTGTGTGTCACTGCATGTCATGACTTCCTGTTCTCTGCTCACAGACAAAATTTGACCTATATTCTAACCTGCTGATTCTAGGCCTTCTTAACTTTAACTCCTGGTTGTCTTTTACACTTAAAACATTTTGCATTTTGCATAAAACATTTTCTTTCACACTTCCAAAACATCATTGAATTACATTTAACTCTGACATTACTCTTAAGCATTTTACTCATTATTTTTAATTATTTACAAGTCTTCACTTTTAACACAGTGTTCGTGTGGATCTGTGTCCTCCTTGGTCCTCGAAGTTCCACCTAGTCTTCCGCATTCACTACAACTATTTAGTCTGACCTTTCAGAATAAAAGTAGACCATTTCTGTGGAAACAGGTTATGCATCTGCTGGACCATTTTTATGTTTTGATCATTTTAATGGCTTTTATGATTTGATATAAGAACCTTTTTAGGCACTTTTATAACTTTATCATGTTTCATATGATGTTAATTTAATTTGTTTGTTCTTTTTAATGGATGAAAACCAACTTCAACTGTATACCAGTTCAGAACAGAAGCACTGACAATCAATATATCCACCAGTAAGAGCTAATATTAACAAAGCTCTTTAAACTAGTATTAAATCATCTTGGTTGACGCCTCTGAAGAGAAGTACACCTGTGAGCTGGACTGGTGACGTGAGTCACATGACTTCCTGTGTGTTATAATAATTTTAATTCTTATGTTTAGAGTTACTGGGGGCTTATAGTTCTCCTCAGGTCATGTCAAATTCATGTCATGTCCTTTGCTCTAATCCAAGCAGGAAGTAGACATGACAGGACTGAGACATGGCTTGTCACGGGACTCTTGCACCTGGACCATTGTGAACGCCTCTCACCAAGGCCTCACTGTGTTGTATATAATGCCATGTTATGTTTACATCTGGAAGCAAAAACCAGCATCTGTACACTTGTTACTGTGTGTCTGCTTTGCTCATCCTTGCAAGGATTAAAACCTGACCATTGCTTGTTAAATTATAATCGGTCTCCGTGTCTCTCTGGGTAAATATATGGATATAAAATATTCCTATAACATTTGGGGGCTCGTCCGGGATATCAATACCTGATGCTTCTCATGCAGAAAAGTGAAACTGACGTGCACGGGGGAAATGCACAAAGCATTTCTCTGTAAGTCCTGAGACTGTTGTTTTTAAATAGTACGGGCCAGACCTTCACTATCTGTGTGAGACTCAGTGACGATATCTGAACAAAGAGAGGAAAAGAGAGAAAAAGAGAGGAGACATTCAAAGACGTCCGGCTGAAGAACAACTGGACCATTGGAATTCTGATTCAGGTAACCAGCTGGTTTTAAATTTTATTTTTGTGTGAATGGTGAATGGAACAACAAACCTTCCGGAAGTAGTGGTTTGGGTTACTTCTGCTGGTTCGGTGGTTGCATGTGTTTATCTGAGAATATTTACATGTGATTATCATATTGGTAGAGGAACGCTGGACACTGTCCGTCCTGTGGGACGGAGGGAAAAAGCGTGTGTTTTGTGTCAAGACCTTACCGTATAAGTGTAAGTGAGGCCTTAACGGGACAAGTTTGATGTTGATCGGTGTTAAAGTCTGTAATCTTGCTGGATTGTAAGCTGTCTAGATACCTGGTGCTCTGTAAGTTTTTATGTGATTCTTGAAACTGAGTCTTACGTAGGCCACGTATCATTCTATGCGAGATGGGATTAATAACTACGATGAAGGGCATGAGGTCTGGATGTGGCTGGTCCGGTGAGGGCGAGATTTGATACAGATCAACAACACGGGTCCTAACGCGCCGCGCCCTCACTAGACTGGCCTTATCTATGGGCGTCGGTCAAAGGTGTGTTGGACACACAGGTAACTCGAGTATGGACTATTATCGAGATTCTTAGCCTAACACCTTTAAGTGAGATACATAGGTCCGAAGTCTATGAGACTTGGTAAAGCAGGCCTGCAGAGAATTGTTCACTGTGTGACGCAGTGAGATAAAGCCCACAGAAGTGGCTTTAATGAAGTTTATCTAACCTGAAGGGTTAGTGAGTAAAAAGTCTGAGTAAAAAGTGTGGTTGAGAGAGTGATTGTGATGCGACTGTGGATTGAATGCAGTTGATTTTATTGAAAGAAGTTGATTCAGTCTGAATAATGAGAACTAACTTCAGTCAGCCTGAATGTGAAAAAGAATTAACTTAAAGCTTAAGCTAAGATAAGTTAATGTGACTCAGAGAATCTGATCCATCTGAGGAAAAATAGCAAGTAAGAAATACGTATTTCTGTATTTATGTAAATTACAAATACCTGCATGCGAGGAGTTAATTAGAACAATAGTAACAGAAAATCTAACATTGTGACACAATTGTTCAGTTGATTTAACTTTATTTTGATCTGAATAAGAAGAAAAGCCTACGAGAGTGAAGGGCTTATACTTTTGAGAATAATATAATGTATAATGTGGACTTAAAGTTAAAAACAGTTAAAAGAAGTTGTGTATTAGGATTAATGTTGTATGAATGGGCGCCATTGTTGAATGTCTAAGGTCTAAGAATGTGAACATTAACAAAGGGTTAATGGTTTTGTAGAAAAAGTTTGAGAACTGACTTGAAAGCAGTGATTTAAACAATTACGAGAAAGAAAAATAGCTTAAAAATAGCTTATGGAAGATATTTTTCTAGGCTTCCGGTGTAACAGAGAAGAAAAAAAAAAGGGGGAGAAGCCATTTTGTGAAAAGAAAAATGAGTTTTTAAAAAAAGGAAGGTACACATGGACTTCAAAACACTAATCATTTGTATTTTTCTTATATGTCCTGTGAGATTTTTTAGGTCTCGGCCTCTCCGCTCAAACCAGTGCAAACTTCCTCTGCCACACACACCTGCTCCTGTCGGCTGAGACGCTGCAGAAAGACAGCAGCAAAACAAACGGTAATGTAAACGTATTCCAGACAGATGTTTATCTGTATTTATTTTAAACTGTATCTATTGAGAGAGACCAAAGAGGAATTTGTAGATTAAATTTGGAAATTGTGCAAAACTTGACCTTAATGTGAATGTAATGTATTTTTCCGAGGAAAAATGCACCATTGGCCATGGTTGCCATGGAGACCGCGAGCGGCGCTGTGGTGGGCGTGGCAGAGGAGAGGGCACTGAGAACAAGAGAGGAGGCCGACACTAGGTCCAGACAAGAGAAGGACCTTTGACTGACCCTTGAACAGGTCAGGAACATAAACACATATGTACACAAACAGACATCTACAGAAGGTAAATGTGCTTTTGAATGTGCTTTTGAATTATGAGAAAAGTTTATAAATAGTCTGTTAAAGAACAGATATTGTATTACGATTGTGTGACACAGCAGAGAGGAGATTAAAGATTTGACGACATATATATTTTGTTCCAAATGTTTCCTCCTGTGAGCCTTTGGGTCTCTGCCTGCCTCGACGGCAGCATGCCGTCCCACGGCTGTCCAAACCCCCCCCCGCCACACTCCTGCCTCTCTCCGCCAAAATCCACCCGCTCCGACCAAAGGCTTACAAGACGCTGACCAGTGCCCAGCGGATCAGAGACAAAAGCGGTAAGATACAGAAAAACACATTTTCAAAATTTTATGTAATATGCACTAAATTTGACAAAAAGAAAGAAATAGGCTTTTCTCAAAGACGTGAAGCCTGAAATGAATACTGATTATGTTGTGTTTCTCCGAGGAAAACACGCACAAATTCCTATGGTCACCGGAGCGGGCGAGGCCGTGAGAGGTGGACGTGGTGGGGTGGAGGGGACAGAGGGGACGACATGTCTGCAGAGGGACAAGGAACAGACCCAGGCCACAGCAGGAGCAACACTGAGCAACACTGAGCAACACTGACAGGACATCAGGAGTTAAGTCATGTACACACACCACATGACACTTAAAACACACACAAAGACAGAACACGGAAGTGAAAATGTTAAAAGTTCCAAACTTTAGATCCAAAATAAAAGTATTGATTATTATTTTGCAAAACAATGGTATGTATCTATTAGTACGAGAACTAATAGAGTTCCTTAATTTCAGTGTGGTTCAAAAACACGAAATAACGTTTATAAAAATGTTCACTTTGTAATCAGAAGAATTTAAAAATGTGTCTTGAAGTGAATTGCGCAGTAGGTATTTCCCTAACAGAGAGAGTTTTTTTTCCTCTCCCAAAACAAACCTTGTTTGGGAGCACGGGGGAATTTTTCACAGAGCGGAGCGAGAAGTGTTTTGGTTTTTCCGTTTTTGTTTTGGTTTTGACGTTAGCTCCACAATCATTTTGTGTGGGAGCCTTTACATCCGATTCAAAGTCTAGGAGACTTATTTAGGAAACAGTTTGACCTTCTGAAAGGTCTGTGGGAAAAATATAGTCCACCTTGGGATGTAATTTAATTTTTTTTGGTACGACCATAGTGTTTTAGAATCAGAAAACTAAATGACAACTGAGGTTTGAGTATTGTTTGAGAAAATATTGTCTAAGTAAGTAGAGAAACTGAAATGAAGACAGAATAAATAATGACCAATGGGTTTTTGAAATGGTAATTTCTAATAAAGGTATACATCTAAAACTAAATAATAGATGCTAAAAGTAGTCATCTTTACAATAAAGTTTTAAACTGCAAGGTAAATTTGTAATCTGGGAATTGAAAACTTGTCTAAGTTAAAACTGTCTAAACAATCTTGTAGGATTGGAGGTGGTTTATTTAAAAGGTTTAAGTTAAAGTGTTAAACTGTAAAAATGGTTAAAGTTTAAGAGCATAAGACAAAGTGCTCACTGGGTTTAATCACTGCTTGAAGTGATTTAAAGTCCTTTTGAACAGAATTGAATAATGTTTTGGTTGAACTTTGGAGGTGTTTATGGAAAACACTGAGTGAAATCTTTGGAAACTAAAGATTAAAATTTTAAGAGGTTTAATCTTTGCATGTTTTAAATTAACATTACTAACTATTACTAAGTTCAATGGTGTTGAATCTGAGGAAATAAAGAGATGTGGTTTGTTTTATTTGTTGAGCACCTGGTGTTGAGACTGAGTTTTACAGAGACAGTGTGGAACAATTCTAGACTGAACAAACCCTGAAGAATTGTTATTATAAAGGGTAAATGCGGAGAAATTAACACAGAACTTAGTTAATTTTATGAAAAGTCTTTCTTTTAAACGACAGTCACATGGTGATGGAGTTGTGGAGGAGAGAGAGATGAGGTGTTTGAGCAGCTAAGGTTAACTCCCAAGGGAGGGAAGAGTTTTGTTTTTTGAGGATTTTATTTCTAAAGGAATTACTTTGAAGTGATTGAATAATATTCTGAGGATTTTCTAATTAGATTGAAAATTTAAAGTCTTTCATTAAAAGTTCTGTGACGATAGATCATGAGAAACTAGTTCTGATCTATTTTGAAGTTGTTTATGTTTGCATCAACTGAATAAAATATTACTATGATTGTGGATGATACTACTTACAGTTACAGGTAAAGACCTACAACTAATGGTAACTAAAATTAAAACTGAACTGAACAAAATTAAGTTTTAAATATAACAGAAACAACAGTGATGCTGTTTGGAAAACATAAAGAAGACGAATAGTTAGAAACGATAATTGATAGACTGAAATTTTAAAATGATCAATGGCACTGGCCTTTCATTTTATAATTTTATGTTTATTATTATTTTTTTTTATTTTTGTTTTGAGCCATGGGTTTCCCAGGTCTCAAAAAAGAGAGGGAGAAGAAGATTTAAACTGTATTAAAGTGAAGAGGTGATGTGATAAAAGAGTAATGTAGTAATGTGTTAATACAGTTAAAGAGTTTAAATAAAAATAAAGAAAAAAAAGAAAGTTGACATGGATGACCGTTCTGGAGGAGCACTGTTTGGTCTGACTGAACCTTTCAGATTAAAGTAGATTTCCAGCAGAACATATCTGTGGAAACAGGGTTTATCTGTGTTTCATTTTTATGGTTTGATCATTTTAAGAGCTTGTATGGTTTCGTTTGACGAAAGCCTGAAGGGCACTTTCTATGGGTCTAAAATGTCAGAGAACGTTTGATTTGTTTAATGTGTGTATTTTGTTTTGATGGAAGCCAACCACAGCAGGTACCGGCTTAGAAGGGAGGATTTGACAATTAATATGGACACCAGTAAGAGCTAATATTAACATGTTCTTTGAACTTATAATCATCTTGGTTTACACCTGGAGTACACCTGTGAGCAGGGCCAGTGACAGGACGTCCTGTAACATCACTCTGAACCTGACAAACTGAGAGATCAGGGACAGGTGCAGTGCAAAGCAGAAGTCTGGAGGTTTTGTGAGAGTAAGACCATTAGAGCAGCATTGCATGCTGACCGGAAACATAAAGGATCCTGGTTTATTTGTGCACATACAATGTGATGAGAACATTGTGAGTAGAAACTCACACCTTAGGAACCAAACAGCAGTTCCATCAGGTTTATTTAGGATTTACATCGACAAGAGGGGGGTCCTTCGAGGTGTCCTTAATGAATATAAGGCTAAAATTAAATTAGAATTGAATTTATGCAAATGTGGAATTAAATTAATTAGAGTTATAACAAACAAAGGTTTATGAATTGCACGAGAAATGCTGTAACTGTGAATTGAGGCTGGAGATGAGTTGGACCTGGTCCAAGGACTGGACAGAACAAATAGCACTGAAGCTGCTATGAGCTGAAAAGGTGGGATCTACAACATGATTTCATCCAAAGTAACACAGGTCTAGTTAACAGCATAACTAAAGCTTTTAAGAAAGAGCTTCATACTCTGCAGAAGGATTGGCAGAGTATTCTGGAATAGAGTAAGTGATTTTGACATGGTTTTAAAAAATAGATACAAAATATTTTGAAAGTGACTGAGACTTTAATTATGTGTTGAGATGTACTTTCATGTCTTCCATGTCTCATAACTTTTGTTTGTGTTGATTTCCATGTATCCGGAGCTTGTTGGTGAGATTGATGGATGTGGCCACTGGGTCAACATTCCTGGACATGCACCTGCCCAACGACTGTGGTCGAGGCTTTGACCTCAGATGAACACTTTGATATCTGAGAGACGTTAACATCTGCATGAACACCAACGGGACAACAGCTCCAGGACGGATCATACTACAGTCCTAAGGGCCGTATGGTTCATTGAAGTTATGATGCTTAAGAGAATTGATTTTAATCATTAAGAATGTGCATATGTCTCACTCCATGTGTTTTTATTTCAATGACAGGGACAGGCCAGAGATCTTGAGTCCGATGGGCCGACCAGCTTAAACTCTGGCATATTTTTCTACGCTATTTTGGAGTGACACTGTGTTTTGAATTATGGACTTTTATGAATTTGATTTTGAAGAATCAGTGCATGACTCTGTGGAGTCCCATTTGATTGTGAACATATCCCGTATAATCATTTTTGTCTTTGATTTGAAATGTGTTTGAGATTCAGTTGAAGGGATTACATATAGTTAATGCTTGATGTTTGTGTGTTGACACCGCCTTGGGGCAAGGGCTGGACAAAGACTTTTTCCCAGCGTTAGGTCAAATGGTCAAGTGTACTTAGGCTAGGTCAGATGCCCTGCTGGGTTTTCGCTTTGTCAAAAGTAAACAACTCACACTCAAGCTAGTAGAATGTTTATGCTAATTATTATCAGCATAAAGAGGGGGGAATGTTATAATAATTTTAATTCTTATGTTTAGAGTTACTGGGGGCTTATAGTTCTCCTCAGGTCATGTCAAATTCATGTCATGTCCTTCGCTCTAATCCAAGCAGGAAGTAGACATGACAGGACTGAGATATGGCTTGTCACGGGACTCTTGCACCTGGACCATTGTGAACGCCTCTCACCAAGGCCTCACTGTGTTGTATATAATGCCATGTTATGTTTACATCTGGAAGCAAAAACCAGCATCTGTACACTTGTTACTGTGTGTCTGCTTTGCTCATCCTTGCAAGGATTAAAACCTGACCATTGCTTGTTAAATTATAATCGGTCTCCGTGTCTCTCTGGGTAAATATATGGATATAAAATATTCCTATAACACTGTGACATCACTCTGAACTTGACAAACGGTGAGATCAGGGACATTTAGTGCTTTTGTGGAGGTAAGACCATTAGACCAGTGTTGCCTGCTGACTGGACACATGCATACCTCATTTAATTGATCCTCCTGTTATATGTGTTCACATACAATGTGAAAGAACACTGTGAGCAGAAGCTCACACCTTTGGAGTAAGAGAGCAGCTCACTCAGGTTCATTTGATAGCCACATATACATCGACAGGCGTCCCTCGAGGTGTCCTTAATGAATACAAGGATAGAAATCAGATAGCAACAGGATTTGAATATGTTCTCCTTTGAGACAATTATTAAAAATGTGGATTAGATTACCTACATTAGTTACAACAAACGTATTATTAATTACACAAGAGATACTGTTATAGTTAATAAAAAACTAAAGTTAGACAAAACCTCTGGACAAAACAGAAAGGCACTGGACATGCGCTAAAAGGGTGGGGTCTGCAAAATATTTGGACAAGTCTGTTGTACTCTCATCCCAAAAAATACAGCTTTTAATAAAAGCATAACCAAGGTCTTAAAAAACTTCACACTCTAGCAGACGAATTGGAAGAGTGTAATGGCATAAAGGACTTAAGCTCAACCTGGTTTGACAAAATGTTTGGAAATTGGCCGAGATTTTATAATTTGTATTGATATACATGTACTTGTTGCACTTTTATGTCAGATAACTTTTGCGTGTGTTGCATTCTATGTATCCAGAGCTTCATAATGAGATTGAGGAATCCTTAAAAAGTAAAAAAAAATAAGAAAAGAACATCACCAACTGATTGAGAGGTTGTGTGTTAAACCACAAATAAATGGATCAGTGGACCATGTGCTGTATTTATTGGTCACACTTTTATTTTTGCTGAGCTTCAAGTTGACCTGGATGACCTCGAATCTTCAGAGACACAAGCCTTTAAAAGATCAGTAGGCCCACATCCTCTGTCTATTTCAAATGACGGGCATCGATTCCTAATCTCATCTAGGACACCTAAAAAAACAACCGGCAATGATAATATAAATCAAATATGTACAAAGACGAAAAGTCTTTAGTGTCTCAGATTTTTAAAGACACTCTTCAAGGCGCTGCAAAACATAGAGCTGGAACATATTATGACTGGGTCCAGAGCACTGTTAAGATACGTTATTTATATTTCCACCATGAAACTCAGAACCAGGCGTTTGTAGGATGTGCAGTCTTTGGTCTTGTCTTTTTAAATAAAAGATGATCTGAGCAGACCAGAAGAGTAAAATTATCCACGGTGTCACGAGTACACACTTGTCAGGACTGGCAGAAGGACTCACAATGCAGACCCACGAAGGTAGAGGATTCAAAAAGGGTTTATTAACAAAAGGCAGAAGTGCAAAATCCAAAACGTGTAGTCAAAAACAAGGCTAAGGTCAAAACACAAACACTCTGGATTCAAAAACACCAGAACTGCAACTATAAACTTAAGGCTACAATATAAAGGTAGCATTCAAAACATTAGCTCGACTTCACGCTTCAGACATGAAGGTTCAGACATGAAGGTTCAGACATGAAGCTTCAGACATGAAGGTTCAGACATGAAGTTTCGGCAGTGGCTCAGTGGTAGAGCGGTCGTCCTTCAACCGGAAGGTGGTGGGTTCGATTCCCGCTCTCCCCACAAAATAATGTCGTTGTGTCCTTGGGCAAGACACTTAACCCACCTTGCCTTGTATGAATGTGTAAGAATGTGCAGTGAATGTATGTGTTGGTCGGAGAGTCCGTAGGCGCAGAATGGCTGCCACGTCTCCGTCAGTCTGCCCCAGGGGCAGCTGTGGCTACAGTTGTAGCTTACTACCACCAGTGTGACTGTGTAAGAATGAATAATGGACGACCTGTAAAGCTCTTTGGGTCCCTTGAGAGAAAGGCGCTATATAAATCCAAACCATTATTATTATTATTATTATTAAGTTTCAGACATGAGCGTTCAGACATGAAGGTTCAAACATGAAGGTTCAGACATGAAGGTTCAGACATGAAGGTTCAGACATGAGCGTTCAGACATGAAGCGTTCAGACATGAAGGTTCAGACATGAGCGTTCAGACATGAAGGTTCAGACATGAAGGTTCAGACATGAGCGTTCAGACATGAGCGTTCAGACATGAAGGTTCAGACATGAGCGTTCAGACATGAGCGTTCAAACATGAAGGTTAAGACATGAAGCTTCAAACATGAAGGTTCAGACATGAAGGTTCAGACATGAGCGTTCAGACATGAAGGTTCAGACATGAAGGTTCAGACATGAAGCTTCAGACATGAAGTTTCGGCAGTGGCTCAGTGGTAGAGCGGTCGTCCTTCAACCGGAAGGTGGTGGGTTCGATTCCCGCTCTCCCCACAAAATACTGTCGTTGTGTCCTTGGGCAAGACACTTAACCCACCTTGCCTTGTGTGAATGTGTAAGAATGTGCAGTGAATGTATGTGTTGGTCGGAGAGTCCGTAGGCGCAGAATGGCTGCCACGTCTCCGTCAGTCTGCCCCAGGGGCAGCTGTGGCTACAGTTGTAGCTTACCACCACCAGTGTGACTGTGTAAGAATGAATAATGGACGACCTGTAAAGCTCTTTGGGTCCCTTGAGAGAAAGGCGCTATATAAATCCAAACCATCATTATTATTATTATTATTATTAAGTTTCAGACATGAGCGTTCAGACATGAAGGTTCAAACATGAAGGTTCAGACATGAAGGTTCAGACATGAGCGTTCAGACATGAAGGTTCAGACATGAGCGTTCAGACATGAAGGTTCAGACATGAAGGTTCAGATATGAGCGTTCAGACATGAAGGTTCAGACATGAGCGTTCAGACATGAAGGTTCAGACATGAGCGTTCAGACATGAAGGTTCAGACATGAGCGTTCAGACATGAAGGTTCAGACATGAGCGTTCAGACATGAAGGTTCAGACATGAAGGTTCAGACATGAAGTTTCAGACATGAGCGTTCAGACATGAGCGTTCAGACATGAGCGTTTAAACATGAAGGTTCAGACATGAGCGTTCAGACATGAGCGTTCAGACATGAAGGTTCAGACATGAGCGTTCAGACATGAGCGTTCAGACATGAGCGTTCAGACATGAAGGTTCAGACATGAGCGTTCAGACATGAAGGTTCAGACATGAAGGTTCAGACATGAGCGTTCAGATATGAAGGTTCAGACATGAGCGTTCAGACATGAAGGTTCAGACATGAAGGTTCAGACATGAGCGTTCAGATATGAGCGTTCAGACATGAAGGTTCAGACATGAGCGTTCAGACATGAAGGTTCAGACATGAGCGTTCAGACATGAGCGTTCAGACATGAAGGTTCAGACATGAGCGTTCAGACATGAGCGTTCAAACATGAAGGTTCAGACATGAAGGTTCAGACATGAGCGTTCAGACATGAGCGTTCAGATATGAAGGTTCAGACATGAAGGTTCAGACATGAGCGTTCAGATATGAAGGTTCAGACATGAGCGTTCAGACATGAGCGTTCAGACATGAGCGTTCAAACATGAAGGTTCAGACATGAAGGTTCAGACATGAGCGTTCAGACATGAGCGTTCAGACATGAGCGTTCAGACATGAAGGTTCAGACATGAGCGTTCAGACATGAGCGTTCAAACATGAAGGTTCAGACATGAAGGTTCAGACATGAAGGTTCAGACATGAGCGTTCAGATATGAAGGTTCAGACATGAAGGTTCAGACATGAGCGCTTCAGACATGAGCGTTCAGACATGAGCGCTTCAGACATGAGCGTTCAGACATGAGCGTTCAAACATGAAGGTTCAGACATGAAGGTTCAGACATGAGCGTTTAGACATGAAGGTTCAGACATGAAGGTTCAGACATGAGCGTTCAGACATGAGCGTTCAGACATGAAGGTTCAGACATGAAGGTTCAGACATGAAGGTTCAGACATGAGCGTTCAGACATGAAGGTTCAGACATGAGCGTTCAGACATGAAGGTTCAGACATGAGCGTTCAGATATGAAGGTTCAGACATGAGCGTTCAGACATGAGCGTTCAGACATGAGCGTTCAAACATGAAGGTTCAGACATGAAGGTTCAGACATGAGCGTTTAGACATGAAGGTTCAGACATGAAGGTTCAGACATGAGCGTTCAGACATGAGCGTTCAGACATGAGCGTTCAGACATGAAGGTTCAGACATGAAGGTTCAGACATGAAGGTTCAGACATGAGCGTTCAGACATGAAGGTTCAGACATGAAGGTTCAGACATGAAGGTTCAGACATGAGCGTTCAGACATGAGCGTTCAGACATGAAGGTTCAGACATGAAGGTTCAGACATGAGCGTTCAGATATGAGCGTTCAGATATGAAGGTTCAGACATGAAGGTTCAGACATGAGCGTTCAGATATGAAGGTTCAGACATGAGCGTTCAGACATGAGCGTTCAGACATGAGCGTTCAAACATGAAGGTTCAGACATGAAGGTTCAGACATGAGCGTTTAGACATGAAGGTTCAGACATGAAGGTTCAGACATGAGCGTTCAGACATGAGCGTTCAGACATGAGCGTTCAGACATGAAGGTTCAGACATGAAGGTTCAGACATGAAGGTTCAGACATGAGCGTTCAGACATGAAGGTTCAGACATGAAGGTTCAGACATGAAGGTTCAGACATGAGCGTTCAGACATGAGCGTTCAGACATGAAGGTTCAGACATGAAGGTTCAGACATGAGCGTTCAGATATGAGCGTTCAGATATGAAGGTTCAGACATGAAGGTTCAGACATGAGCGTTCAGACATGAGCGTTCAGATATGAAGGTTCAGACATGAAGGTTCAGACATGAGCGTTCAGACATGAGCGTTCAGACATGAAGGTTCAGACATGAAGGTTCAGACATGAGCGTTCAGACATGAAGGTTCAGACATGAGCGTTCAGACATGAGCGTTCAGACATGAAGGTTCAGACATGAGCGTTCAGACATGAGCTTTCAGACATGAAGGTTCAGACATGAGCGTTCAGACATGAGCGTTCAGACATGAGCGTTCAGACATGAGCGTTCAGACATGAGCGTTCAGACATGAAGGTTCAGACATGAGCGTTCAGACATGAAGGTTCAGACATGAAGGTTCAGACATGAGCGTTCAGACATGAAGGTTCAGACATGAGCGTTCAGACATGAAGTTTCAGACATGAGCGTTCAGACATGAGCGTTCAAACATGAAGGTTCAGACATGAAGGTTCAGACATGAGCGTTCAGACATGAAGGTTCAGACATGAGCGTTCAGACATGAGCGTTCAGACATGAAGGTTCAGACATGAAGGTTCAGACATGAAGGTTCAGACATGAGCGTTCAGACATGAGCGTTCAGACATGAAGGTTCAGACATGAGCGTTCAAACATGAAGGTTCAGACATGAGCGTTCAGACATGAAGGTTCAGACATGAATAATGTCAATGACAATGACAATGAATAAGAATTTTACTTATTCAGATTAAATGAGCAGACGATGGAGACGGTGTATGATTTGAAAATAATAGACAGGTTTAATCTTTGCAAAGAGAAACAAAACAGACACTCGTAACAATGGTACACAGGGTTTTACTTAAAGATGTAAACAATACATGAAGCTTTTATAGGTTTACATTATGCCAGCCTCTCAGCTCCAGGGTCGTGGATGGACGTGTATTGAGCTGACGTGTCAGAGATGTGTGTCACTAAGTGAACAGGAGAGAGTGTGGATAAGCATATGAACTGAAGCAAGAGTACGAGCATAATATACAATATTAATGTACAATTACCATAACATATCCCCCCTGTTTATGCCCAACGTGGCATAAATCAAAATAACCCACCTTGATGTGAATTGTACGGCCAGAAGCGAAAACCCAGCGGCAGCTGACCTAGCCTAAGTACATTTGACCCTTTGGTAAATGACCTATGGCCGGGAAAAAGACCCTCTGACAACCCTCTGCCAAAGGCGGCTATTCACAAACAAGGCCTAAACTATAAAATATGGGTAACTGACTAAATGATAGCACAGAAAGAAAATATTACAACCATTCAGAACAGAAATATCACCAGGGATTACTATACTGATTGTTTAAACTCAACAATATGTGTATCAATCAAAAACATGTCATCACTCCAAAAGAATGAAGAAAAAGTGCCAGAGGTTAAGCTGGTCGTATCATCGAACTCAAGAGCTCCGGCCTGACCCTGCCTATCCAGTCGCTGACCCCATAACGAAAAAAAAAACATAAACAGGAGTGAGACGTATGCACATTCTTAATGATTAAAATCAATTCTCTTAAGCATCATAACTTCCATGAACCATACGGCCCTTAAGACTGTAGTATGATCCGTCCTGGAGCTGTTGTCCCGTTGGTGTTCATGCAGATGTTAATGTCCCTCAGATATCAAAGTGTTCATCTGAGGTCAAAGCCTCGACCACAGTCGTTGGGCAGGTGCATGTCCAGGAATGTTGACCCAGCAATGACCACATCCATCAAATGTGAAGCTCTTTCTTAAAAGCTTTAGTTATGCTGTTAACTAGACCTGTGTTTGGATGACATCATGTAGATCCCACCTTTTCAGCTCAAAGCAGCTCAGTGCTATTTGTTCTGTCCAGTCCTTGGACCAGTTTTAATTCATTTCCAGATTTAATTCACAGTTACATCATTTCTTGTGCAATTCATAAACCTTTGTTGGTTATAATCTAATTAAATTTAATCCACATTTGCATAAAGTGTCTAAAAGGTAAAATTCTAATTTTAATGCTAATTGAATTTTAGCATTATATTCATTAAGGACACCTTGAAGGAGCCCTCTGTTGTCGATGTATCTGGGGCTCTCAAATAAACCTGAAGGAACTGCTGTTTGGTTCCTAAGGTGTGAGTTTCTTCTCACGATGTTCTCCGTCACATTGTATGTGAACAAATAAACCAGGATCCTTTAAGGACGCGTGTTTCCGGTCAGCAGGCAATGCTGGTCTAATGGTCTTACTTTCACAAAACCTCAAGACTTCTGCTTTGCACTGCACCTGTCCCTGATCTCTCAGTTTGTCAGATTCACAGTGATGTTACAGGACGTCCTGTCACTGGCCCTGCTCACAGGTGTACTCCAGGTGTAAACCAAGATGACTATAAGTTCAAAGAACCATGTTAATATTAGCTTTTACTGGTGGCTATATTAATTGTCAAATCTTCTTTTCAGAACTGGTACTTGTTGTGGTTGGCTTCCATCAAAATAAAGAACAAAAACAAATCAGAACGTTCTCTGACATTATTACACCCAGAGAAAATTAAACCATAAAAATGAAACACAGATAAACCCTGTTTCCACAGATATGTTCTGCTGGAAATCTACTTTAATCTGAAAGGTTTGGCTCAATCAGACCAAACAGTGCTTCTCCAGAACGGTCATGTCACCCTTCTTTTTTCTTTAATTTTGATTTAAACTCATCTTTTACTGCATAAACACTGTTGTTATAGCCTTTTCACTTTAATACAGTTACTTTAACTCTTCTTCTCCCTCTCTTTTTTGAGACCTGGAAAAACCATGGCTCAAAACAAAAAATAAAAATAAAAAATAAACACAAAATCACAAAATGAAAAGCCAGTGCCATTGATCATTTTAAAATGTTAGTCCATCAATTATCATTTCTAATTCTTCGTCTTCTTTATGTTTTCCAAATAGCATCACTGTTGTGTCTGTTATATTTAAAACTTAATTTTGTTCAGTTCAGTTTTAGTTTTAGTTTCCATTAGTTGTAGGTTTTTACCTGTAACTGTAATTGGTATCATCCACAATCATAATAAATTTTATTTAGTTGACGCAAACATAAATAATTAAAAAATAGATCAGAACTAGTTTCTCATGATCTATCGTCACAAACTTTTTGCCAAAGACTTTAAATTCACAATCTAATTAGAAAATTCTCAGAGTATTGTTCATTCACTTCAAATGAATTCCTTTAGAAATAAATTCCTTTAAAAAACCTCTTGGGTCAGACCCCTCCCTCTGGCGTTAACCTTGTAATCGGGCAGCGTCTCAGGTCCTTGAACACACCACAACGTCTCTGTTCACAAACGTTTACACCCAGTGAGCACATTGGCTTATGCTCTTAAACTTTAACCATCTTTACAGTTTAACACTTTAACTTCAACTTTTCAAATAAACCACCTCCAATTCACAAGATTGTTTTAACAGTTTTAACAGTTTTAACAGTTTTAACAGTTTTAACATAGATACGTTTTCAATTCTCAGATTACAAGTTTACATTGCACTTTAAATCTTTATTGTAAAGATGACACTTCTATCTATTTTAGTGTCAGGTCTTATACTTTTATTAGAAAGTACCATTTCAAAAACCATTGGTTATTATTTATTCTGTCTTTTATAACTGTCTTCATTTCAGTTTTTCTAATTACTCAGACAATATTTTTCTTAAACAATATTTAAGGCCATTCATTTTGTCGTTTAGTTTACTAAATCTAAAAAAAACAATACGGTTGTACCAAAAAAAATTAAAGCAAATCAAAATGTAGATTATATTTGTTTCCACAAACCTGTCAGAAGGTCAAACTGTTTCCTAATTAAGTCTCATAAACTTTATTTAACACAATCTGTTTCTGTCACTGACATTTCTACTTCAGCATTTTTCAACATTAAAAGGTTTATTTAATGTAAAAGCTCCCACACTTTCTGTTGAGCTCAAACAAAAACAACAGAAAAAAACAAAATGTTTCTTTTGCTGTGAAGCCCTTGTTTCCTTGACTCTCATAGACTGGATCTTGTGTTGAACATTCCTTTGTGAATCCAAACAGGGGTTGTTATGAATCCACTTTCAACACTTTGTCAGAACCAAACCAGAGAAATACATACTTGTTCATTTCAGTTTCTTCTGGTAACATTATTTTCTTTTATATGTGAGCTGATGGTCCAAATATCTATAATTTTGTATTCTCTTTATAAACTTTCTCTGCGTAATTCAACTTTAAGACACATTTTTAAATTCTTCTGATTACAAAGTGATCATTTTCATTACGTTATACCGTGTTTTAGAACCACACTGATATTAAGGACCTCTATTAATTCTCGTACTCATAGATACTTACAATGGTTTTGCAAAATACTAATTAATTCTTCTATTTTGGATCCAAGTTTTTGGATCTTTTACCTTTTTCACTTCTGTGTTCTGTCTTTGTGTGTTTAAGTGGCACTCTGTGTGTGTCATGTGATGTGGTCACATGACTTATCTCCTGATCTCCCGTCAGTGTTGGTCAGTGTTGCTCCTGCTGTGGCCTGGCTCTGTGTCTCAAGCCTACACACTTTGCTCTGTTCCTTATCCCGCTGCAGACATGGCGTCCTCTGGTGTCCCCCACCACCTCGCCCGCTCCGGTGACCATAGGAATTATATAGGGATGGCCCAATACCGATACTGGTATCGGGTATCGGGTCAATACTGTCCTCATATACTCGTACTCATAAAAATGAGCCGATACCACACACCAATACCACGTGCGTTTTGTAAAACAAAACTGGCCGTCACGAGCTGCCGCTTTGTCTAGGTCAGGGGTCGGCAACCCAAAATGTTGAAAGAGCCATATTGACCAAAAAAAAAAAAAAAACACTCAAGGCGCTGCAAAACATAGAGCTGGAACATGTTATGACTGGGTCCAGAGCACTGTTGAGGTACGTTATTTATATTCCCACCATGAAACTCAGAACCAGGCGTTTGTAGGATGTGCAGTCTTTGGTCTTGTCTTTTTAAATAAAAGACGATCCAAGCAGGCCAAAAGAGAAGACTCTCCTTTGCGTTTAAACTTCGACAAAAGAGAGGTTCCCCTTTTGAAGCATGAGGTTTGTGGTCAACAGTGCAATTATAACACAAGACATTGCAATATCTTGAACAGATTACAAGAAATTGCAATATAACGCAAGACTTGCTCCCACAACCCTCTCCATCCTAACAACCATCTCAATTACAATTACAAACACAACCTAAACATCAAGAAATCAACACATTTAGAAAAATAGACATTCAGGCATATTTCATGAATCTAAATAAAGACGTTTTAAAGACCCCAATGCAATGCAGAAAACCATGTTGTAAAGAGAAGCTAGTGAGTGGTATAGATCAGTAGTTCTTTTTGTCTTGTGCACCTCCTGCACTATTCTCTCATAGCCTACCATGTGGTCATATACAATTTATGACTTCTGATTAATGTATTTGGCCCATGAATATTATAAAACAGAAATTACTTACATTAAATATGTTAGTAACATAACTGACTTCCATAAAACTGCAAAATCAAAGGTGAAGTCTGAACCATCTAATTCAAAGAGACTCTAATGACAACAAGAATAATATAAATATTGTGCTAACAACTGAATCTACTGAGTATTTACATATTACAGTCACTACATGACACAGGCCAGAGCTGTTCAACTTCAGTGGAATTATGGGACGGAAATAACTAACAACAATAATGTCTCTAAGAACAAGTAATCTACAATTGTTTGGATGGTTCATGTCTTTGCGCTCCAACGTTTGTTTAAATATTAAAATCTTTCATTTTTTACTTATAACCAGTGTTGAGAGTAACGCATTACAAAAGTAATGCATTACAGTAATTTATTACTTTTTCCTGTAACGCAGTAGTGTAAGGCATTACAAATTCATTTTAGTAATATTTTACTCGGTACATTTTTAGCAAAGCTTGCGTTACAAAGAAAAAAAAAAACTTTTGCGAGACCGCGAGATTTCATTAATCTCCCTCTTGTTGGTGTAACTTTGTTATTGCGTGACAAAGTCCGGTAAAAGGGTTTTACAGGAGTGGCGCAAGGCATAATTTCTGCCGCTCCAGTCCAGCTGCTTTGATAATCAGAATGAATCCAGAACTGAACCAGAACTGAACCAGGACTGGACCGTTTTTATGTCGGGATTAAAAAGACTCAGAGGGAAGTGAGGATGTCTAATAACAGCAGCGACGAGATCCCAAACTGGCCGATGGCTTGCCAGTTCACCAGCCGCAACCACCAGAGGGCGCATTTATGGCTTGCCACTTTTAAAAGTGGTTTATGATGACTGACGACCATGGCTCTAGCCTCTACGAAAACAGTCCGGCCACTTTTGTTAAAACGGCTGCTCGGTCTTTGGCCACGTATCCTAATGCATATGCGACTTTACTCAACAGGTCAGAGAAAAATAGACTATTTATATTATTAAAAATGCACACACATAATTTAAATAGAAAAGTGCTAAATCCTAAATGCTATTACAGCATTTAGGATTAATTACGGGTAATTAATGTTAATTAAAATGTTACCCCACACGGGGAAAACAAAGGATAAAATACAGAATACAGTGGACATTCATCTCCAGATTGTTTAAGAGGCTGTAGGTGTGGAATAAATGAGACTTTACTTTAAAGAATTATATTCAAACCCATATCCTTTTATTTAAATTTTCCGGACCCCTCACTTGAGTAAAGTTAACTAAGTGGACCTCTGCTGATTTTAATTGAAGACCCCTGGCCTAAGGGTTTTTTCTTCTGTGTTATCTTACTAAGCAGTTAGGTTATGTTTAGCCTGTGGACTAAAACGACTGAGGCTAAGGTGGTCCTCCAAGTGCACTTTATACTTGAGAAAGCACAGCCTAAGCTATGTTCATCATGTGCACTTTGTGCATGACAGTTTTGTGTTGTGAACCTCTTGAATTCAAAGAGAATAAAGTAAAACAAATGTGCATCTTGTCATGGCATTAGAGTTTATTTGTGTCTAATATTAATAGACCCAAAGCTATTGGGATATTGCCAGATAATAATTTTACCTCTACCATACTTTTAACAGACTTTAATCATTTGTGATTTTGTCTCATCCTTTCTTGTCTTGAGCCTTCACTTTGTCAATTATATGCTTTATTGTTAGTCGCCTGATAGCCCACAGTCGTTATGGAACATCACATTTCTTCTACTTGATGTAAAATGCTCTGTATTACATTTTGTCATTTTAGAATTTTAAGTTCTACCTTGTAGTTATTTTTGTGAATGTAACTCAAAAGTAATACAGGAGTAATGTAATGTATTACAATTCTGAGACAGGAATATTGTAATGTAAAGTATTACATTTAAATAACAGTAATAAGTAATCTATAATATATTACAATTTGGAAGTAACTTGCACAACACTGTTTATAACACTGGGCCAAATGGTTTCATTGCAGCTAAACTCTCATTTCCTGAGGCACACTGTCAGCAGAAAAGATCTCCATCTGAGAAACTTGTGAACACTAAACTCAAAATGTAATTCTTTTGGCCTGCAAGTCGTTATCTGAAAAGGTCTCACATTGGTGTTAAAAATAACAATATATTGCCAGTGACTAAATCATTTTTAGCACAGTTAGGTAAAATTGCATAATTTCCCACAAAACAACTGACTCTCAAAGCACACTTGAGAAAAATCTGAAAATAGTACATGTTTTAAAAATCACCTTAAGAAAAGGTTCAGTAAGAGAGAGTCCTTTTACTCATGTAAACTGTATTTTATTCTGATGCATGTTAGTGCTAAATTAATTTTGTATTAGTCTATTTGTATTTTTTATTTGTACAATTACTGTTTTTATGTATTTGTATTTTTACATTTCAATAAGCGTAGGGGATCCATTTAAACAATTAAAGAATTAAAGCCGTACACTTATTGTACTGGAACACTAGGTGTACGAGCAGATGTTAAGTTTAGGTCTCAGTGTGTGTCTCCCAGGTTGCCCTCTGAAGGGGTCCCAGGATCCATCCAAACCCCCCCCCCTTCTCTGTTCTCTTCTTTGTTGCTTAAATATGTCCAAATATGTTATTTTTCTGTGCTTAAAACTGCCGTTTAAACTTGTTGCTCAT